>CM042169.1:35146782-35156782 GCA_023376005.1 Doryteuthis pealeii
CCTCCCGAGTCATCTGATTCCCGCAGTGGAATCAATTAAATGGGCTAGCAAAAAATAAAACTTGATCAAGCAAACCCAAGTCTTGTTTGTTTGTTTGCTTTGTTTTGTTTTACGGCATATCAACCTCAATGGGTCATTTAATGCCGATAAAGTTTTGAAATAAATCAATTCTTGATGGATAATACAATTTTTTATAAATACATTTTTCTATTTAACCCATAGATGGGACCCTAACAGGTACTACCACTCCGGGTCAGAGTGGACCAGGGAGCAATGGTGATGACCAAGTATTGTTGTATTTATTAAATTAAGAAAGAAGCAATACTAAACCCAGCCCAGAAGATTGAAGAACAGAAGAAGAAATCAACACTTAACAGTAGATATACGTCCACTACTTAACATGGCGGACCGTAGCAGCAATTAAACAAGTAGCCAGTTAGCAGCGACGAGTCAGCTCCAAGCAGTAACCAACAGAGTAATGAATCAAGTAAGATCACCATTGTGGGGGCCTTGTTTACTCGGTGTTTGGTGTGGTTGAAGAAGATCCGTGCTTTGTATCCCACAATTTAAATGTATGAGACTACAGAAATGTAGTTTCCGTAGAAAACAAAAGAAGAAAATAAAATTCATACAATAAACAACTTTATATACATTATTTTACAATTGGTCTAGTGATAGTCAATTGTACTTTCATTGATGTGCGGACTGTATGCGTCTGTACGTAGTTGTGTTTGTAAAGTGCGTATGTATTGTTTACATTTGTTCGTTGGGATGTGTCAACATTGTAGCAATTTTGTTAAAACAATGTCTGTGATTGAAACTTGTGTCGTATTAAGAAGCGGAAAGAGAAAATTATTAAACGAAAAAATAGACGGACCTGCTGAATCGTATTTTATGTCGCCGGACAGCGTCCTCTTGTCATTCTGTCGAGTTAGGGGAGCACCTGCTCCAACTCTGTCGAGTTAGGAGCATCCATTATAACCCCGTCGAGTTGGGAAGAGCACAAGCTCCAACTGTAGCTTTTCAGCTAAATGGGCCTTTTTATAATTTTCTTTTGTAATTGTATACGTGATCATTAAGTTAAATTTAATATCGGAATTTTCAAATATCATCTGTTTTCTAATGACGTAAATATCAGATGATTTTGTACCTGTGGCATTCTGATGACGTAGATACTGTCATTGGAATTTAAACCATTGTTTCTCTTGTTGCTAAAATATTTCCCAACTAATTTTCTTTCTATTCTCTTTTGTTTACATAATTCTTAACTCATGACATACAATTGCAAAACTAGTTGTTTAAGATTACTTAATTATTTTAATTTATTCAATTTCACATGTCGTAAAAATATAGGAGCCAATCCCTATACCATGATTTTCAAAAAAAGAAAATTCTCAGACATCCCACGGATAGGGTGTCCTGGGTATGACGTCAAACTGTATATAATGAAGATCCAATATTTGAGCCTTGGGGAGTGTCGAGTATCCCTTCTAATTGCCATTACTTCCAGGTCTACTCTGACCCGGAGTGGGAGTAAATGTTTGGGTCTCATCTATGGCTTAAATAGAAATGAGTTCAAAAATCCGTTTTAAAAATTGAGTTCAAAAAATGTAATACTCATCAAGAATGAATAAAACAAAATGTTGTCGGCATAAAATAACCCAACAAGGGTCGACATTCCATAAAATCCAAACACTTAATTAACCAACTAAACTAAACATAGTAAAGTTCTTAGAATGTTCTTTTAACTCTTTTTTTTAACTCATATTTTGATCTGTCTAACCCGGTGGTCCTCAACTGGGGTCCTCATGGCCCTCTGGAAGCAATATAACATTTTTTGGAATCCTGGCAAGCAAAAGATATTTAATTAAAAAAATACAATAGGATCTAAAACATCGAATGGTTATAGGGTTCTATAAGAGTGAAAGAGGAATCAAAGCGGGCCATAGGTAAAAAAAAGGTTGAGTACCACTGATCTAACCCATAGACCCTAACAGGTACTACTGCTCTTTGGAGTAATGGGGATGAAGGTTGGTTGGTTGGCTAGATTTTATGGCATGTCAACCCTTGTTAGGTTATTTGGACCAAGTAACCAATAAGCACCCCAGCTGTTCAAAAGGACAGGTTTTACTTTTCACCGTCAACTTCTGGTTGTTTGTTAACAGGTGATTTTTAGACACTTTTTTTTAGTTATTTCCTGTTGTTGATAAACTAATTTGGGATTAGACCTTTGCTAATGACTACTAAGCTATTGAATGAATTTGTAAAAAAGAAAGTTAAATTAGAGAAGAGAACGTTACTTATAAGTTCGTCTTTACTTCTCTAGCGTGTTTTCATCATCTTCCTTGGCTGATTTATGTGCTATGAGGTAAATAATCGTACAGCTGTTTTTATCTGACTAAGGGCTGATTTGGTCATTGCAATTGAATTAACAAGATATTTTTTTGTTGCTTGATAAAGTTTTTATTTTATCTTTATGCCCATCTCACCGCGTGGGGAGACTAGCCTCATGGCACGTCTTAACTCTTTGACGGCCTGAGCTGAATCTCGAAAATCTCACTTCTCTTTCTTCGTTTCTCCCCGTATCATTTCTCCCCGTATCATTTCTCGTCCAATCAAAACTATGCCACGCGTCTATACTGACATAATCATTCAAATTTTTCCATTACTGATCATGCCACCACTGAAGCTTTTCCGTAACTAATCACTCAGACCACTATCATGGTTCCACGTCATGACCATTGTGTCACATCACCCTCAATTACATTTTACCTATATAAGATTTATTTAATGTTTAAAAAAAAAAAATTATGGTAGGGTGAATAAAAGCATAATGGTCTACAGGAGTGAATTTTACTAGTTTAAATTTATAAATCCCTTCATTACAGGAGAACAAATTGCTAGGCCATGTAAACAAATTGTTTCCAGGATTTGTTCAGGACAACACGCCTCATCATTGTGTAGTTCCACTCTATCTTTTGCCAAAGCATTTCCCAGTAGTACAGAGATAGTGTAACACTGACATAGCTACAGCTTAGAAAATAATTCTCGCTTTATCTTATTATAGAGTTCAGATTCCTACGTGACCAATAATCTGTCAACACCTTTCCTATGAGTATACTGAGTTTTCTGCGGATGAAATATTGCTACATAGGTGAATTGATCAACTTATTGTAGAGTCTTGCTAATATGGACGACGCTGATGATTGAGCGCTTCTAAACTTGTCTTCTAATTCTACCAAGCTTTATCAGTATAAGTACAATTGTATAGCTTCTTAAAAGAGCGGCTATACAACCACCTGACTCTCATCTCACAAACTATCCAATTAAGACAAACAAGACATGCTGGGCACTGAAGACGAGCTCAATATTAATGAGAGAACATGTACAGCTTGTTTTGAAAATTGCATAGGTGAGACAGATACCAAGCCCACGTAAGTTTTGTTATCTCTAGCCTAACTTATATAATATAATATAATATAATATATATATATATATATATATATATATATATATATATATATATATATATATATATATATATATATTATGTGTAAAAGTATAACAAAAGACTTAGAATTTTTTGCGTTATAGTCTATTTCAGGAAGCTTAGACAAGGTGTCTAACTCTCCCAAATCATCAGATCTGATGATTTGAGAGAGTTAGACACTTTGTGTAAGCTTCCTAAAATAGACTATAATGCAAAAATTCTAAGTATTTTGTTATATTTTTACTTATAAATTTGCTCTGTGGCTCTAACAATAAGAGTACACATTGAGGTCTGCAAACTGCGAAACGTGTTAAAAAAATCTCCTATGTCATAAGGAAGATTTCTTCTCCGGATTTTTGGATTATATATATATATATATATATATATATATATATATATATATATATATATATATATATATATATATATTGTAAAAATTGAAAAAACACAAGTTTCATTAACGAATGATGTTTATTAAGCCTACCCTGTGAGACTTTTGTTTTCATTTATATTCTATCTTTTCCTTAGACCAACGAAAGCCCTGATAAAGGTCTATCGAAACAGACGGAAACACTGCGGATAGGCTTAATAAACATCATTCGTTAAAGTAAATTGTGTTTTTTTTCAATTTTTACAACAATATATATTGTCAGATTCACTTCCACTTTTTCTTATAAAGGGCCGGCTTAGCTCAGTCGGTAGAGCGTTCGACTAGAAACTACAAAGTTCCTGGTTCGATACCGGCCCTCGCCAACTCAGCGTATGAGTAGCACAAGGATCTGTGCGGTAAAGTGGGGAGCTGATGGTAGGTGTGGTGCTCCACCTCAGACGCAAAAACAATCTCCTTGGTCTAGCGCTATTGAAAAGGGGATAGACTCCCTCGCTGTCTGGTTGATACCGACTTTAGGCCACCCCGTCGACTTTACGTACTTTATATATATATATATATATATATATATATATATATATATATAGTCACCATACAATTAAAAGTCCGTCTTACCAATGGTTTTGGAACATCACTTTTCCGAAACCATTGGTAAGACAGACTTTTAAGTGTATTGATGACTATAGATAAATAAATAAATACAGCTCTTACAGAAGTAATTGAGCACTTTATAACCATTTCTCCAATAATAATAACAAAAAATGTTATATATATATATATATATATATATATATATATATATACTTTTACAATTCAGATTTCACGTATTTGATCCATATGTGGGCAATAAAATGAATGGAGTTATTCCAGTAATTTCTCATCCGTCGTGAAAATCTTACAAAGTGTAAAATAATGTCAAAAATGTTGAAGATATCAGAGCAAGTCGTAAACTTCATCACATTGGTTGTACAAAACGGAAGAGTCTAAATAGCAGCTGGAAAACAAATCTTCAGAAATAAAAATCCAAAAGGGTATATTTCAGGAAGATTCATGATCGCCTCTTATATGTGTTTAATTAAGCCACTAATCATGCGACTAAGTTAATTACTTAGAGATTCAGCAGTTGTAAAGTAGGCTTCAGATTTACAAAAGGGTTAAATGAGTTAAATAGTACCACTGCTGTTCTTCTACAGTTAATTACTCTCAGTAAACATATCAAACGTTGTAATAGTCACATTAACATACCGTGGTTTATAGATATTTACCAACCCCTTCGCACGAGCAGGATGTGACATACGGTCAATTTCTTAAGTGGAGTTTAACAGGTTTGAATTCAGAGTTTTCCATCTCCTAGACTCGTTACCTAGCCATGGTTAAAGCGTCCAGTCTACCCTGCTTTGTCCCATAGCTGGAGAGAGAATTGCATTCATACCTTTCCCAAGAGTATTAGCGCTATGTGAAATGCAAACAGCTTCATCCAGGAATTGAACTCGGGTCGACGATTCCATTTCCTACGAAACTATTAGATTACGCGCCTCCACATACCGTGGTTTATAGAGGGTTCTCGCTATTCTTAAGAAAAGAGTATTTACATTTATTTGTGTATCAAGTATTCATATTCAATATTAAGAATTTTCAAACATATCTATTTTCTAAAATAATGAGATGATAAAAGAGAGAAACATTGGCTGAAATCAAATACAGATGTTATTTTTACTAATTTTGACTAATATTAGGATGAGTGAAAAGTTTTGCAATATTTTAGTAACTTATTTGCTTTAGTCTTGAAGTTACAACAAAAGCAGCCTAGCATTCAGAGTAGTGGCTGTCTTTGTTGCACCATTTAAAGCCACCTTTCTGCCAATTCTTTGATCCTACACTGATATCAGTTCTTGCTTATCGAGGTGAAGAACTCCTTCACTGAAGCTTCCACCTCTTGGTTGTTGAGGTTTTGCGTGCACTAGAAGTGAGCCATAGATCAGAACAAGTAATTATCAGAGGGGGTTGGATTTGGACTATCTGCTGAGGGAAGGTACCTTTCTGTCAGTTCGTGCGCAAAACTGTCTCTGAACTAATAGACAAAATATTAATTGAATCAATAGTCTATATTGGTTATTCACCTTTCCTTTATATTTGTTAAAAGTTTGATGAATTTTCCTAATCTGTTGTTTTTATACACACACACACATACACAAAATATTATTATATATTATATATATAATATATATATATATATATATAATATATATAATGTTATTCTATTATATATATATATTTCCAGAAACACCACACCTTTAAATAGGTTTTGACACAATGGATATTGCTATTTTGTGGTGCTGTATAACATTTTGACCCATAGACAGAACCCTAACAGGTACTACCACTCCGTATAAGAGTGGACATGGAAGTAATGGTAAGGTAGTGGTTTTTTATACTGTCCAGATTTCAAGAACAGGAGCCTCACCATCAGAAGCAGTTTAGTGTTATACACAAATCACCCCATTTTCTATCTATCTATCTATCTCAACCCATTCGAATCTATCTATCTATCTCAACCCATTCGAATCTATCTATCTATCTATCTATCTATCACAAGCCATTCGGATCTATCTATATATCTATCTATCTATCTATCTCAACTCATTCGGGTCTATCTATCTATCTATCTCAACCTATTTAAATCAATCTATCTCAACATTTTCATATCTATTCATCTATCTCAACCTATTCGGATCCATCTATCTTTCTCAACCTATTTCGATCTATCCGTGTGTGTCTCAACCTATTCAGATCTCTCTCTCTCTCTCTCTCTCTCTCTCTCTCTCTCTCTCTCTCTCTCTCTCTCTCTCTCTCTCTTCCCGCTATTCTTAAGAAAAAAGTATTTACATTTATTTGTGTATCAAGTATTCATATTCAATATAAAGAATTTTCAAACGTACCTATTTTCTAAAATAATGAGATTATAAAGGAGAGAAACATTGGCTGAAATCAAATACAAATGTTATAAAATATTATGTTAGAAAATAGATATATTTGCAAAATATTTAATTCGGAGTAATTAATTTTCTTTTTAAATTGTAGAATAAACAAAATGTTTTCCTTGTTCAGTTTGTTACATTCGTACACAAAATCAATTATTTTTCTTTTTAATGTTCCTTTTCAAAAACATATTCAGATAAATGGCTTAGTTTATTTTCTGTTGATATTTGTAGAAAGTCTTTTTAAAATGTGATAAATCATATTTTGGAATTACTTTACTGCACTGTACTATGAATTGATATTTAGTCAATCTTAATTTATAATTTTTTTTTTAAGTAAATTGTTTTTATTTAGATTATTTACTCGTTATCCACTATCTACCGTTTCTTAATTACTTTAAATATCTGAACAGTATTACATAAACTTGAATGTATTTGAAAGTATATGTACAGCTTTAACATTGTTTTATTAAAAATATATATATAATTATTTCAATGTATATTGAGTACTTTAAATAGTACCACTGCTGTTATTCTTCAATGTGTTTGGTAGGTAAAATGTAGTTTAAGGAGAATTAAATGTAATTAAAGGGTTAAAGGTTGCAGATAAAAATGCCTGCGGAACTTTGCTGAAATACTTGAGAGTTCTATCCCTCGTAACTTGTTGAGCCCTGTAGAATTGGTTTTAAGTGTGTGTTTGCTGCTCTAGCTTCTAACGTGGTGAGGATTCCGAATCGACGCCCTCTGGGGCTTTTAACGATACGGAGTAAGTGTAGTTAGCCCATGCTAGAGGCAAAAAGAAGCCGAATTCTTTCGGTGCCCCCTATTTTATAGTTGGCATCATGTGACCCTAAGGGACTGCTGCTAGTGTCCGGTGAAGCAAGATCACCAGTCCCTTAATAAATTTTCACAATATATGCGGCTAAACTTGCAAATTAGTCGGAAAATTAAAACATAAAGTTTTTTGGTGGTCCCCCATCCAGTCTATGAATGTACTTTTTGCGAATTGCGTTACGGTTTAGGAGTTTGGGAATTAAGGTGTTTAATTACATTGTTGTATTTCTTCTTTGTTAAAATTATTAAAAGAAAATACAAAATTTTGATTTAATAAGGTTTTATTTTTGGTTTGAGAAAATTAGGCTTTTACATCAAGTTGTACTAAGCTTGGCTGTAATATCTTAAACTTTTGTGTGGATCCAGGAGCTGAAGGCTGAGTAGGTTCACCGGTGACTCTCGTGGAAGCTGGTCTGTCCCTTCTGGCCTCTCGTCGTCAACTGCCTTCTCCCACGTGTCCCTTTCAGTGACTCCTTACAATTACTGCTATCTACCTCCTACTCCTATTACTATCTACCTCCTACTCCTACCTCTCATATTCCCGTTTAAAAGAAACGGTTTTCTAGGTATATAATTATTTCAATATCTTTTCAATACTTAAAATATCTGACCACCATTACATAAACTTGAATGTATTTGAAAGTGTATGTACAGCCTTAACATTGTTTTATTAAAAATATATGTATAATTATTTCAATGTATATTGAGTACTTTAAATAGTACCACTACTGTTATTCTTCAATGACGGTTTTAGTATTGAATATTTCCCTATTAGTTAAGATTCGGCTATATTGTACTTAAGGCAGGACATCTTCTCTGCCTGACGTCTAAACTGAAACTGAGGACCCAACCAGGTCCCACGTGACTTCACGTATTTCGCGGGCTTTCTGTGCTATTCCATGGAAAGTCCCGCCTGTGATATGAAAAGGGCCATCCCTTTAGAAATACAGGGGATTGACAATAATCTTATGCAACCGCATAGATTATGTAACATTATCTCATTCTAGCACAACTAGTAGTAAAGGTCTCCGGAGTGACCTATTGTCAGTATCACCCAAACAGCGAGGGAGTCTATCCCTTTTTGCTTGCGCTAGACCAGGTAGATTTCCATTTATTTGTTGTTTAGTATCAGTTTTGGTTTTTCAAACAACTTTCTATTTAGAGATTCATTTTGTAATAGTCCGTGTTTTCAAGGTACATAATTATTTCAATATATATTCAGTACTTTAAATATCTGAACAGCATTACAAAAACTTATTTGAATGTATATGTACAGCCTTAACATTGTCTAATTGAAAATGTATATATATTATTTCAATGTATATTCAGTACTATTTCTCTGAATGTTTGAGATGGGGCAGTGACATAGAAAAATAATTAACACAGCTCCTACGACAACTATAGTTAGCGGAATGAGAACAGGATACCCCCGTGGACTAAATAAAGGGTTAGGTTCAAAGTTCCGCGATGGCTCCCGATTACGACAAGTCCGAGAAGAAATACCTGATGAATGCCGGAGGGTATATCGGCCGAAACGTTGTACAATTAACAATGAATATGGAGACAATAGTCCGAATAACGCAGATAATACTAGTGCATTCAGTACTTTAAATGTCTGAACAGCATTACATGAACTTATTTGAACTCACTTTTGACGTTTCTATAGCAAACATCGATATGTAGCTGATTACGTTTGAGGTTGATTGATACAAACCAAAATAAAAATATTCTCAATAAACATTATTTACATGTAATTGACATCAAGTATTCATATTAATTATTATCAATTTTCAAACCCATCTATTTAATACATAGAATGAAACCAAACAGAAGCTACACTCCCCATATATCCAAAATTAGAGCTTCGACACCAGATGCAGTCAAGAGTCATACACAGATCACTCCATTGAAGAAAAAAAGAATTAAATAGTACCACTACTGTTCTTCTACAAGGACGGCTTTAAATGTTTTGTTATCTGTTCAGATTCGGTTACTTAGTCAGGATTGAACTTTCTTGTAACGTCACTATGGAAAACATCGTTGTGTAGCAGATTACCTGTGAGGTCAATTGATACGAAACAAAATATATGCCACCCTGTCAGCTGGTGCTGTAGAATACACCAACTGCATCTCTTCAGAGCGGTATAAAAACCCAATGGGGCTTCCTGTTGGCCGTGGGTGGTAACCCTTGATGCTTAAGGACGGAACCCTGTTGGATGATCAGTCCATTACTTGCAACATTCTATTTAGGCCATTATTATGTTAGACGGGCAGTCGGAGAGGGACCTCCGATCAATCGGCTGGCCATTT
>CM042169.1:35161782-35191782 GCA_023376005.1 Doryteuthis pealeii
AAAATATGCAACACTCCAATTTGACCAATACTTGGGCGAGACGGTCGGTCGGAAGGGCCCCCCTCCGATTAATCGGCTGGTCACGTCAAGCCATAACACCTATACGATTGTCCCAACCCTAATACCCTTATTGAAACCCCAACCCTTTTTATCATATATGTACTAGAAGGCGGTGACTGAGAGTCTTAGTATCCTGGGTGAGACATTAAACTGCATCTAATAGTAAAGTTTCAATTTTAGTGCTCTGGGGTGTGTGGAGTACCCATTCATGACCATTACCCACAGATCCAATCTGTACCGGTGTGGTAGTACCTGTTAAGGTACCATCTATTGGTTAAATAGAAAAAAAATGAGATTTAAAAAATATGTTAAAAAATTGTTTAAAAATCATTGAATACCCACCAAGTGTGAATAGAACAAAAGATCTTCCGCATAAAATAACCCAACAAGTTTTGACATGCCGTAAAATCTAACGAACTAAACCAAACCTATTCCAAAATAGTCAATATGTAAAAAGTATGATAATCTCTTGTGCAATTATTTTTCTCTTTCCTCATTTTTCTCTTATTTTTTTACTTTCTTATTCTTTCCTGATTTTTTCTAATTTATTGAAACAGACAATAAGTGCTATCACTTCCTACCTTTCACCTATCTTTCTTTCTTTTTGTCCAAATTTGCTATATATAGAAACTTATTTTTCTCTTTCCTCTTTTGTTACCTTATTTTTTCTTTCTTTTTTCTTTATTTCCTGTTTTTTCTTCTATTTTATTGAAACAGACAATAAGTGCTATCACTCCCTATATCTCATCTGTCTTTCTTTCTTTCTTTCTTTCTTTTTGTCCATATTTGTTATATCTAGAGAAATTATTTTTCTCTTTCCTTTCTTTTTCACCTTTTTTTTTACTTTCTTTTTCTTTCTTTCCAGTTTTCCTATTTTAATGAAACAGACAATAAGTACTATCATTTCCTATCCCACACATATCTTTCTCTCTTTTTTATGTTTTTCCATATTTTCTATATCTAATGAAACTATTTTTGTCTTTTCTTCTTTTTTTTACCTATTTTTTTTCTAACTTTCTTTTTTTCTGTTTTTCTTTTTCATTCTATTTTATTGAAACAGACAATAAGTGTTATCACTTCCCATCTCTCAGCCATTTTTCTTTCTTTCTTTCTTTCTTTCTTTCTTTCTTTCTTTCTAACCATATTTGCTTTCAATATTTTTTCTCCATCAGACGTGTACAACGTTCTTTTTTCCCTTTCTTTCTTCACAATTACAAAAATATATTTCATTATTCATTTGAGCCGAAGACCTGGCAAAATATTTGAACACATGCATTCAGATCTCATGAATCAAAACGAAATAGCCCATTATTTATTAGGGATGGTGATAGGGCGTAACACACGTAGGTAGGTACTAGCGTATTTAGACATAAATTAGTTAATTGTATACGCATCGATGCTCGCACTGAATTTCTATTTCAATCCCCCCATATATATATATATATATATATATATATTTATATATGAAAGAGAGAGAGAGAGAGAGAGAGAGAGAGAGAGAGAGAGAGAGAGAGAGAGAGAGAGAGAGAATGGGGAGGTCAGATACAGATGTGATAATTACACCCATCATCTAGTTATGTAAGATTCAGCTATTTGTTTCATTTCTTTATTGAACTCTCTCCGTGTCTCTCTATCTCTCTGTCTCTGTCTCTGTCTCTCTCTCTCTCTCACACACAACACACACTCTCTCTCTCTCTCTCTCTCTTCTCTCCTCTCTCTCTCTCTCTCCTCTCTCTCTCTCTATCTATCTCTCTGTCTCTGACTCTCACACACAAACACACACACTCTCTCTCCCGCTGTCTCTCTTTCTCTCTGTCTCTGTCTCTGACTCTCTCTTCTCTCTCTCTTTCTCTCACACACTCTCTCTCTCTCGTTTGTCTCTCTATCTCTCTGTCTCTGACTCTCTCTCTCACACACACACACTCTTTCTCTCTCTCTCTCTCTCTCTCTCTCTCTCTCTCTCGTTGTCTCTCTATCTCTCTGTCTCTGTCTCTCTCGGTGTCTCTCTATCTCTCTGTCTCTGTCTCTCTCTCACTTTCTCTCTCACTCTCTCTCTCTCATTCGGTGTCTCTCCATCTCTCTGTCTCTGTCTCTGTCTCTCTCTCTCCATATATATATAATGTATGTATATATCATTATATATATATATATTATATATATATATATATATGTGTGTGTGTGTGTGTGTGTGTGTGTGTGTGGTGTGTGTGAGAGAGAGAGAGGAGAGAGAGAGAGTAAATTCAAATGTAGGAAATTAGTACGAGCATCAATGCGTATACATGAACTAATTTATGTCTAAATACGCTAGTACCTACCAACGTGTGTTACGGCCCTGTCACCATCCCTAATAAATAATGGACTATTTCCTCTTGATTCATGAGATATAAATGCATGTGTTCAAAATGTTTTGCCCCATCTTCACCTCAGATGAATAATGAAGCATATTGTAATTTTGAATGATATATATATATATATATATATATATATATATATATATATATAATATATGGTTGAACTCGAGTGACAATTCTTGTCGTACGAGTTTTTGTTCAATCCTTTCAAGGTGTCTGGCCATCTTTTTGGTGTCAGGGTGGAACTGGTGTAGCAATCCACCAAAGGCTTCTCTACGAGCACTTTCGGCATGTCGATCTGCCATCTTCAGGTGGGAAACTGATGGTATGTTTCGTGGTGTCTCGTTTTTAAAGAAAACGAGCAGTAGCGTAGGAATTGGTAGTGGGAGGTAGTAACAATTGGTAGTGGGAGGTAGTAGGAATTGGTAGTAGTTCGGACGAACGATGCAGTAGAGATTTTGTGGGAGGGGGGCACATGTTTGTGAGAAGGGGAGGGGAAAGTGGAAGGAGAATAGGCGGGAAATTATAGGCATTTGAGGACAATGTTGACTTGTTTCGAAGTTTATTTTGTTATTTTGAAAGGATTGAACAAAAACTCGTACGACAAAGAATTGTCACTCGAGTTCAACTAACATGTTTAAAAGAGAAAATGCTTCCAAAATACACCACACACACACACACACACACACATACACACATATATATAATCATGTGGAGAAAAGTAGACAAACAGGGAATGTTTTACTGGATGGATGTTTATTATTGGTGGTGATGTGGACCTTATAAACGTTTTGGTCTATTAGCCCTTCTTCAGGACACTCACTGAGTTCTTGCATTGAATGATTCAGTTCTCTTACTGACGAGAGTCTTGCGATCGTGATTGGGAGAGGAGTAGTCAGCTGCTGAGGATCTATTGTAAATGTTTAGGTTTGGTTTGGTTTGGTTTGTTTTGTTTTACGGCATATCAACATCAGTGGGTCATTTAATGCCGATAAGAAATAAATCAATTGTTAATGTATAATACAATTTTTTTATAAATACATTTTTCTATTTAACCCATAGATGGGACCCTAACAAGTACTACCACTCCGGGTCAGAGTGGACCAGGGAGCAATGATGATGAAGGGATGCTCCACATTCCCCAAACCTCCAAAACTGGAACCTCACCATCAGAGTTTAACGTCATTCCCAGGACATGTAGACCCAGAGCCACCGGCCTCTAGCACCCATATGATAAGGATTGGGGGTTACCATAATGACAATAGCGTTGGGGCAATCATATAGGTTCTAGGGCTTGACGTGGACAGCCGATTGATTGGAGGGGGCCTCTCCGACCGCCCGTCTAGCCCAAGAAAGGCCTAAAGTGGAATATTGCAAGTCATGAACTGCTCATCCACCTGGGCTCTATCCTTAAGCATCATGGGTCGCCACCCACGGCCAACAGGTGGCCCCATTGGGGGAGTCTTACTCCTCTGCAGAGGTGCATTCGGTGAATTCTAACGCCCCAGCCGACAGGGCCCCATTTGCTATGAGTAGGAAGTCTCAAGTATAGGACGCTATAAATGACCAATGTGTATAACATAGGGGAATAGAGATAGTTCGCCAATATTACGGATTGGGAAAAGAAATATCTTATAATGGAGATTTTTATGATTTTATTTTCATTTAAACCTCAATTATTATTAACATTGTTTTACATTATTAATACTGTTGACCATATCTACTCGTCAATAACATGCAATTGTATTTATATAAATATATAACACAATAGAGGTTTACAGTGTGAACGTGTAGGCTAAATTGTATATTGATATAAAAAATTTGATTTTAATAAATATATGCTAATTATTATTGGTTTCTAATTGTTTGGTTTTATTTTAATGAATATGAGTAAAAAATCTCTGGGATAGATCTTAAAAGAATTCCATTTACAAGAATAAATACTTGTAATTTTATTAGATAATTAAATTAGGACAATTTCACAATGAAATACGGGGATGATGGAAGAGTAAGTTTCAGTTCGTTTATTTTTTTTCGATCATGCCTTCCTCTTTTTCCAATCTTTTTATCTGCACTCTTATTTAGTTTCATTAGCCTTTGAAATTTAATATCATATTTTATTACATTAAAAGTTAAATACTTGCACTCGGAGTGTGCATATATTTCCTAGTTTCTGAAAAATCCGTAACCATTTTCTTTTTAAATTTTCCTACTGGCTTTTTCTTCCAATCTCTCACGGATATGGGTAAAACAGGCACGCATCGTGCAATGGTTATTATCGTTAGAAATAGACACGCTGAGACGAGTTCAAATCCTAGACGAGGCAGTTTTCATTTAACATAGCGTTAATACCATAGAGAAAAGGTATGCATCCAACTATTCTTCCTTCAGCTATGCGTAAAACAGTCGGTCAGACCTTAGCCTATTTTAAGCCGCTCATAGCAGCTCTTTCGCCAGTTCTTATCACACTCAAGTAAAGTACAAAAACTGATGGTTAGTTCATTATTAATGAGCAAAAGGAAATATATTACAATAAGAAAAGAACATTGAAAGGTCTTATCATACAGGTAAAATACCAAGCAAATTTAGTACAGCCGTGGGGAAATTTAATTAACCTTAAAAAGGAAAACTATGAATCTGATTTTACTTCCTTGTTACTGGAATGATGTTTACCTCTCAAAGACTCATTCGTCTGTCCGAAGGCGCTAAATCTGGTGAGTATAGAGGATGCGGTAAAGAGGACTTTATCGATTGGCAAGGTGGATCTTACTCGTCGAATTCTTGCTCTGAGCCTCTTTAGAATATCAATGTAGGCCTTAATTTTATATACAAAAACTCCACATAAAATAAAGAAAATGGCATAACTTTTTGACTCTCCCCCATTCTTTATATTTTGATATTTTCCTTTTGTATCCATTCCTTTTATTTGATTCCATCTTCCTTTTGTATTCTTTCTTTCTTTCTTTAATTTAATTTCTTATTTCTTTAATTTAATTCAATTTTTTTATTTTTACTTTAATTTATTTATTTTAGGGGCAGGAATTCATGCACTCATTCGAAGGTGGAACATTGCTATTGAGAGAAACCCTGACTGGAGAACAATGGGTAAGATCTGTTATAGGTGATATAACCTATCTACATAATGCAATGATCCTACTTCTACCATAAGTAGCAAAGAAAATTGTAGCTTGGGGGTAAGCGACGTGATACAGTTCTAGACTTTATTGTCGGACGTAACTTCACCTTCCTTCTGTAAATTCTACTTTCTCTGTGTCAACTTTCACCAGTTTTTGTCTTTATTTGTGACACTTAACAACCCCACAACATGATCCACAGAAAACCAGCATCATTTTGATGTATGATACAGGTTCCTGTGTTGATAATTAAACCTGTCCTAAACTAAATGGCATTACTTTTTTATTCACCTATGTGGAGAAGTAGGGATGTGATCCACAGAGGATCAGCTTCATTTTGATGTATGATACATGTCACTGTGTTGATAATTATACCTGTCCTAAACAAAATGGCATTACTTTTTGATTCACCTATGTGGAGAAGTGGGGATGTGATCCACAGAGGACCAGCTTTATTTTGATGTATGATACATATCCCTGTGTTGCTAATTATAACTGTCCTAAACAAAATGGCATTTCTTTTTTATTCATCTATGTGGAGAAGTTGGGATGTGATCCACAGAGGGACCAGCTTTATTGTGATGTATGATACATGTTCCTGTGTTGATAATTATACCAGTCCTAAATAAAATTGCATTACTTTTGGACTCACCTATGCGCTGGAGTAGAGATGTGATCCACAGAGGAACAGCTTCATTTTGATGCATGATACATGTTCCTGTGTTGATAATTATACCTATCCTAAACAAAATGGCATTACTTTTTGATGCACCTATGTGGAGAAGTAGATATGTGATCCACAGAGGACCAGCTTTATTTTGATGTATGATACATGTTACTGTGTTGATAATTATACCAGTTCTAAATAAAATGGTATTACTGATTGACTCACTTATGTGTAGAAGTAGGGATATGATCCACAGAGGATCAGCTTCATTTTGATGTTTTATACCTATCCTAAACAAAATGGCATTACTTTTTGACAACGTTCGTACTTTTTAGATACTCTTCTCTTTTCCTTTCTTTACTTAATTTTAGATTTTTCTATTTTTTCATTCATTTATTTTCTTCATTTCTCTTTCTTTCTTGCTTGTTCTCTTCTTTCTTTCTCTATTTCATTTTTAAAATATTTTCCCTTTTTATACTATTTCGTTAACTTGATTTCATCCTCACTTTCATTTCCTTTCTTATTTTACCTCTTTTTTATTCACCCTTTCTTTCTTAATACTTTTCATATATTTTTCTTTTCTTTCCTTACTTAATTTCTTCCTTTTTTTACTTCATTTGTTTTGATTCGGCTTCTTATTTCTTTCTTTTCTGGTTCTGTTTATTCATTTCTCTTTTTGTTTTTTTGTTTTTTGTTTGTTTTTCCATTTTAACCCTTTTTTTCTATATCTAAACCATTTTTTCATAAAATCTGCTCCCTCTTACATTCTCCCTTTACTTTCCTTCGTCTCTATTCCCCCATCTCTCTCTCTCTCCTCTCTCTCTCTCTCTCTTCTCTCTCTCTCTTTTGTTTTCTGGGTCTTTCTCAATTTTTCTTTTGTGCATTCACTCTTTCTTTTTTTTTTCTCTCACTTTTGTCACTCACTTTTTATTTTGTTCTTTCTTTATCCCCCCTTCTCTCTCTCTCTCTCTCTCTCTCTCTCTCTCTCTCTCTCTCTCTCTCTCTCTCTCTCTCTCTCTCTCTCTCTCCATCGTTCGTTCTATCCTTCTTTCTTTCTCGCACTTCCTCCCGATACAATTTCAATCTCTGCAGCCCTCTTCCATTCCACGTTATTCCCAGCATAATTGTTTTAACGATTGTTCGTCGTCGTCTCACCATAGATAAGAAATCAGAGTTTTGAATTTCCTAGAATGAAGCTTAAAAAAATTCAGAAAATAAAGAGAAACACACTTAAAAAAGAAAAAAGAAGTGGCGGCAGAATATGACAAAACACATAAATACACAATTACTTTATTTATAAGAACTAAAAATAAAAAAAAAAACACGCTCCGGGTGGTATAAAAAATGTTGAAAAATATTAATTGAGGTGGCGGGAAAAATTAAATGAATAAAATAAAACGTATAGTATTTAAAAAAAAAAAGATTACTTAAAAAGAATCAGATTCTCTCCACACACTGATATATGTTTTTGTTTTACGACAGTAAGGACCTCCAAAATCGTTTCTAAAATTTTATTTAATTATTCACTCTTAACTTTATAAGAAAAAACATACGAGTAGAATAATTTTTGTTCGGATTTTATAAAATGAAATGAGTGTGTGTCTGGGGGGGGGGGGGGGTCGACCGAGTAAAAATATTTCCCCTAATATATTCTGGGGAAAACAAAAACTATTCTAAACATAAATTCAACTAAAGATGAATAAGTATCATTTTCATGAAAATCTGACTCTTAATTGATTTTTTATAGAATTATAAAAATACTGTGTCGTAAGCAGTGACGTATTTTTGGTTGCAAACCAAAAGAGACTGAATCTCCATTATTAATAGATACTTGGTACTAATTCATAACAAACACTAGACACATATAATGCATTTGTACACCTACTCCTATATCTTGACTATATATTTTATCTAGTGAGAATTAGTGCTTTCGGCGTTACTTGATTGTAATACACATTTTACACTAACACGTGTATTACAGCATATAGATGCTGTAAGTGTTAGTGTAAAATGTGTATTACAGACAAGTAACGCTGAAAACACCAATTCCCTTGAGATAAAATATATAGTCAAGATATAGGAGGAGAGGAGAGGAATTCTCTAAATAATTTTTGATCTAAGGAGAAGAGAGTCCATTTGGTGTGAATTCAGAATTTTCTCCTTGACTGGTTGGCCTAGCAAGGTTTTTAGTGCTACGTGAAATGCAAGCAGCCGCGTCCATGATTTGAACTCATCTCGCCGTGTACATTTCTACGACAATAACCATTACAGCACGCGCATTCATATATATACAGAACTGAATTGCAGTCAAAAGAAGTAAACTGCTCAGATTTCACCGAAAATTGAAACCGATACATAAAAATAAAAACACAGTAGATATAATATAAATATATATAATATATATATATATATATATATATATATATATATATTGACCTGAGTACCTGGGTAAGTATAGCATCAAATATAAAAGTATGGCATATTTCACTAAATCAAAGAGCTTTTATGAAAATAGATTCAAACATCGTAATCACCTCCGTCTAAATTTAAAGCAAATATAATCCCTCTTTAGAAAATTTAATCTGTCATTTCGGCTTCATAGCTTGCAGCAAAGCTGGGCTGCTATCACACTCAAGGAAACACAAAATGTCTTCTTGATAGCGTGCACAACATGGGAAGAAACAAATTACTTACTGCTGATCCTCATTTATCGTTCACGATAGGAGAGTCCACCATATATATATATATATATATATACTGATATTGACAATATTCTATGTAAATAGTGAATTAGTGCTCATTATCATTGATTCGTTGATAGAGCAAATATGGAGCAAAAAATATACATAGCTACTTCTTTGAATGTTTGAGATGAGGCTTGAAGATTAGTATTATCTGCGTTATTCGGACTATTGTCCCCATCTTCATTGTTACTTGTACAACGTTTCGGCCGATATACCCTCCGGCCTTCTTTAGGTATTTCTTGTCGGACTCGGGAACCTTCTCGGACTCGGGAACCTTCTTTTCGAACTCGGGAACTTTCTTGTCGTATTCGGGAGCCATCACGGAACTTTGAACCTAACCCTTTATTTAATCCACGGGGGTATCCTGTTCTCATTCCGCTAACCATAGCTGGGGTAGAAGTGTTAATTAATTATTTTTCTAACTGCTTTCACTCAGGATTGAACTCGGTTCCCGAGTCCGAGAAGGTTCCCGAGTCCGACAAGAAATACCTGAAGAAGGCCGGAGGGCATATCGGCCGAAACGTTGTACAAATAACAATGAAGATGGGGACAATAGTCCGAATAACGTAGATAATACTATACATAGCTACTTGAGTTGAAAATCGCATAGGCGAGAAACTATCAGTTAGAAAGTGCATTGACTTCATGTCCACGCTACCCTAACATATATATATATATACTAGCAAATATATGCACCCTCTGGGTGTTTTAAGGAAATAGAATATCATGTTAACTTAGAAAGGGTAATGGAACTAAATAAGATGCCGATAAAAAGATTTGAAACATAGGGGGAACAACTAAAACTTGCTTTTTCTCCCTCCCGTCTTTCATTGCTAAATTTTCATGATTTAACTATTTAGTTAAATTAGGAAGTAAAGAATAGAATTACTGTTAATATTCTTAATGGATTTATTGGAGAGATGTTTGCTCATATTCATTAAGATAAAACCAAACAATTAGAAATCAATTATACTGAGCACATATTTATTAAAATCAAATTTGTAATATAATATGCAAATTAGCCTTCCCCTTCACACTGCAAACCACTATATTTTGTATATATAAATACAATTGCATGTTAATAATATGTTGATATGGTCAACAGTGGCTTCGGCCTCTGGACCATTGATATAATTAACGGCGTCGATCCCAGGGGGCTATCCCCCCAGGCAACACCTGCCCCCTTGATTAAAGGGCAGGGCTGGGTTTATTGCCCAGTGCCTGAGGCGCCCCTCTTGAGGGGGAATGCCGACGGGATCGACGCAATTTTTCACCTGCCACCCATGAGTTCGGCTTGTGGGTGGTCCCACGTTAATAGGGACTTTGTGCCTGACCCGTACAAGTGGGGTACGCGGTAAATACTATGTATACAGTAGTATTAATAATGTAAAACAATTTTATTAATAATTGAGGTTTAATAAATAAAATCATGGACAATGTGATGTAAATAATAAGGAATTGTGACTTGAGTAATATATAGTTTCGGTTACAGACTGAAAAACACACAAATCTCCATTATAATAAGATGTATGTGTGTGTGTGCTGGTGTCCCTGTGTATGTTTGTGTCTGTATTATCTATGGGTGTATGTACGTGATTTTGTGTCTCATTCTGTATTGTGTCATCTACTGTGTGTGGTTTTTTTGTTTGTGTATATATACATGTATGTGTAAATGTTTAAGATAATCAGATTTCTTGTATATCAAAACCGCCAATCTCGGAAATGTATAGCTTGTTTTATACAGATTTATCAGCTATATTTCTTGTTTGCGTTTCTGAACATGAACGGTGGCATGCTCGATCCGTTGTACCACGACGTGCCAGTGCTAAGATATTTCAAAACAAAACTACCCCTCCCCCCAAAAAAGGGGGTCATGTGACTTTGGTCTGCTTTAAACCAAAGCTTATTTCAACATGTTTACATAAGGCGTGGAGGAATTAATTGGGTTTCAGATGCGTAAATGGAGGGTTGTAGCGACACTATATTTTAGGGTAGGTCGATTTTAGAACTGTAACGTCTCCCATGTGGCGACAGTTACAAATTAACATAAAGAATTACCACACAGAATATTTTCTTTAAAACTTTGCCTTTTTACAGGAAATAGTTTTCAATCTTTTAAAATTTATCACTGTTACAGATTAATTATTAGGTAAAAATGACGGACCATATAACCTTTAGGCACCCCTTTTTGATCTCGATTAAGAAAGGACATTTTTTCATTTGCACCGTCAATATCCGTTTGTTTTAACAGACGATTTTTAGATTTTTTTAAAATTATAAAACTAACCCTAACCCTAACCCTAACCCATAACCCTAATCCCTAACAAAAAAACGGATATTGAAGGTGTAAAGAAAAACATGTCCTCTCTTAATCGAGATCAAAAGGGGGTGACTAAAGGTCATATGGTCCAAAATCACAACAGCAGAGGTGTCTGTGGTGAAAGCGGGTTTCTAGTTATATTTTATTCGTTTCATTTAAAATCACAACCTTTTCTGTATCAAATATTGGGTACTATTCGCAGAGTTCCAATCCGGCCTCCTGCCTTAAAAACGCTAGCAGGTGATAGCTGAAAAAACGTAAATGCAAAATTTTACCCACTCCATACAAGTAAATGTAAATATTTTAACCTTCCCCCTCTTTAAAATATTTTTGGGAGGGGGATAAATATTTATATTTACTTGTCGATAAAAATATGGCTTACTTTTAACACTAAAAAAATAACTTGTCGATAAAAAAACAATGACTAGGCACTTCAGTTAAAATTTAAAAAAAGAATATCTGAATATTTTTATTTTTTTTATTTTGATATAATGAATATGTAAATACCTTGGTACCCCCTCACTATAATCTGATTGGACAGTGTCATGTATAAATAGTCGACGCTGTGTTGGACCTACACCGAGACATACACTTTCTCGCTCGACTACACCACGACTGCTCGGCAGACGTATTGCTATTCGACGCACCAACGACTACTGCGATAATATACCAAATACAAACTTCAGAATATATCCCTTAACCCGGATATATGATATTTGTAATTGATTGTTGGAAATACATATATTAAAATAAAATAAAAATACCGAAAAAATATTTTAAAGAGGGAGGGTTAAAATATTTACATTTACTTGTCGAAAAAGGACTGGAGGGAGTAAAATATCGTATTTATGTTTTTTCAGCTATCACCGGTTAGCGTTTTTTGAGGCAGGGACCCCGGGCCGGAACTCTGCGAATAGCACCAAATATGAAATTGCTGAATTTTCTAACCAATTTCTATGCTAAATTTGGCGAAAACGAGGATTTTTTGGTGCATTTTAGCAGACAATCTTTGATATTTCCTCAAAGAATGGTGCAAGAAAAATATCTAGTTTTTGGTATCAATATTCATTATACCAACACACAACTTTCGATCTTTGAGAAAATTTGATATTTTTAAAAAGTGAAAAATAAATCTACTCTACTGCCTTGGCCAGAAGCTAGAGGCATTAATATAATATCAACCAAGAAAATGAATTTAAAAACCATTTCCCTGGTGTCTGATTTGGCTTAGCATAATTCATTTATCTACTGAGTAGACCATAATTTAATTGTATCGTATGTCCTGCTGACTTTTAATATACGTTGTAAATACCTAACTATCTACGTTTCCAGAATTAGTAGTGCGTCACTCTCAAGTGGGGTTAGGATAGTTGGATAATGCGTTTCAGGTAAGTAATAATTTATAGCATTATAGCGCTATAGTATATATATATATATATATATATATATATATATATATATATATATATATATATATATATATATATCATATATATATATATATATATATATATATATATATATATATATATATATATATATATATATATATATATATATATATATATATATATAGGGTGAATAAAAGATAATGCCATTTTCGTTAGGATATGTCGTATTACAAACACACGTACATGTATCATACATCAAAATGAAGCTGGCGCTCTGTGGATCACATCCCTTCTTCTCGACATAGTCACCGTTTCTCTCAATAGCAATGTTCCAGCTTCGAATGAGAGCATGTATCCCTGCCCCGTATATTTCTGTGACTGTTCTTTGGGCCACTTTTTCACTGTGGATTTCACTTCGTCGTCATTAGAATAATGTTTGCCTCTCAAACACTCTTTCATGGGCCGAAGAGATGATAGTCTGAAGGCTAAAATCTGGTGAGTATGGAGGATGCGGTAAAGTTCTACACCTGAATGAGGCGATTTTCTCCCTTGTCCTGATGTTTGTGAGTGGTCGCAAATTGGCATGCAGAAGGAGGACATTGTCGATTGGCATGTTGGGTCTTAATCGCCAGATTCTTGCTCTGAGCATCATTAGGGTCTCAAAGTAGGCCTTAGTTTTATAATAATAATAAAACAAACTTCAAATAAAATAAAGAAATGGCATTACTTTTTTACTCACCATCGTATATATACACTTTATAGCGTTATAACTTACTCTCTACCCATGTTCTCGGAATTTGTAGTTCGTCACTCCTAAATAGAGCACAGTTAGGCGGTGGATACTACGTCTCTGCAATGTGGACAACGATGTTAATTGAAAGAACATTTCGATAATAAAAAATTTTTTATAAAAAAAATTAATCTTGAATTAATTTATTTCAAAACTTTGTCGGCTTTAAATGACCCACCGAGGTTGATATGCCGTAAACAAACCAAACCAAAAAAATATATGTACAAAAAAAGAAAATTGGTATTAAATATCCTACAAGGTTTGATATGCCATTAAACAAAATATCCAACAATTTTGGGGGTATAGGTGGGGTTTCACACCCCTGTGCTGGGGATTCAGTCAACGTATTAGGGTTATTTTTTATATGTTTTTGATAAACACAGGCCTCAGTGTATTTACAGTACCTACTGTTGCTTAAATGGCCACCCAATTAAATATTTAACAAGCTCATCGCTGCTTAAATTCGGTGATATAGTGAGACTAATTGAGGAATATGTATATCATATAGATGCTAGGGCTTGAGGTGTTCAGTCGATTGATCAAAGGTGTCCTCTCCTCATACCCCTCTAGCCTAAGTAAGTGCCAAAGTAGAGTGTTGCGTGTTATGGATTGCTCGGCCACCAGTATTCCTTAAGCATCACAGCTCGCCACGCACGGTCAACAGATGGTCTCACGGGGGGACCTTGCCTCTCTGTGGAGCTACAGTCCTTGTATTTCTACAGCCCCAGCCGCTATGGCTTGTAAAGTAAGTTACATACGGTCGCCCATTAAGGTACTCAATGAGCTAAACTCTGCTTAACTTCAGTGATCTAATTAGAACCGGTACATTCAGCGTAACGTATTGGGCCGTAAAATAAAATTGGCGGAGTGGCTTATTGTCGGTATCAGCCGGACACCAAGGGATTCTATTCCCTTGTCGCTACGCTAGACAGGGATATTGTTTGTGCTGAGGTGGAGCGCCACACCTATCTTCAATATCCACACTTTGCCGCACCGATCAGATTGCCTAAGCTGTGCTACTCATACACTAAGTTGGCGGGGACGCGAACCGAACCTGAAACATTGTATTTCCTTGGCGGATTCTCTATCGACTGAGCTAAACCGATACATACCAAATTTGGTGTGATTTCCATCAAACGTTTTGGGTGTGTATATAGAACAGACAAAAATTATCCATGAAGTATATAAATCAACGTTTTATGTACATTCATAAATACAACATAAGCTTATACGTCTGCCTAATACTCTACACATACTTCAATGTTAATATACCCGTTGAAATGGGCTTAATCGTAAAATACCTATTTATGTATAGTATATGTTCTTCTATTACTTGCTGTTATGTCGATACGTAATTGCTTTTTAAGTGGAAGCAGGTTTTCCGCCTGTCAGATTCCCGAACAGCACTGCTTATGACAAAGGCAGTTACATTGAATTGAACCTTTTCACGTCCAGCCCCGCGACTGCCCCCATCTGTCTAGCCCCCGGGATTCACACCTTCTGCTACCGTCAATCTATTTGCCATTTTATGACATCCATCAGAATTGCGGAACTACGTATCTGCGCGGATCTAAGTACAGGGCTGGGAAAGGTTTTATGGAAGACAAGCAGTTGTCGGTGCAGCAGATCTTCCTTCTTCACGACTTTGCCCTGGATCTGCACCAGGAACTCGGAATTGGTCTGGCATGGTTAAATGAATACCAGTAGTTGGCCTTATAGCAGGTCTTCGTTTTTTACGAAATTGCCTGGATCTACGCCTGGATTTTTGTGCAGTCAGGGAAAGCTTTTATGGAAGACCAGCAGTTGTGGGTGTAGCAGGCCTTCATTCTTCACGACACCCTCTGGATCTGCGTCTGGATCTTGTTACAGGTCTGGGAAAGCTTTTATGGAAGGCCAGTAGTTGGCGCAGCAGCAAGTGTTACTTCTTCACAATACCCTCTGGATCTGTAGCTGGATCTTGTTACAGGTATGGGAAAGATTATCCGGAATACTAGCAGGTGTCCGTGCAGTAGGTCTTCCTCTTCACGATACCCTCTGGATCTGCGTCTGGATCTTTGTACAGGTCTGGGAAAGCTTTTATGGAAGACCAGCAGTTGTGGGTGTAGCAGGCCTTCGTTCTTCACGATACCCTCTGGATCTGCGTCTGGATCTTGTTAAAGGTCTGGGAAAGCTTTTATGGTAGACCAGTAGTTGTCGGTGCAGCAGGTATTCCTTCTTCACGATACCCTCTGGATCTACGGGATTTTGTTACTGGTCTGGGAAAGCTTTTATGCTATATCAGCAGTTGTCTGTACAGAAGGTCTTCTTCAAGACACCCTCTGGATCTGCGACTGGATCTTGTTACAGGTTAGGGAAAGATTGTAGGGAATACCAGCAACTGTCCGTGCAGAAGGACTTCCTTCTTCGTGACAACCTCTGGATCTGAGTCTGGATCTTGTTTAGGCCCGGGAAAGATTGTATGGAATACCTGCCGGTGTCTGTGTAGTAGGTCTATCTTCTTCACGACAGCCTCTGGATCTGAGGTTGGATCGTGTTTAAGTTTGCGAAAGATTGTATGGAATACCAGCAGTTTTCAAAGCCATCCTTGTAGAAGAACGCTTGCGGTACTACTTATCCCATAGATGGAGGGAGGGTAGGGTGGTTCATAACATTCTCAGAGTTATTAGTTTGAAAGTGAACGCAATAGTACGGCCGGAGTTTTACAAGGATTGATTAGGTATTAAATAACCCACAAAGCTTTATATACCGTTAAACAAAGTAACCAACCCATGAAAGCTCACTTTATGTTTAGCGTTATTTAAAACTAGATGTCACCAGAGTGAGGCAAAACGTTAGTGACGTAGATCCATTATTACTGAATCTCGGCTGGATCATAGGATGTCCCATTAAAATTCCTATATAAAAGACCTCGCGTTGATCCGGCCTGGTTAGGCGTCAGAAAAAAGTGCAGACACTCTGAATGAAAGATTAAGCATTCTATATGAAATATTAAATGCAAGATAAACATTCCATGCTGTTAGAATTTGAAGTCTATTTTTAATTACCTTCACGAATATAAATCAAATATTCATTATTTTTTCCCAAAAAGCAATCTGATGATAGTGAATATATAAACATATTTACTCTGTCGTCATTTTTTTAGTTTCATCCGGACATACATACACACAAACAGTTCTTTATATAGATTCAGATTTCCATGTAGTGATTTGTATTTTCATACCGATTTTCCAAATAAAGAATTCTATCTTTTGGTGTTTTTTTTTTTTCTTTTTCCTCTGTCAGTTGGACGTCAAAGTAAAGGCAGTTCCGCCTTGTTGCATTTCCTGCATAGTAACAAATATCGTTTTCAAGTTGGTAAAACAAGGTAAAGTGGTTTGTACTCAATATATGCACATGCGAATTATATATATATATATATTATATATATTATATATATATATATATAGAGAGAGAGAGATTTTTTTGGTACGGGCAAATTGCTTGAAGCTGTTTCAATTTTCTGCTTCAATTTTCTTTTCTCGTCCTACCTTGTGCAGACAAATTAGACCTAAGAACTCACTTATTTTATTGGGTGAGCGGCTTGGGTCTGGTGCGACTTGATGGGGGTTTCCTTAGTTTTGTTTTCCCCCCCCCTCTTGTCAAACCTAATCCTTGGTCCTTCGTCTTTATTCCGTTTCCATTCATGTAATATTTTACAACTTGACTTTTACACGATTCCGGGTGTAAAACTTGAAAAGCACCTGACGAAAGAGCCATTGTTTTGTTTTATCAATACATTTTTTATCTCTATTTCTTTCATTCCTCCTTAGTCTTCCATCCATTGATATCGTGGTGATCACTATGATAACCGTCTCTCTCTCTCTCTTTCTCTCTCTCTCTCTCTCTATATAATATATATATATATATATATATTATATATAATATATATATGAAAAATAAATGTTCACTCTGATGAAGGTCGATTCTTCTATGTGTGCGAAATATTTTCACACACATAAACTGACCGAAACATATGTGTAAGTAATATCGATTAATGTGATATCGATTAAATTCATTTTATCCATCTACATTTCTTTACTCATTTTTCCTCATATATATATATATATATATATATATATATATATATATATATATATCTGTGTGATTCTGTATGCTTATATATTATATATATTTCATACTTAGATATTTATATACGCAACATAAAATGTTTAAAACATCTTCGGCGTAAAATAAACTGTGGATTGACATAACGTGAAATCCAACCAACTAACTATGCAAACATTTTATGAGTAAATTGGAACGTATTTTTCTGGAGATTTGGTTAAACATTTGTTTAATTAAAAAATGAGTTTTAAGTGAATTATTAATAACAACAATGAATATTATAAAACAAAAAGATCTTCTGCGTAAAATAAACTAGCTGTCTGGCCCATTATAGCAAACGATCGACTATCGACTAGCCGTGAAGTCCAGAACGCTGTCCGTCTCCTTCTGCCCGGAGAATTAGCCAAACACGCCGTCTCTGAGGCTGTCACCAAATGCACCAGCACAAAGTAAAATATCTTTAAAAGATAAACATCAAACAAAAGCCTTTTTTTAATTTTACAAATTTGTTTTATAAGTTTGGGTTAATTATGCCGTTAATCCAACAAACCAACCATCCTACATAACTTGAAAGAAACAGTATGACACTAGGGCGGGTCGATTTTTCACTTCTTTAAAATATCTATTTGAATTCTAATTATGATATTTAATTCATTTCATTTTAATAAAATAAAATAACATTTTCTGATTTAAATATTGAAAACGGTAAATTTTCTAACCAATTTCTAGGCCAAATGTTTTAAAAACAAGAATTTTTGTGGATTTTACCAGACTATATTTGGTGCTATTTTCACAAATAATGGTGCAAGTAAAAGATGTAATTTTTTGGTATCAGTATTCATTATAAGAACACACAACTTTTGCAGAGATGGACAATTTGATATTTTAAAAAAGTGATAAATCGACCTACCTACTAGACACCATCTGTACTAAGGAAGCGTTTTACTGTCATTTTAAACATCTGCAGCCCAAGTGTTAACTTGCGTGGGTGGGTACTTTAGCTAGTTATAATATATTGCCTACATTACATACACACACCAACACACACACGCACGCTCACACAAATATATATATATATATATATATATATATATATATATATATATATATATATATGAAAAATGCACTCTTGCAGTGGACGAAACTTTAGAATCGGTAGCCGTAAAAATCCCACGGTTATTAAAAAATGAAATACTTCTATTTAGATGAAAACAGTTCTTATATCAAAGGACCTAAACATTTAATACTTCCTCTATCAAAGTGGTCTGTCAGCGGGGCCCATAATGTGCCGACTGTAGCCCCTGCAGAGATATAAGCTGCCAACCCCTGACACTAAACTACCGAGACATATACGCAATTCTCGTGTTGGCGGGACCTCTTCCAGCTTCTTTTCTTGGTACATATAGACTATCTATATCATCTCTCGGTTGAAAGGCTTTGGGAATTGTCATCAATTATCTTGTCTTTTGGTCCATCTGTCGGAGTTCCTCTCTTGTCCCTTTTAAGAATGTTCTAAAGTATCTTACAATGGGGACTGTTCATTAGGGTAGGTTGATTTTTCTTTTTTTTTTAATATCAAATTCTCTCAAACAGCCACAGTTGTGTGTTGGTATAATAAAAACTGATATAAAAATTAGTTCTCTTACTTGCACTATTTTTTTTTTTTTTTTAGGAAATAGCATCAAAGATCGTCATTTAAAATGGGCTAAAAATCCTCGTTTTCCCAAAATTTGTCGCAGAAATTGTTTAGAAAATTTAACAATTTAATATTTAAAACTGAAATTTATTTTACTAAGATGAAACGAATAAGATATTATAAGTATAATTAGAATTGAAAATATCCCCTCCATCATCACCGACACCTTTAATATGCTTCTTTTTACCTCATTAATTAAGCTATAACAGGGATAACATTTTAAAAGATTGAAATCTATTTTCTCAAATGAAAAAGTTTTAAAGAAAAATATTTTGTGGGTAATTTATTATTAATTTGTAACTTTCGCCGCATTGGAGACGTTACAGTTCCAAAATCGACCTACCCTACTGCCCATGTGTCTATTCCTTTGATGAGATTCCTGTTGCAGAGCTCGGTTCCTAGAAGTTTTCTTGTTACTTTAAACCATATAATTAGGGAACCTGTGTATTCAGGGCTCGACATTAACGTCGTCCGTTGTCCCGGGGACGACAAAAATTACATCCGGGACGATCAGTACGTCATCCGGGACAGTTTACCGGGGACGGTAAAAAATTTTTCCTAAAAGTTAGTACTACATTCCAATATTGGCCGTCCAGTGATTGCCCGAATGCTGACCACAAAATGAGGCTACGGCGTCGCAGGTCTATTCTCAAAGCCATGTAATGAATAATGGTGGGGGAGATAGTTTAAAAGGATCGAATTATGTACTACTAACCCTTCCAAATTTTTAAACATTGTGCGAGTACAAAATTCTTTCATTTACGATTCACAACCCAGTACGATAAAATTTACAAGTAAAAAATATTTTTTTTAGCTCAAAACACACTAGAAATGGATTTTTTGTCCAAATATCCAGAATTATCACTGCTTCAGCTTTTCTTAATGTTTTATTCCATGTTATTATGCTACTGATAACTGACAAGTATAGATGATGCTAATGAATTAAACAAAAATATTTTGATTTCGGGACGGTCAAAACTCCATTTGGGACGATACAAACCCCATTCGGGACGGTTGATAATTTTTGTTCGGGACGGTCGGGACAGTCATGAAAAAAGTTAGTGTCTGGGCCTGCTGTGTATAATACAAACTTTCTAATTTTGGAGCTCTGAGTAGTAGTAGTAGTAGTAGTAGTAGTAGTAGGTTGTCTAATGTCGGTATCAGTGAGAAAGCGAGGGAGTCTATCATCTTTTCACTAGCACTAGATAAAGGAGATTTTTTTTGCGTCTGAGGTATAGCGCTCCTCACTTTACCGCACAGAACCCTGTGCTAATCATTCGGTGAGTTGACGAGGGCCAGGAACGAGGAATCTTATGGAGTGGTCTAATGTCAGTAACAGCCGGACAGCAGACTCTTTTTAATATTGCTAGACCAGGGATATTGTTTTATGCATCACACACTGGGACTACGTGGAAGAGGGGTGACATGTTTTATCTTAAGCAAGACACACAGATAATACACTCTGATCCCAATAGAAGATATGGACTGATGATCAAAGACGAAGTGTTCATTAAGTGGGTGTAGATAAAATTGTTGGGTTTTGATAGATAAAGTAAAGAGTTGTGAAAAAGCTTAAATGGATGGACACAAACAGCTGAGTAAAATTAACGATATAGATATGGAGACAGGTGTGTTCTACCTACACACATTTAAAGATTGGCTTTAGTACATTTAAGATTATATAATAAAGTATGATTCACCTTATGAAAATAATTTACTCTATTCGGTGTGTCAAAAATTCACACACACACACACACCACACACACACACACACTCACACACACATGCATATATATATATATATATATATATATATATATATATATATATATGTGTGTGTGTGTGTGTGTGTATGTGTGTGGGTATATATATATATATATATATATATATATAGTGTGTATATATATGTATATATATATATGTGTGTGTATGTATATATATATATATATACATATATGTGTGTATATATATATATATTATATATATATATATATATATATATATATATATAATATAGCAGTAGAATATATATAGCAATAAAAAATTAGATGAAAATTGCTCTCAATATAAAGAGCTGAACTGATGATTAAAATCGAATGGTTTGAAATATGGATCGCTATATATATATATATATATATATATATATATATATATATATATATATTAGCAAATATATGCACCCTCCGGGTGCAAGTATTTAACTTTTAATGTAATGAAATATCGCATTAAATTAGAAAGGCTAATGAAACTAAATAAGAATGCAGATAAAAAAATTTGAAACAGAGAGGGGGATATAATCGAAAAATAGAACAACTGAAACTTACTCTTCTATCACTCTCGTCTTTCATTGTTATTTTTTCTGATTTAACTATTTAGTTAAAAGAGGAAGTAAAGAATAAAATTACAGTTATCTTTTCTTGTTAATGGATTTCATTTAAGATTCATTGAAGAGATTTTTGCTTATATTCATTAAAATAAAACCAAACAGTTAGAAATCAATAACACTGAGCACATATTTATTAAATTCGATTTTTAATATCAATATGCAAATTAGCCTTCCTGTTCACACTGTAAACCGCTATTTTGTTGTATATATAAATACAATTGCATGTTATTAGTACGTAGATATGGTTAACAGTATAAATAATGAAAAACAATTTTATTAATAATTGAGGTTAAAATAAGGATAAATTCATGGTGAATGTGGCGTCAATTACTAAGGGAATTGTGACTTAAGTAGTGATTTAGTTTCGGTTACAGTCAGAAAACACGCAATCTCATTATAATAAGATATATTATATATATATTATATTGATATATCAATTATTAATGTAATTTCTCTACTTATGAAATTAATATATATATATATATATATATATATATTATATATATACTATATAGAGATATATCATAATTATATATTATTATTAGTGTCATCATTATTATTATTATCATTATTATCATTATCATTATTACGTTAATGAGAAATGGACAAGAAATATAGTGGTAATAATAAAAAAAATCACACACTTCCTTAAAGATATATATATATATATATATATATATATATATATATATATATATAAGTCGCTTGTAATCCGCGCCCTGGGGTTCAATTATGTGTTGATTTTTATTTCATTTTATTGTCTCTTTTTATATTCAAACATGCATGTGTAATCCTTATTATATCTAGTGCAGCTTCCACCACAGAACTGTCAGTCACGGAACAACGAAATGTTATGAGATCACAGTCATTTTAGCAACATATAATATGTAAAATGAGTGATGAGTAAGTGTATAAATATACTTTAACGATGTTTTCGCGTGAATTACTTTCCTGCGTCATGTAGAAACTTAATTTGACTACATGGTACAGTGGGCAGCGACAGAATTGTAAAAAGAAAGTTACTACTGACTTCTGTGTTATACACATGAAATTTATGTAACGGAAATACAGTAGCCATGATTTTATATTTTTAGGTTTTTAAATTAATCGGCTGGTCAGGTGAAGCTCTAGCACCTATAGGACTGTTCCAACCCTATTGCCCTTATGGCAAACCCAAACCCTTTTTATCATATATGTGCTAGAAGGCAGTGGTAATTGTCCTTAATAAACTCTGATTGAGAAGGTCCAATTCTGGACCACCCTGTCGGTTGGGGCGTTAGAATGCACGGACTGCACCTCTTCAGAGGGTAAGAAGGAGTCTTGGTGGATGAGCAGTCCTTGACCTGCAACACTCAACTTAGACCCTTACTTTGGCTAGACGGGCGGTCGGAGAGGCCCCCTCGATCAATCGGCTGTTCACCTCAAGCCCTAGCACCTATATGATTGCCCCAACCCTATTGCCCTTATGGCAACACCCAACCATTTTTATCATTTGCGTGCTAGAAGGCGGTAACTTAGAGTCTACATGTCCTGTAAATGACGTTAAACTCTATCTGATGGTGAAGTTCCAGTTCTGGAGGTCCGGGGAATGTAGAGCACCCCTTCATCACCATTGCTCCCTGATCCACTCTGAGAGTTCCATCTATGGGTTAAATAGAAAAATGTATTTATAAAAAAATATTGTGTATCCATTAAGAATTAATTTATTTCAAAACTTTATCGGCATTAGATGACACACCGAGGTTGATATACCGTAAACCAAACCAAACCAAACCAAACTAAACCAAACAAATTCTGGAACTCTGTGGAATGTAGATTACATCTCCATCATCATAATTTTCTGTCCACTCAAATGAATTTTGAAAAATGTGTTTAAAAAATTTGAATTGAAATATATCGTTCATATCAAAAATGAGTAAAACAAAACTGTTTCAGCATAAAATAACCTAACAAAGGTTGCCATGCCGTAAAACCCACTAAACAAATTAATCATACAGGAATAGTGAGATGCTGTCTTGAAGTTTAGAAATGTTTTACATAGAACCTAACTAGTAACGGGTGAATATTAATATGCCGTTTTATTATAAAGAAATAAAAGGAAGAAAAAGGATATATTACACAGAAAAGATATAAAAAGAAAGAAAGAAAGAAAGAAAACAAGAGAATAGGGGAAAGATGGGGTGAAGGAGTGAGTGTTCAGAAGCGATAAAGCTTATCTGTTTTGATTGAACATAATGAAAAGATGAACAGAAGGAAAGAAAGGAATAAAAGAGTGGGAGAGAGTTAAATCAAGATTATTATACATTTTTTATTGAAGTATACGGCAATAGCTCTTAAGTAAACATATCAAATATTGTAAATATGTAATTATGTTATTGTATATCCACAGGTCCTGCTAGTAAAGGATGAATGCTGATATGCCATCAAACAAGACCAAATCATAAACATATATAAGCATTTTTTAGTAGGAAGCGCGTGGTGTAATGGTTAAAGTCATAGGAAATGGACTCGTCACCCCGAGTTCAAATCCTGGATGTGGTAATTGCATTTCACTTAGCGCTAATACCCCTGGGAAAGGTATGAATTCTACTCTTCCTCCGGCTATGGGTAAATAGTAGGGCAGACTGGGCTCTTTAAACTTGGTTAGGCAACCGGTATAGGAGAAGGAAAACTCTGAATTCAAATCTGTTAAACTCCGCTTAAGAAATTGACCTTGAGTCAGATCCTGCTCGTGTGGAGGGGTTAGTAAATATATATATATAAGTATTTTTTAGGATTGAAATGGAAGTCATTACATTATTTTCACCCAGCTTTGGTATCTGTAAACTCTGAAATTAAGATCAGTCAGGAATAGCAAGACTCTGTCTTGTAGTTAAGAAATGTTTTACATAAAACCTGACCCTGAATTTCATCACCAAATCCCAACCCCCAAAAAACCTAAATACGAAGGCACAAGACCAAATATATGGGGTTACTATTAATTTTTGTATTGATCGTAGTTGTCTTCAAAAGAGATATTATCGCACAGGCGAAGCAGATTTGTTTCCGACTGAATTCAACCTCCAGGAGTCCAAGATAAATATTAAGCAATAATACACTTGTTCCTCAATCTTCCGACAGTTATCATCTTGCAACAATCTCTGGTTAAGAATGAGACCGTCCAAATTTTTCAAGATGAAATGCAAGAATGGAAATCCTGATTACTTGGTGTTGCTCATCCGCCAAATTCTTATTTCTTATGAGTATAGTTACTCAAGCTAAATAATGGACTATTTTATTACAAAAGAAATAAAAGGAAGAAAAAGGACATGCTACACAGAAAAGATAAATGAAAGAGAAAAAAAAAGAGTAGGGGGAAATATAAAGAGCAGTGATGCGTGCGCGGAAGCGATAACGCTAATCTGTTTCAATTGAACATGAAGAAACGATGAAAAGAAGGAAAGAAAGAAAAAAAGAGTGAGAGAGAATCAAATCAAAATTATTACACTTTTTGCTTATTGAAGTATTTTGCAATAGCTCTAAAGTAAACATATCAAATGTTGTAATAATTGAATTATCATATTGTGGTATATCTACAGTCCTGCTAGTAAAAGCATGTATGTTGATGTGCCATTAAACAAGACCAAAACACACACACACACACACACAATATATATATATTATATATATATATATATATATATATATATGATAAGATATAATGAAAAAACAAACGATGTTTACAACTGGAATAGGCGTGCAAACCGTTTCGGGGCCCAATACGGTTTAAAAAGCAACACTCGGCCCATCTTGAGGATGGCCGAGTGTTGGTTTTTAAAGAGAATTGGGCCCCGAAACGGTTTGCACACTTTCTCCTGATGAGCTATTTCAGTTGTAAACATCGTTGTTTTTTCATTATATCTTATTCATACTGTCGGATTAATTTCCATCTCTTTACAATATCTGTAAACTCTGAAATTAAGATCAGTCAGGAATAGCGAGACTCTGTCTTGGAGTTAAGAAATGTTTTACATAAAACCTGACCCTGAATTTCATCACCAAATCAACCCCCCAAAAAAACTAAATACGAAGGCACAAGACCAAATAAATGGGGTTACTATTAATTTTTGTATTGATCGTAGTTGTCTTCAAAAGAGATATTATCGCACAGGCGAAGCAGATTTGTTTCCGACTGAATTCAACCTCCAGGAGTCCAAGATAAATATTAATCTCTACGCATGCGTTTTGCAAAGCATACCTTAGAGCAGTCTCTAAAAGGCTGGAGACTTGTTAAGAGTTACACTCTCTCGGTGAATGAGCGCCAAAAGAAGGGTAAAGGAAAGAAAAAAGCACGTTCTCACGCAGTGTTAGGAAGGTCAGGGTTAAAAGAACGCCATATTTGAGAGTGTGGGTTTCGTTCCCCACCTTACCCTGTGGGTGTGGGGTGGATCAGAAAAAATTTTGCAAGAGAGGAGAGTAAGAGGAGAGTAAGAGGGAATTGGGTGAGCGAGCGGAAGGACAGAAGGATAAGATCTTGTGTGTTGCTGGAAGGTCGAATGGAGGGGTTAGACTTATGATAGATGTCTCCACTTCGGCACTGTGGCAGTTGGGGAAGGAAGAAAAAAATAAAATAAAATAAAAAAAGGGGAAGAAAAAAAAATGAAGTCTGTAGGAGTGTGGGGAGGTGTAGTCAGAAATGTGGATGTTGAGGGGGGGGTCATACGGTGTGCATATACTCGTGTTTACCTCACGGACATTTTGCTTTTCTCTGAATGGGTTGGCGTGTGTGCGTTGTATGAGCGATTTTTAGAAATACGTGTGTCTGAGTTATTTACGCTGAAACTGTTCATATTTGTCTGGAGACTATTTAAAAAATTTTGAATAGTGTATTCTACTAGTTGAAGACCCCGCCTACGCCGGGCAATAAGTGGATTGTATGTATTTACCAACCCCTCTGCACAAACAGGATGTGACACAAGGTCAATTTATTAAGCGAAGTTTAACAGGTTTTAATTCAGAGTTTTTCTTCTAGGCTAAACAAAAAAAACAAAAAAAATTTTTTCATAAAATAACGAGAAAAACTGCGATAGTCCTTGTTTATCAATCTGAAGAAGAAACGCTGGAAAGGTAGACGGTTTGAAATATGACGTCAAATATTCTTCTTTTATGGTGTGTGTGTGTGTGTGTGTGTGTGTGTGTGTGTGTGTGTGTGTGTGTGTGTGTGTGAGTGAGTGCGTACGAGCGTGAATGCATATTTATTAAGAAGATTGTTTGTTTCAATTAAGTGTCGCGAAAATATCATTTAACATTTGAGTTGCTGTGTGGGGGTTTGTAAGTAAGGGATGTTAGGAAGTGTCTATATTATATGATTGTATTTTAATTTTTTAAACTTTTCCTCATATCAACAAATGTCCTGAAGAAGATCTACTTAACAGATTGAAACACTGCAGCGTCGGCTAATAATCTTACCACTCATTTTATTTAAACGTATGTTTTTTCAAATTTCTCACTATACTACATACATATATATATATATATATATATATATAATATATATAATATATATGTGTGTGTGTGTGTGTGTTGTGTGTGTGTGTGTGTGCGAGCGTGAATGCATATTCATTAAGAAGAGTGTGTGTGTGTGCGTGTGAGTGTGTTTTCTTAGATGACTCATCAAGCAATCCCTGAAGAGGCTCTTCCACAAAAAGTGCATGCTGGAACTTCTTCACAATGGATGTTGCTTCAGTGTCTGGTGTTTAATTCGGTTGGACTCAAATTGTTTCACAGACCAGTAGATGGTGACTCTCCAGCCATGTCTATTAGAAGCTAACTTCTCCCAGTCCTCCACAGCGATGGCGGCATTCTTAAGAGTGTCCTTGAGGCAGTCCTTAAACCTCAGTTTGCGTTTTAACTGACAACGTTTGCCAGCTGAGATTTCCTTGTAAAATAGTTGTTTTGAGATTCGGCAATCATTCATGCGAACTAGATGACCAGACTAGCGAAGAATTGACCCAAGTATCAAACTCTCAGTACTCAGGTGACATCTTTCAAGTGTTATCTATGTAGTAGATCCTTCAGGAGTCTCAGTGGACGGAAGAGTCATCTTCGTACTCGCACCTTAACGGGTGCTTGCATATAATAAAAAAAAAGAACAAGAAAATGTCTTACTCATGCACGAGTTAACAGCCAACACCACACACACACACCACACACACATATATATATATATATATATATATATATATACATATATATATAGATAGATAGATAGATAGATAGATAGATATACAATATAGAATGAATAGAGAATAAATGAGAAAAGTATTGTCATGAAAATTTATATAAACGCTAAAAAACTACTGTTTTTTAAGATCTCAACCATTTGACTCATCTGAGGATTGCATAACCATGAAACTTAAAGTTATGAGTCCCAATCACCCATAATACCATTACTATTGATTATATATATATATATATATATATATATATATATATATATACGTTGTTGAAGGTTTGTTAAGTTTTTCTTTCTTTATATATACTAGCAAATATATGCACCCTCCGGGTGCAAGTATTTAAGTTTTAATATAATAAAATATCATATTAAATTAGAAAGGCCAATGAAACTGAATAAAAATGCAGATAACATGATTTGGTATGATTGAAAAATAGAACAACTTTGAAACTAACTCATCCATCATTTTCAATTACTCCTATTCCTAATTTAACTATTTAGTTAAAATAGGAAGGAAAGAATAATATTACAGTTATTTCTTTTTGTTAAGGGATTTCTTTTAAGATTTATTGAAGAGAATTTTGCTCATATTCAATAAGATAAAACTAAACAATTAGAAATCAATAATATTAAGCACATATTTATTAAAATCAATTTTTTTAAGATCAATATGCAAATTAGCCTTCCCATTCACTGTAAACCGCTGTTTTGTTGTATATATAAATACAACTGCATGTTATTTGTATGTATATATGGTCAACAGTCTTAATGATGTAAAACAATTTTATTAATAATTGAAGTTTAAATAAAAATAAAATCATGGAGAATGGGATGCAGATAACAAAGGAAATTGTGATTTGTATAGTAATATAGTTTCGGTTACAGACAGAAAAACATACAATCTCCATTATAATAAGATATATATATATATATTTATATATATATATATATATATATATATATATATATATATATATATATATATATATATAAGAAAGAAAAACTTAATAAACCTTCAACAACGTATGTATACATATATATATATATATGAATATATATGTTTGCACCTACAGTATGGTTGTATAGGGCGATTCCGATGATCCCAAATAGAATCATCCCTTACTTACTAGTCATTTGGATTATGTTACATTGGGCCGGATTAGCTCAATCGGTAGAGTGTTCGGCTAAAAACCACAAGGTTCCTAGTTCGATACCGGCTCTCGCCAACTCAGTGTATGAGTAGCACAGGGATCTGTGCGGTAAAGCTGATGGTAGATGTGGCACTTCACCTCAGACGCTAAAATAATCTCCTTGGTCAAGCGCTTATATATAAGTCGTCGGTGGGCCTAATGTCGGTATCAGCCAGACAGCGTGGAGTCTATCCCCTTTTCCTTAGCGCTTGACCAAGGAGATTATTCTAGCGTCTGAGGTGGAGTGCCACACCTACCATCAGCTTTACCGCACAGATTCTAAACGACATGATTCTAAACGACATGAAAATTAATATCTGATTCTGATTCTGAACCCTCTGCGTATTTCTCTCCTCAAATTTTCTCTGTGTTCAACCTGGAAGAGTCATAACATTTTAATGTTGAGATTACAGCTAAGTTAAATCTTTCAGGTGTTAAAGATTTCAAAAAGTAAAAGTTTGAATATACTTGAATTACCTGAGTTTCCCTAAAGCATTCCATGATACGAGTGAAATAAATAACACGTTCAACCTCTCTAATAATGAATGTGAATGTCAGTGAGTCATATCTTTCAACTTTTCTCCTAGATGCTGTAGTCCAATATATCATACCATTTCGGAAGTCGAGCAAATTATAAAAGTTGTCGGTCGAATCGAGACCGGCAATCCTCAAAATCTGGATTCCAAATTTTTAATTATTGCTATTTTTTTCAGCAATTTGTACGCGATTTTTGCCGACCAATTTTTTAAATTATTTTTACACTAACTTTAAGATTGGGGGGAGGGAGGTAGGTAGGAAAGAGCGTGTCAGATTTTAGAACAATTCGCAATCTTAAAGACAGTGTAACACCTCACGAAAAAAGTTACCTAATCTACAAATTCAAATGCAAGTGCGATGTTTGCTACATTGGGCGCACTAGCCTAAGATTGGAGGTCAAAATAAACCAACACATT
>CM042169.1:35196782-35229282 GCA_023376005.1 Doryteuthis pealeii
GTTCACGTGTACGACATGAAATGCATGAAGAAGGCCGGAGAGCACATCGGCCTAAACGTTGTAGAAATAACAATGAAGATGAGGACAATAGTCGAAATAATCCAAATAATACTAATGAACATTTCTTTATAAATATCTCTTCATAGTTTCTTCAAAATCTGGACAAAATTTCAGAAAACCGAAGGGGATGAAAGACATGGCCCAGATTATTTGACATAGAATTAAAAAAGACTAATGAAATTAAATACGAACACAAAAAAGATTACCCTTATTTTACTTTATTATAACTGATTTCAAGAAAAAATTATATATGGGTTGCTTTGAATACGATTGAGAATAAAACAATGATATTAGAAATCAATAACACCAATTATTTATTAAATACATTTTTTAATGACTCTCATCGCAGGATCTAAAACACATTAACAATATGGGCTGTTTTGAGGCACATCTATGTCAGCTAGACCTTGATAGAGACATTGTTAATAGAGAAGATACTAGTAAAGATTAAATAATGGTTATTTGATAAACACTGAAAATATGGCGTAAATAACTAAAGGAATTGTGTATTGGTTACAGATACAAAGGCACACAATCTCCATTATAATAAGATATTAATTCTCTACAGCATTATTTTCTGAGTTACCTTTATTTTATACTAAAAGCTATTACCCGACAGTGCCTGAGTAAAGGTTGCGGAAGTTAGTCTCGCTGATCCATTGATTGTTTTTGTCTTCCATATTTGATTTCTTTGTGTTTTAATCACGAACGACACTAATGACTTTTCCTTCTCTTACTATTCGAATTCTTTTTTTTTAAATATCTTCACGAATATAAATAAAATCTTCATTATTTTTGCTCAAAAAGCAAGCTCTGGTGATAGTGAATGTGTATATATACTTACTTAACTTTTCGTTACATTTTTGATATTTGAAGTTTTCTCCGGACAAACATACACACAACTGTCCTTTATATATGTAATAGAAGCGGCTACCCATCATTACCCATGTAGAGGCAGGGGGCAAAATGTGGTGTAAATGTTAGCAAGATAGTCTCGCACATCCATTATTATTATTGATATCATATTTTTTAGATATCTTCGTAAATACAAATTAAACCTTGGTATTGTTTGCACAAAATGCAAGAACTGGTGGTATTTAATGTGAAAATATATTTACTTTGTTGTTGATTATTGCAATTTTATAGTTTTCATGCGGACATACAGACGCAACAACTACCCTTTATATATGTACTAGAAGCGGCTACCTGACGTTACCTGGGTAGTTGGGGAACTTTAGTCTCACAGATCAATTATTGTTGAATCATGAAAGGGATCCTCATAGTATGCCCCTTTAAAATCCTTATGTGTCCAAAATAAAAGCACATTACGTTGATCCAGCCAGTCTGAAAAGAAAAAAAATCATGTCTACTATTTAAAATATTAAATGCAAAAAAAAAAAAAATGCTGTTATCGTTTAAATTTTATCTTTTTAATTATTTTCACTAATATAAATCAAATGTTTATTATTTTTAGTATTATCTGCGTTATTCGGACACATGGCCTAGTGGATAAGGTAGTTAGGTTAAGACAGTTCTAAGCGACAGTTATCTCTGGATTCCGGGTTCAATCCTGAGCAGCGTCAGTAACATAGAAAAATAATTAACACAACTCCTACCCCAGGTATGGTTAGCGGAATGAGAACATGATACCCCCGTGGACTGAATAAAGGGTTAAGTTTAAAATTCCGTGATGGCTCCCGATTACGACAAGAAGGTTCCCGACTACGACAAGAAAGTTCCCGATTTCGAAAAGAAGGTTCCCGAGTCCGACAAGAAATACCTGAAGAAGACCGGAGGGCATATCGATCGAAACGTTGTACAAATAACAATAAAGATGGGGACAATAGTCCGAATAACGCAGATAATACTAATCATCAAGCCTCATCTCAAACATTCAGAGAAATTCATTATTTTTGCTCTAAAAGCAAGATCGGGTGATAGTGAATGTGTATATATATTTACTTTGACGTTATTTGTTTTTATTTTCATAGTTTCATCTGGAAATACATACACACAAATTCCCTTTATATATGTATAGATAGATTGATAGATAGATAGATAGATAGATAGATGCCCTGACAGGGTATATATGTGTAAGTAGAGATATTTGTTAACATGGTTTTCAGTGGAGTGAATGAAATCGCATATGTTTTGGCCGATGGTGGATAATGCTGAGCGCCGGCAGCAGGCTGAGTAGATAGATCCGGGCTTTTTGAAATTGTGAGTCACGGCGGGGTAATGAGTGATGAGGTCTTGTCAGAGGTTAAGACGGAGTTCATCAGTTCCAACTTAGAGACTTTTCGCTCACTTCTCTATTAACAGCTACAGATCCCCCTTCAGCACGTCTTTCCCTCACCTTCCAGTCCCTATGTTTATTTTTTGTCGTTGTTTGTTGTTCTTCGTAGGAAACACCGTTTCGTTTCTTACATACCCTCCTCCCTTTTTCTTTTTTTTTTTTTGTTCGTTTGTTTGTTTGTTTTTTTTTTTGTTCGTTTGTTTTTTTTTTTTTTGTTTTCTGATTTGCGACTCTATCTTTCCTCTTCGTCGTAATAATTCATTTTCTTCTTCTTTGTCTTCATTTCTCTCATTTTTCTTTTCTCTTCCCTTTATTTCTTTAACTTTAAATCCCCCTTGTCTATTTTCTATACATTCTTTACTCTGTCACGTCTTTTCTTCACCCTTTCCATTCTTTCTCTCTTTCTTTTTACATAATCTATCTATTACTAACATATATTAATATATATTCTCTCTCTCTCTCTCTCTCTCTCTCTCTCTCTCTCTCGCATCTATATATCTATCTCTCTATCTATCTATCCCTTCCTTTGTATTCTTTTGTGTCTTTTCTTTCTCCTTTCTTTCTTTCTGTTCTTTCTATACAAAAAGAAGAAAGGAAGGAAGAAATATATTGTTGAGTCATTTTAAGAACGTAAAAGTGACAAAGAAAGAAAGAATGAAAGAAAGAAAGAATGAAAGAAAGATGAAAGAAAGAACGAAAGAATGAAAGAATGAAAAAAGAATGAAAAAAAGAAGAAAGAAAGAAAGAATGAAAAGAAAGAATGAAAGAAAGAAAGAAAGAAAGAAAGAAGAAAGAAGAAAGAAAGAAGAAGAAAAAAGAAAGAAAGAACGAAAGAAAGAAAGAAGAAAGAAAGAAAGAAAGAAAGAAAGAATGAAAGAAAGAAGAAAGAAAGAAAGAAAGAACGAAAGAAAGAAAAAATAATGAAAGAAAGAAAGAAGAATAAAGAACGAAAGAAAGAATAGATAACAGATTCCTTATATTGAAGGTGAAACAGTAAAAAAGAAAGAATATGAGAAAGAAATATTAAAAAAGAACAAATAGTCGAATTCGAATTAAGTAAGAAACGCGCGAAAAACCAACAATAAAAGAAAAGATTTTTTATTATTCGAACTATTGCCCTCGTCTTTATTGTTTGATTATTATTCTATGTTACTGTCGACCTTGACCAGGATTGAACCCGCAGACTAGAGGTAACTGTCACTTAGAACTGTCTTTGATCCAACGTCTATATCCACTACGCCATGTGTCCAATTGGAAAAAAATTCAGAGGAAAAGAAAAGATTAATAAAACTGAACAAAACAAAATATACAAAGAAAGAATGTAAAAAAAAGAGAGGAAGAAAGAAAGAAAGAAAGAAAGAAAGAAAGAAAGAATAAAACAATTATGTTTAGTAAGGTGGTAACGTGACAAACTTTCTGGAATACAAAATTGTAGTACACAAGTTCAAACACCAGTCACGTTATTACGTTCACTTGTTTTTTTTTTTTTTTGTTTTGTTTTACGGCATATTAACCTCGGTGGGTTATTTAATGCCTACTAAATTTTTAAATAAGTACATTCTTAATAGATACTCAATTTTTTTATGAACACATTTTCCTATTTAACCCATAGATAGGACCCACTACAACAACTCCGGGTCAGAGTGGACCTGGGAGCAATGGTGATGAAGGAGTACTTCACAATCCACAGACCTCCAGAACTGGAACCTCACCATCAAATAGAGTTTAACGTCATTCCCAGGATATAAAGATCCTCAGTCACTGCCTTCTAGCACCCATATGATAAAAAGGGTTGGGGCTTGCCATAATGGTCGGGACAATCATAGGTGATAGGACTTGACGTGACCAGCTGAGTGATCGAATTGGGCCTCTCCGACCGTCCGTCTAGCCTAAGTAAGGTCTAAGTAGAGGGTTGCATGTTATAGACCGCTCATCCACCAGGATTCCGACCTTAAGCATCACCTATAGTCACCCAAGGCCAACAGATGGTCACATTGGGGGGATTCATTTGAGAAAGGTACCTGCATCCACCAGCTATGGGTAAAATAGTTAAATAGAACCGCAACTATTCTTCTCCTAGATTTGCTGTGGCATTAAATAACACACGGAGGTTGATATGCCATTAAACAAAGAAACCTAATCAAACCAATAAACCATACGAAACCATATAACAGTTCTAAGTAAAGTCGTCGGGGTAGCCTGACGTTGATATCAGCCAGACAGTGAGGGAGTCTATCCTCTTTTCACTAGCGCGAGACTAAGGATATTGTTTTTTTGCATCTGAAGTGGAGCGCTACACTTGCCATCAGCTCCTTACTTTACCACACAGATCCTTGTGCTACTCATACGCATAGTTGTCGAGGGTCAGTATCGAACCAGGAAACTTGTGGTTTCCTAGACGGACACTCTACCGACTGTGCTAAGCCAACGCAAACACTAAACGATTTAGTCGTGAATTACTTTTATTGAAGACGAAGAGTATTTCGTCTGATGAAGAATCATTACTGTGTTATTACTAAGTATTTGAAAATATCACATCATTAAAAGTAATTGATATAAAAAGACAAATATCGGATTTATTTAATCATGTCGGGACTCCCTTTCAACCAATGAAAACATTGGGAAACATTGACTTTCTAGTTTGTTGAAACAAGATATATTTAAATAATTAACAACGGTATATATCACCATAGAATGAGTCCCAAGCGGGTCTCGACTTACAGTCTTAATCGGCAGCTCATATTACATACGCTTTGCTTTGAACTTGGTACTTGATATTAGTAAAAGTAAATTGTACATTTAAAGAGAGAGAAAGAGCGGGGGAGACACACAGAGAGGGGGGAGATAGACAGACAGAATACAACAGATCCACATTCCTATATATCAGTGGTTCCCAAACATTTTCATGTTAGCACCCCCTTGGCTTCCCAGGGGATTCTTAGCGCCTCCCTCATACACACATGCCAACTCACACTATTTTTGGTATACCTCAAATTAAAAAAAAAAGATTAAACACTAATACGTATTTTACGAATAAAACCTAATCTTATCTCTTATTTAAATGGAGATTGTATGTTTGTCTGTAACGGAAACTATATTAAAATTCAAGTTACGATTCCAATAATTATTTTCATCGCAATCTCCATGATTCTATTTGATATAATGAATATGTAAATACCTTGGTACCCCCTTACTCTAATCTGATTGGACATTGTCATGGATAAATAGTCGACAATGTGTTGGTTCTAGACCTACGACCTACACTTACTCGATAGCCGACGACCTTATGCTTACAAGCTAACTTACTCGCTAGACGGATTACTATTGATGTACTAATTACTACTGCGATAATATACCAAATACAAACTTCAAAATATATCCCTTAACCCGGATATATCACTATTTTTATTTAAACTTCAATTGTTTTACAATTTTAATACTGTTGACATTACCTACATGATATTTTCCACGTACCCCAATTGTACGGGTCAGGCACAAGGCCCAATTAACGAGGGACCACCCACAAGCCGAGACTCATGGGTGGCAAGTGAAAAATTGCGTCGATCCCGTCGGCATTCCCCCTCAAGGGGGGGGCGCCTCAGGCGCTGGGCAATAAATCCAGCCCTGCCCCTTTAAATCAAGGGGGCAGGTTTTGCCTGGGGGGATGGCCCCCTGGGATCGACGCTGTTAATTATATCAATGGTCCAGAGGCCGAAGCCACTGTTGACCATATCTACATGATATGATATTTACCGCGTACCCCACTTGTACGGGTCAGGCACAAAGTCCCTATTAACGTGGGACCACCCACAAACCGAAGCTCATGGAGTGGCAGGTGAAAAAATTGCGTCGATCCGTCGGCATTCCCCCTCAAGGGGGCGCCTCAGGCACTGGGCAATAAACCCAGCCCTGCCCCTTTAAATCGAGGGGGCAGGTGTTGCCTGGGGGGACGGCCCCCTGGGATCGACGCCGTTAATTATATCAATGGTCCAGAGGCCGAAGCCACTGTTGACCATATCAACATGGTATTTACCGCGTACCCCACTTGTACGGGTCAGGCACAAAGTCCCTATTAACGTGGGACCACCCACAAACCGAAGCTCATGGAGTGGCAGGTGAAAAATTGCGTCGATCCCGTCGGCATTCCCCTCAAGGGGGCGCCTCAGGCACTGGCAATAAACCCAGCCCTGCCCCTTTAAATCGAGGGGGCAGGTGTTGCCTGGGGGGACGGCCCCCTGGGATCGACGCCGTTAATTATATCAATGGTCCAGAGGCCGAAGCCACTGTTGACCATATCAACATACTACTAACATGCAATTGTATTTATATATACCGCAAAATAGCGGTTTAGGTGTGAACGGTAAGGCTAATTTGCATTTTGATATAAAAAATATTTTAATAAATATGTATTTAGTATTATTGATTTCTAATTGTTTGGTTTTATCTTAATGAATATGAGCAAAAATCTCTTGAATAAATATTTAAAGAAATTCACTAACAAGAAAAAATAACTATCATTTATCTTTATTTTCTTCATTTCCTATTTTAAGTATATAATTAAATTAGGAAAGTTTAGCAGTGAAAGATGGGAGTGATGGAAGAGTAAGGGAATTTAAAATGTTCTGATATTATCTAACAGCCTACTGAGAAATGTATAAATCCAGCTATGGGTATATCGTGTTAGTATAACATTTATTATAAGGCTATCAACAATAAATAAAAGTATTATTCAGATTATTCAGATTATTGTCCTCATCTTTATTGTTTATCTGTACAAAGTTTCGGCCAATGTGCCTTCCTGCCTTCTTCAGGTATTTTTTGTCGGACACCGGGGCCTTCTCGAACTCGGGAACCTTCTTTTCAAGGGCGAATGTAACATATAATAATAATTAACACAGCTTAACTCTTGTACCCAGCTATAGTTTGCTGAATTAAAACATGATGCCCCCGTGGATTGTATAAATGGTTGTGTTGAAAGTTCCGTTATGGTGCCCAATTACAACAAGAAGTTTCCCGAGTTCGAAAAAAAGGTTCTCACGTTTGAGAAGCCTTCCGAATAATCCAAATAATACAAATTATCAAGCCTTATCTCAAAAATTAAGAGAAATAGATAAATGATATAGTTCAATTCTAAAATATAGTACAATTATAAGGGTTTATTAAACAATAAAAACATAACTCACAATATAAACGCCCTTCCTTCATAAAGACTTAAGTTTAAGAGATCTATCTGTCTAATGGAGAGGGAAATTGAGGATATCTGGTCTGCCAAAACGGCAAAATCCATCAGATGTCAAGTTCTTTTAATTCTTGTTAATTAATATTAGGTCTGCTTTTCTTCTGGTGACCTGTTTGAATCTCAAAAATCCTAGAGATTAACTATAATATATTTAGAGTTTTGCTCTACTATTTGTACCAAGCACTTTTACATATTAACTTAGGCCACTATTTTGGTGTTGTTTTTTGGTCATTCCTTGCAGTACTGGTTGATTATTTTCAGACAGTAAGGATGTTTTGGACTTTTCCTTTCTTTATGTACAATTATTTTTCTGCAGATATCAGTTGGTAACATATTTCTTTATTTACAAATTGTATTGTGAGTGTTTTTTTCATGCCGCCAGAGTTATATAAATGTAAATAAGATTAATACACACACACACACACACACACACACATACACAAGCATATATATATATATATATATATATATATATATATATATATATATATATGAATGTATATATAGGGATTTTATTTACCGAAATGAACATTTCGTAAATAATTAAATATACCAAACATGTTTATGTATTTCCTAATGTACATTTGGCTGGTGATTTTCAGAATTACAAATTCTTGTTATGAATAAACGATTGATGAGGCTTGACATAATGGATGTGATTCTATTTAAGCCTGGCTGAATAGTAGAAAAGTAATCTTATTTTCGCTGCATCAGACATTGTTTTTTTTTTGCTTTGTTTTCTTTTGTTTTGTTTTTTTGTTTGTGTGTGTGTGTGTGTGAGTGTGTGCGTGAGTGTGTGTGTGTGGATTATTTTTACTCAATGCGCATCTCCGTGAAACAAAATTTTGATTCCGGCCCATCGACTGGGGATGAAGAATACACAGACTTCACCTCTTCAAAGAGGTAAAATCCTCCAAGGAGACAACCTATTAAATAATGGTGGCGACCCTTGATGCTTAAGGACTGAATCCTGGTGTCTGAACAGTCTAATATGCAATACTCCACAATGGCCCTTATTTAGGATAGACGGATGGCTGGAGAGCCCCCTTCCGATCAGTCGACTGGTCACGTCAAGCCCTAGCACTTATATGATTGTTCAAACCCTATTGCCCTCATGGCAATCCCCCGACACTTTTATCGGATGTGGGATGAGGGTTTTAGTGTCCTGGGTTTGACGTTAAACTGCACCTAGTTGTGAAGTTCCAATAATGGAAATATGGGGAATGTGTAGTACCTCTTTATCGCTATAACTCTCAGGTCCTCCCTAACCCAAAATTGTAGTACCTGTTAGGGTCCTATTTGTGGGTTATATAATAAAAAGTGAGTATTAAAATATTTTAGAAATTGATTTAAAATCTATATCTTGGGCTAGACGGGCGGTCGGAGAGGCCCCCTCCGATAAATCGGCTGGTCACGTCAAGCCCTAGCACCTATATGATTTACCCAACCCTATTGCCCTTATGGCAAGCCCCAACCCCTTTTTATCATATGAGTGCTAGAAGGCGGTGGCTGTGGGTCCACATGTCCTGGGAATGACGTTAAACTCTATCTGATGGTGAGTTTCCAGTTTTGGAGGTTTGGGGAATGTGGAGCACACCTTCATCAACATTGCCCCCTGGTCCACTCTGACCCAGAGTGGTAGTACATGTTAGGGTCCCATCTATGGGTTAAATAGAAAAATGTATTTATAAAAAAATTGTATTATCCATTAAGAATTGATTTATTTCAAAACTTTATCGGTATTAAATGACCGACTGAGGTTGATATGCCGTAAAACAAAACAAACCAAACCAAACCAAAAAATCTAATACTAAACAAGAAAGAATGAAACAAAATGTCTCCGGTATTAAATAACCGGGCTGATAGTGGTATGTCTCTAAACGGCATCTGGTGATGAAGATAGGTGTAAAAATGATGCCTGGAATTTATATACAATAAAGTGAGAATTAATAGCCGTGTCAGTGCTACTGTAAGGACCTTAACGAAACGATAGGGAAAAGCTAGATGGGAACTGCACAAGGATGCTGCATGATGTGAGGAACTCATCTTGGAAGCAGCATCCAACAAAAAGCAGCCGTATGGCCTTTTAACTTTTATCACACAAACCATTCAAGTATGAGGAAGAAGATTGGCTGGACTCTGCTGAGAAATAACAACGAACTTATAAGTGACGTTCTCATTTGAGATAATAATAATGAGGTTGATGATGATGATAATAGATGTAAAAATGATGCCGTGTAATTGATGATCAGTTAGGAATAATTATCCAAACTAAATACAAAAATATCTAACCATTTAGCATAACGGTTGTCGTCGTACTGAGTTCAAACTCCGGACGAGGCTGCTTTGTTTTTAATTTGCAATAATACCCTTCAAAAAATGGGTATGAATGCATTCCATCTCTTTCTCCCCAACCATCAATCCCAGCTATCGGTAAATATAAAAAAAAAAAGTTGGTGGAGTGGCTTATTGTCGGTATCAGCTGTACAGCGATGGAGTCTATCTACTTTTCCTTAGCGCTAGATCAGGGAATCGTTTTCCGTCGGAGGTGGAGAGCCACACCTACTGTCAGCTTCGACTTCACCGCACAGTTCAGATTCCAAAAGATGTGCTATTCAGGCACTGAGTTGGGGCGGGCCGGTATCCAACGACGGAACCTCGTGGTTACAAGGCCGATGCTCTACCAGCTGAGTTAAACCTGCAAGAAAATGAAAAGATAGACATGTAATATTCGTGTTTAGCTATACATGAATTTAATTAACAGATTTTAATTAAATCTGAAAAATTATTTTAGTATTAGAAATGATCGTTAACTATTGGTTTTTTCGTTTGGAGTTTGAAAATTAAAACGCATGATTAGTTACAATTTTCATGGAAGCAGGTGGTGTAATGGCTAGAGTCGTAGAAAATGGACTCATCGATCCGAGTTCAAATGCTAGACGAGTCTGTTCACATTTCACACAGCGCTAATACCATTAGGAAAGGTATGCATCCACCTGCTCTGCCTCATATAGGTAAAATGCAGGGTAGATTGGGCTCATTAACCTTGGTTAGGCAACCAGTCTAGGAGAATGAAAACTTTGAATTCAAACCTGTTAAACCTCGCCTAAAAACTGACTTCGTGTCACATCCTGCTCGTGCAGGGTGGGGTAAGGGGGTTTGGTAAATATGTACAATTTCAGCAACGTAGCTTTCTTTTTTTTTTGTTTTTTTTTTTTGTTTATTGTGAGGGACATTTTTCTCCATCTTTCTTCTCTCAGTTTACATTACAGATCCAATTATCCATGCTGTGCTACCCATGCGCTGAGTTGATGAGGGTCAGTATCAAAACCGGAATCTTGCTATTGTTGCATAGCCCTTCTTTACCGGCACTAAATAGGTATATGTTATATACTTCTCTTACTTCTTACTCGGCCGGCTTTGCTTCTGATCGTCTATCATCTATCTTGGTCTGGTATATCTTCTAAGGTCTCGACTGGTCTTCTATTGAGGATTCCGGGTCTGGTTTCGGTTGGGGATCACTCCTTATCAGAAGCCTTGTGTCATTGTTAGTTTTTAGTAATAAACACAAGCTTTCGATTTACGATGATGTTACTTTATTCGTAGATCCCCAGACCAGACAACTGCGCAGACATCTTGCTAGCTTGGCTTCTAACTTCTAACTGTCTAAGTTACTTACTTCGTATCCTTAAACCGGAAGGGCCTTCTATCGGGGTTCCGTTTCTCACGGTTTATCCCCAGAACGCAAGGTGAGATCGAGGTCAAGCGCCGTCACTCACCCTCAAGGCCATCAGCTGCACTAATATGATTTCTACACTATTGTCATAATCATTAGGTATCTAATGATTATGTAACACAATTCCTAAGTGGATGCTATACCAACTGAGTTAATCCAGCCAATATTTAAGAGCTCTCAAAGTAGTTTTGACGAACGAGAAGAGAACCACTTTGGCTGCAATTCAGGGTTTCCCCTCTCTTAGACCAGTTGCCATACTATATCTAGTTAAAGCCTCCAGTCTGTCCTACTATTTACCCATAGCTGGAGGAAAAATAGTTGGATTCGTACATATCTCAATGGTATTAGCACTATGTGAAATGCAAAAAGCCTCGCTCAGGATTGTAATTCGTCTCATGATAACCATTACACCACTCGTTTCTATTTTATCTACCCCCTTCCCCAGCTCTGAGTTAATAGTAGACCAAGAAATGAAAGAAAATGAAAAAAATAGACTTAAAATATACGTATATAGTTATACATGAATGTTAATTAACAGATTTTAATTAAATCTGAATAATTATTTTAGTAATAGAAATGATTCGTTAATTCTCGATTTTTTTAAGTTTGAAAGTTAAAACTACATATTGTTAGGTACACTTTTCAGCTATGTAGCTTTCTTTAGATTATTGCATATTGTTTGAGATTCTATCTTCCGCTTCTACCTTTCCTCCCCCCTCTATCTATCTCTCCGTCTCCCTCTCTCTCTCTCTCTCTCTCTCTCTCTATATATATATATATATATATATATATAATATATATATTAATAAGTCATCCACATACACGTGTTTCGGCATATCATGCCTCTTCAGTGTGGCTAGACACAACTATCCTTGGGTAGGGTCGAACTCAGACTGACCGCATGGTAGTCCGATATCTTATCCCCTCGCCCACTGACAGCTGATGCGGGGGGACTGGTGTTTTTAAACTATTAAATACATATATATATCTTGCCGTGTTGTTAAAATTGATAAAAAGAAAATGGAACTTACACATGTTAGCTTGTGGTGAGAGAGCTAGTGTGGTCCGATAATTGACAGACCTACCCATTTAGTCGGTCGAAGAGGCGCCCAATCGGCTGGTCACGTCATGCCCCAGCATCTACATGATTGCCCCAACCTTATTGCCCTTATGGCAAGCCCCAGCCCTTTTTATCATATATGTGCTAGAAGGCATTGGCTGAGGGTCTTCATCTACTGGGAATGACGTTAAACTCTATCTGATGGTCAGGTTCAAGTCTTTGAGGTCTGGGGAATATAGAACACCCCATTCATCAACATATTCTCCCTGATCCACTCTGACCTGGAGTGGTTGTACCTGTTAGAGTCCTATCTATGGGTTAAATAGAAAATGTGTGTTTATAGAAATAATTGAGTATCTATTACGAATTAATTCATTTCAAAGGTTTGTCGGTATTAAATGACCCACTGAGGTTGATATGCCGTAAAACAAAACAAACCAAACCAAAGCTACGAAGTTAGTACTTCTCCCGGTTTTATTAAGCTATACATCTTGATTGTTAAGTGCCAGATTAAAATTTACCGGAGGAATGACGGCCCCTCCACGCCCCTTTAGGGGCCGAAAAGTCGATATGACTTATCAGCAGAGACTTGTGCCAGGCCAAAATAAGATAAGGAAAAAAACAACAACGTTTTTCCCATCTATGTTAATTTGTCCAACGCCAATGATGGGTCGGGGAATAGGTTTCACATAGCTTAGGCTATTCATCTATCCCCCCTACCCCCTATCCCCCATATACAAAGTTTCACAGAAGAATTTTGGTAGGTAGTTACAATTCTTATTATAATGGAGATTGTGGGTTTGTCTGTCTGTAACCGAAACTATATTACTATACAAGTCACAATTCCCTTTGTTATTTACATCACATTTTCCATGATTTTATTTTTTATTTAAACCTCAATTATTAGTAAAATTGTTTTACATCATTAAGACTCTTAACAATACCTACTTACTAATAACATGCAATTATATTTATATATTCAACGAAATAGCGGTTTACAGTGTGAATGGAAAGGCTAATTTGCATATTGATCTTTAAAAATTTGATTTTAATAAATATATGCTTAGTATTATTGATTTCTAATTGTTTGGTTTTATCTTAATAAATATGAGCAAAAATCTCGGGGATAAATCTTAACAGAAATCTATTAACATAAAGAAATAACTGTAATTTTATTCTTTTCTTCCTATTTTAACTAAATAGTTAAATTAGGGAAATTTATCACTGAAACACGGGAGTAAGGGAAAATGGTGGAACAGTTAGTTTCAAAGTTGTTCTATTTTCCGATTATACCCCCTCTGTTCCAAATCTTTTTATCTGAATTCTTATTCAGTTTCATTAGCCTTTCTAATTTAACATGATATTTTATTATATTAAAACTTAAAAACTTGCACCCAGAGGGTGCATATATTAGCTAGTAATATTAATGAATAGATCTGAAAATATCAATAGAGTTTTAACTATTTTAACAAGCAAATATATGCACCTCCGAGTGCAAGTATTTAAGTTTTAATATAATAAAATATTATATTAAATTAGAAAGGCTAATGAAATTAAATAAGAGTGCTGATAAAAAGATTTGAAACAGAGGGGGGTAAAATCGAAAAATAGAACTACTAAAACTTACTCTTCCATCAGTACCCCCTTTCATTGCTAATTTTTTCTAATTTAACTATTTAATTAAAATAGGAAGTAAAGAATAAAAATTACAGTTAATTCTTCTTGTCACCTTTTTTTTTTTTGAACAATTTTTTAAAACTCATTATTTCTATCTTAGATTGTACCCTAACAGGTACTACCACTCCGGGTCAGAGTGGATCCCTGTTGGGTTATTTTATGCCAAAGATGTATTTTTATTCATTCTTGATGGCTATTCAAATTTCGTTTAAGATTTATACCCGAAATTTTTGCGCATATTCATTAAGATAAAACAAAACAATTAGAAATCAATAATACTTAGCACATATTTATTGAAATCATTTTCTTAAAATCAATATGCAAATTAGCCTCCCTGTTCACACTGTATACCGATATTTTGCTGTATATATAAATAAAAGTGCATGTTATTAATATGTAGATATGTTTATCAGTATTTATAATGTAAAAAATTTTATTAATAATTGAGGTTTAAATAAAAATAAAATCATAGAGAATCTGATGTAAATAACTAAGGGAATTGTGACTTGGGTAGTGATATAGTTTCGGTAACAGACGGAAAAAACTCTCATTCTCCATTATAATAAGATTTAATTATTTTATTGAAGAACATCATTTACAATTGAAATAATTTTGTCATATGCATCGGCGAATCGGATGGGAACACACACACAGACATATATATATATATATATATATATATATATATATATATATATATATATATATATAAAAGGTTCCTAGTTTGTTACTAACCCTCGCCAAGATTTGTGCGGTAAAGTGTGGCACTCCGTCTCATATGCCCCAAAACAATCTCCTCAGTCTAGCGCTTGTGAAAGGGGGATAGACTCCATCGCTGATTGGTTGATACCGACTTTGGGTTACCCTGACGACTTTACTTTTTTATTATTACTTATATTCATCAATAGTTGCTACCATGCTGAATCAAGTCATTTTGATTTTCGGTTTGTTAGTGTTTAAAAAAATTGAGTTTGAAAACATATTGAAAACCATCATGAATGAATAAAACAAAACGTCTTCGGCATAAAATAACCCAACCAGGGTTGACATGCCGTAAAATCAAATCAACTAAACCAACATTTCTATCTCAAGCAACGTCTTGTTTTAACCAGTCTACAAATAAATGAAGGTTTAACTCTCTTCCCCACAAAAATGTTTGAAAACCCCTAATATATGTGTCCTTTAGTTATTGTAGACATAACACGTGTGTAAATAAATATTTATTGTAGAGGGCGCTGTTTGCTTTCACCATAAACTTCGCTTTTATTATTTTGATATTTACAGCCAGTATGTATCGTTGATTTTACAAATATTGCAAAACACTAAAATGTCGTGAAAATATCTTATGTGTTGCCATGAAACAGAGGGCTGACCTTTCGTTTGCCGGTTTAAAGAGTCCCGATAATCTCCTTTTCAAAACAGTCCCCCTTTGCTCAACTTTCATCACAATATCGCAAACACATTAAACGCTCCCTAACAAACGCTTCCTTTCAACATCATCTACCCTACCGTCGAACGCACCTGTTTAGATTTCGTGACCCTTAACATGTTAGGCTAGTAAACCCCACTCCAGCTGCTCTGCCCTCTTTCGACTAAAGCCCCGTTTTTTTTTTCCCTCCTCTCCTGGTCTCGAGTGCTTGAACCAACAGAGATAAGCGGTCAGTGTCAAAGTGAGGCCGGGCAGCAGGAACGAGGGAAAATCCGCCCCTGATTAAGAAGGAACCGACCCTGGTAACACGTCCGAAGTAACAGGAGAGGTTAGACATTTTTTTTGGGCGGGGTTGCGTGGAAGCAGTAAGGTTTCACTCAGTAGATATTAAAACAGTAACAGCTGAAAGAAGTCACAACTAACTGTAGCTGATTTCGTTGAACTTAAAATCACTACAGCTGTTAACTCTGGCAAACTATATATATATATATAATATATATATATATGTGTGTGTGTGTGTGTGTGTGAGTGTGTGTGTGTGTGTGTGTGTGTGTGTGTGTTACGTATGAACTTTGTTCTTGTGAACCTTGTTTTTTTGTCTTTTGAAGCGTTGGAAAAAAGAACAAAAACAAGAAAAACAGAACAAAAATCAGAATTTTAATATTCAATTGTTGTTCTGTTTCTGATTTAATCAATTCTGATATTTCGGGTGAACATTCACCCTTTTTCAAGGTATATGATATGAGATTGTCTGGAGAAAAAAAGGAAATGCTGTATATGAGAACAAAAAATGAATAAATGAAGTGAACGGATTTGGCGTTGTTTAGCCGTCATTTTTCTTTCGAAATTGTGTGACGTAACTCATCCGAAATACGTAATCGTTCGAAATCCGGCATGACTTTGATTGTGAAAGTCATGCGCAACATAAAGAAAATTAAACAATAAAATGAAAAAAATAAAAATAGATTAAAGAATGTGAAAAAAATAAAGAATAATAAAAAAAAATAATAATGATATTACGTCACAGCATTAGCCTTCAGTTCCTGGCCGTGTTTTAGGCCGAAATACACGTTTTAGTGGAATTCCTGCATTTTTTTCGAGGGTTATGAAGATTGTGGTGGAATATTAGGTATGGGATATATGTATGTATATGTATGTGTGTGTGTGTGTATGTGTATGTGTGGAGAAAGGTAGACAAACACGGGTTCTTGTACAAAATGGATGTTTCTTGAAGGTAGTGTTGTCGACGTTGTAACGTTTTTTCAGGGTGTTGGATTGAGTTCTTGCTTCAACGGTGCACATTTTAATACTGGTATTCACCGTTGAAACAAGAACCCAACACAACGTCCTGAAGCAGGTCTAACACACCGAAACGTTATAACGATCGAAATCCCTACCTACAATAAACATCCATTTTGTACAACATCCCGTGTTTGTCTACCTATCTCCACATGTTGTCGGATTAATTTCCTCTTATTTCTCCCATATATATATATATATATATATTATATATATATATATATATATATATATATATATAAGTCGGCTTAATGAGACCAATGTAGTATATAGATTTAAATGTCCCCTAGGAGATTGCAGTCTCACAGAAAATGATAATACATACATTGGATTCACCTCAACCACATTGTCAAGGCGTCTAACCCTCCATTTAACAGACACTAGCTCTATTTCACAACACCTAAAATTACATTCATGCCCCCACTCTAATTACCGAAATATTCTAACGGAAAATACACACATTCTACACAAAGAAAAAAATAAACAAAAAACTCCAAATACTAGAAGCTTTATACATAAAACAATACAAACCATCTTTAAACAAAATGAATTTCTAATACAGTAGACACATTCTAAAATGTCTATAACACCTTTCTCACCAATTCTTCTCCTTCCAGCCTCCACATTAATATAATTAAAAAAACAACCTGGAGTACATCACCCTTGATGATGGCACTTCGAAGTGCCGAAAGTACTCGGGAACTGAACTTTGGTGGACTTATCCACCAATTCCACCCAAACATTAAAAAGTTGGCCAGAAAATTAGAAAAGTTCAAAAAGAAAACTGTTAAACAGGAGATGTGCCTTTTGTTTAATTCTACATGTATAAATGAAAGAATGCTGCCCAAATACACACACACACACACACACACACACACACATATATATATATATATATATTATATATATATATATATATATTGGTAGTGTTTTCTTGTATTGGAGATTGTAAATAAAGTGTTCAATTACGGGTGTAAGAGCTGTATTTATTTATTTATCATAGTGTACAATACAGTGTACATTTAAGGTGTGAATGTTACCAGATATTGTAAGTAACCTAAGCAAATGGAAAATATCAAGTTTCAATAAGAAAGTACAAATCTTATTAAAAGAGAGATTGTCTTTGTCTATCTGTAGCCGAAACTATATTACTACTCGAGTCACAATTCCCTTTGTTATTTAAGTCCCATTCTCCATGATTTTATTTTTTTATTTAAACCTTATTGATTTTATTTTTCATTATTAATACTGCTTACATACTAATCACATGCAATTTTATTTACATATACAAAAAAATAGTGGTTTGCAGTGTGATCGGCAGGGCTAATTTGCATATTGATATTAAAAAATTGATTTTAATAAATATTTGATTAGTATTATTGATTTCTAATTGTTTGGTTATATCTTAATGAATATGGGCAAAAATTCCGGGATAAATCTTAAAAGGAAATCCATTAACAAGAATAAATAACGTTATAATAATAAAACTTTGCAATGAAAGACGGGAGTAATGGAAGAGTAAGTTTCAGTTTTTCTATTTTTCGATTTTACCTCTCTCTGTTACAAATATTTTTATCTGTATTCTTATTTAGTTTCATTAGCTTTTCTAATTTAATGTAATATTTTATTACATTAAAACTTAAATACTTGCACTCTGTTTCAAATATTTTTATCTGCATTCTTATTTAGTTTCATTAGCTTTTCTAATTTAATGTAATATTTTATTGCATTAAAACTTAAATACTTGCACTCTGTTTCAAATATTTTTATCTGCATTCTTATTTAGTTTCATTAGATTTTCTAATTTAATGTAATATTTTATTACATTAAAACTTAAATACTTGCACTCTGTTTCACATATTTTTATCTGCATTCTTATTTAGTTTCATTAGCTTTTCTAATCTAATGTAATATTCTATTACATTAAAACTTAAATACTTGCACCTGGGTGGTCCATATATTTGCTAGTTAAAATAATAGAATTTTACTATTCGACTGAGAGGTTTATAATTTCAACAAAAATATTTGTTTCAGGATAGAATGATTTCAAGAAATTTAGAATTCAAATCGCCTCCCTATTCGCCTGGTTTGTCTACCTGTCTTCTTCCTTTAGGGTTATTTAAATGATTGTACATATTTGAATTTGCTTAAGACTTTGCAACAGCTCAAGAATGATAACCGTGCAAAGATAAGAGGATGTACTTCAGAAACCTTGGGAAAATTCATACAAAGTTCTCGAATTAAGGTGCAAATTTGTATCAGCGATAATGGAGGCAATCTGATATATATTTACCAATCCCTCCGCACGAGCAGGGTGTAACTCAAGGTCAATTTCTTAAGCGGAGTTTAACAGGTTTGAAATCAGAGTTTTCCTTCTCCTAGAACGGTTGCCTGACCAAGGCTAAAGAGCCCAATCTGCCCTACTATTTACCCATAGCTGGAGGGAGAGTAGAATTCATACCTTTCCCAATGGTTTTAGCACTACAATCACATTAGCAATCTACATGATATCTTTTTTTCGCAAATAGAGGACCGATAGGGATGGGTGTTTAATGAGAGTTGTACACTAGGAGGTCGATTTTGGAACTGTAACGTCTCCCATGTGGCAAAAGTTAAAAATTAACAAAAGAATTGCCACACAAAATATTTTTTCTTCAAAACTTTGCCTTCATTTGAGGAAATAGATTTCAATCTTTTAAAATGTTATTTTAAATGGCTTCCCGTTTTCGTTCTTTATCTTATGTGGTGGTCAGAATGTTATTTGACCAACGAGTGTTTCTTGTCTTTTGAGATGATAACTTTCTCCATCCCATTGATTAAAACTGATTTTGAAAATTTTGAGAATATTTTTTTTATCAGTTAGTTCAGTTTTATCTATCTATGGGTGGGAGGGTCGGGTGAGACCATTTCAGTTTGGCCTATTTTAATTTTCATAAATAGAAAATAAAGAAAAAGACAAAAAGAAAATATTCAAACACTAAATTTCAAAACAACTGTAATACATTCAAAATCAATGCAATAGCATAAATAAACAAGTAAAAAAAAAAAAAAAATAAAAAAAACTTAGTACGTTTGGAATATCCAAGTAAACAGAATGAGCTACATCAAGGTCTAGACGACTTTTTTTTTATGTCAAAGTGTTGGATTATTTTGTGATATAAGGCGTGCTGTAATCCACCACTTAAACTTATAGACTATGCGAGGTCACGTGGTTTATACCCCAGTCAATGACCAGCCCGAATACTTGGTTAGGTAATTATTTAATCGCTGATATTGACGGCTATTCATTTGCACTTCTACATTGAAGAACGGACCTGCTACACTAAGGGACACCAAGGAGCAACCAAAGGATCATACCCACATTAAGGAACATCAAGGAACAAGAAAATGATCATACCCAGCATTAAGGAACACCAAGGAGCAACCAAAGGATCATACCAACATTAAGGAACATCAAGGAACAAGAAAATGATCATACCCAGCATTAAGGGACAGCAAGGAACAACCAAAGGATCATACCCAACATTAAGGGACAGCAAGGAACAACCAAACATAGCCAACATTAAGGAAGACCGAACCGATCATACCCAACATTAAGGAACAGCAAGTTTTTTTTTTTTTTTTTTTAATTTTTAATTTTTACTTTAATCAGCTAGATCAGTCTTATCTATTTCAGTTTGGCCTTTTTATTTTGATATTAATAAGATAAAAAGGAGCATATCGGAAGTGTCGGTGATGTTCGGGGGTATTTCCACCCTGTCGGCTGGGCGTTAGAATGCACCGACTGCACCTCTGCAGAGCGGTAAGACTCCCCCAATGGGGCCACCTATTGGCCGTGGGTGGCGACCCGTGATGCTTAAGTATAAAGCCCAGGTGGATGAGCAGTTCATGACATGCAATACTCCACTTTGGCCCTATCTTGGGCTAGACGGTCGGTCGGAGAGGCCCACTCCGATCAATCGGCTGGTCACGTCAAGCCCTAGCACCTATATGATTTCCCAACCCTATTGCCCTTATGGCAAGCCCTTTTTATCATATGGGTGCTAGAAGGCGGTGGCTGTGGTCTACATGTCCTGGGAATGACGTTAAACTCTATCTGATGGTGAGGTTCCAGTTTTGGAGGTTTGGGGAATGTGGAGCACCCCTTCATCACCATTGCTTCCTGGTCCACTTTGACCCAGAGTGGTAGTACCTGTTAGGGTCCCACCTATGGGTTAAATAGAAAAATGTATTTATAAAAAAATTGTATTATGAATTAAGAATTGATTTATTTCAAAACTTTATCGGTATTAAATGACCCACCGAAGTTGATATGCCGTAAAACAAACCAAAACCAAAATATATTTCGGTTTTAAATATTGATATTACTAAATTTTCTAACCAATTCTGGGCCAAATTTGCGAAAACAGGAATTTTAACTACCGATTTTTGATGCGAATTCCCCAAACAAAGTTGCAAGTAAAAGTTCTAGTTTTTGGTATCAGTATTCATTATACTTCCCAAAACTTTCGATCTTTGAGAGAATTTAATATTTTTAAAATTGAAAAATCAACTTATCCTATTGTACACCCTTGCAAATTAATTGAAACAATACGAATAATTAATATAATATATGCGATCTCTCTGTAATGCATGCCAGTGTGTTCGAGTTGCGTTACAATTTTCGTACGATTCGTTAAAGTGATGTCCATTGCTGAGAATGATAGTATGACAACTAATCGACAGTCGAGACAATAGTTTCTGGGCGGAATTAAAAATCTTATGCAATTACGGATGACAAAATATTTTTAAAGTGCAAACAAATTTCATCATACACCCAAAAAATAGATTTATTTTACTGTAAGTAGAAAGTAAAGTAGTCGGGGCGGCCTAAAGTCGGTATCTGCCAATCAGCGAGGGATACTATCCCCTTTTCACTAGCGCTAGACCAAGGAGATAGTTTTTTGGCATCTGAGTACTGTACACCACTACACATGACCTAATCTGAGGAAATAAATAGAAATCGATTGCACCTTGTCACTCCAGAGAAATTTAGAATTCAAATCGCCTCCCTATTCGCCTGGTTTGTCTACCTGTCTTCTTCCTTTAGGGTTATTTAAATGATTGTACATATTTGAATTTGCTTAAGACTTTGCAACAGCTCAAGAATGATAACCGTGCAAAGATAAGAGGATGTACTTCAGAAACCTTGGAAAATTCATACAAAGTTCTCGAATTAAGGTGCAAATTTGTATCAGCGATAATGGAGGCAATCTGATATATATTTACCAATCCCTCCGCACGAGCAGGGTGTAACTCAAGGTCAATTTCTTAAGCGGAGTTTAACAGGTTTGAAATCAGAGTTTTCCTTCTCCTAGAACGGTTGCCTGACCAAGGCTAAAGAGCCCAATCTGCCCTACTATTTACCCATAGCTGGAGGGAGAGTAGAATTCATACCTTTCCCAATGGTTTTAGCACTACAATCACATTAGCAATCTACATGATATCTTTTTTCGCACATCATCCGAAATACGTAATCGTTCGAAATCCGGGCATGACTTTGATTGTGAAAGTCATGCGCAACATAAAGAAAATTAAACAATAAAATGAAAAAAATAAAAATAGATTAAAGAATGTGAAAAAAAATAAAGAATAATAAAAAAAAATAATAATGATATTACGTCACAGCATTAGCCTTCAGTTCCTGGCCGTGTTTTAGGCCGAAATACACGTTTTAGTGGAATTCCTGCATTTTTTTCGAGGTTATGAAGATTGTGGTGGAATATTAGGTATGGGATATATGTATGTATATGTATGTGTGTGTGTGTGTATGTGTATGTGTGGAGAAAGGTAGACAAACACGGGTTCTTGTACAAAATGGATGTTTCTTGAAGGTAGTGTTGTCGACGTTGTAACGTTTTTTCAGGGTGTTGGATTGAGTTCTGCTTCAACGGTGCACATTTTAATACTGGTATTCACCGTTGAAACAAGAACCCAACACAACGTCCTGAAGCAGGTCTAACACACCGAAACGTTTATAACGATCGAAATCCCTACCTACAATAAACATCCATTTTGTACAACATCCCGTGTTTGTCTACCTATCTCCACATGTTGTCGGATTAATTTCCTCTTATTTCTCCCATATATATATATATATATATATATTATATATATATATATATATATATAATATATATATATAAGTCGGCTTAATGAGACCAATGTAGTATATAGATTTAAATGTCCCCTAGGAGATTGCAGTCTCACAGAAAATGATAATATACATACATACATTGGATTCACCTCAACCACATTGTCAAGGCGTCTAACCCTCCATTTAACAGACACTAGCTCTATTTCACAAACACCTAAAATTACATTCATGCCCCCACTCTAATTACCGAAATATTCTAACGGAAAATACACACATTCTACACAAAGAAAAAAATAAACAAAAAACTCCAAATACTAGAAGCTTTATACATAAAACAATACAAACCATCTTTAAACAAAATGAATTTCTAATACAGTAGACACATTCTAAAATGTCTATAACACCTTTCTCACCAATTCTTCTCCTTCCAGCCTCCACATTAATATAATTAAAAAAAACAACCTGGAGTACATCACCCTTGATGATGGCACTTCGAAGTGCCGAAAGTACTCGGAACTGAACTTTGGTGGACTTATCCACCAATTCCACCCAAACATTAAAAAGTTGGCCAGAAAATTAGAAAAGTTCAAAAAGAAAACTGTTAAACAGGAGATGTGCCTTTGTTTTAATTCTACATGTATAAATGAAAGAATGCTGCCCAAATACACACACACACACACACACACACACACACACATATATATATAATATATATATATATATATATATATATATTGGTAGTGTTTTCTTGTATTGGAGATTGTAAATAAAGTGTTCAATTACGGGTGTAAGAGCTGTATTTATTTATTTATCATAGTGTACAATACAGTGTACATTTAAGGTGTGAATGTTACCCAGATATTGTAAGTAACCTAAGCAAATGGAAAATATCAAGTTTCAATAAGAAAGTACAAATCTTATTAAAAGAGAGATTGTCTTTGTCTATCTGTAGCCGAAACTATATTACTACTCGAGTCACAATTCCCTTTGTTATTTAAGTCCCATTCTCCATGATTTTTTTTTATTTAAACCTTATTGATTTTATTTTTCATTATTAATACTGCTTACATACTAATCACATGCAATTTTATTTACATATACAAAAAAATAGTGGTTTGCAGTGTGATCGGCAGGGCTAATTTGCATATTGATATTAAAAAATTGATTTTAATAAATATTTGATTAGTATTATTGATTTCTAATTGTTTGGTTATATCTTAATGAATATGGGCAAAAATTCCGGGATAAATCTTAAAAGGAAATCCATTAACAAGAATAAATAACGTTATAATAATAAAACTTTGCAATGAAAGACGGGAGTAATGGAAGAGTAAGTTTCAGTTTTTCTATTTTTCGATTTTACCTCTCTCTGTTACAAATATTTTTATCTGTATTCTTATTTAGTTTCATTAGCTTTTCTAATTTAATGTAATATTTTATTACATTAAAACTTAAATACTTGCACTCTGTTCAAATATTTTTATCTGCATTCTTATTTAGTTTCATTAGCTTTTCTAATTTAATGTAATATTTTATTGCATTAAAACTTAAATACTTGCACTCTGTTTCAAATATTTTATCTGCATTCTTATTTAGTTTCATTAGATTTTCTAATTTAATGTAATATTTTATTACATTAAAACTTAAATACTTGCACTCTGTTTCACATATTTTTATCTGCATTCTTATTTAGTTTCATTAGCTTTTCTAATCTAATGTAATATTCTATTACATTAAAACTTAAATACTTGCACCTGGGTGGTCCATATATTTGCTAGTTAAAATAATAGAATTTTACTATTCGACTGAGAGGTTTATAATTTCAACAAAAAATATTTGTTTCAGGATAGAATGATTTCAAGAAATTTAGAATTCAAATCGCCTCCCTATTCGCCTGGTTTGTCTACCTGTCTTCTTCCTTTAGGGTTATTTAAATGATTGTACATATTTGAATTTGCTTAAGACTTTGCAACAGCTCAAGAATGATAACCGTGCAAAGATAAGAGGATGTACTTCAGAAACCTTGGGAAAATTCATACAAAGTTCTCGAATTAAGGTGCAAATTTGTATCAGCGATAATGGAGGCAATCTGATATATATTTACCAATCCCTCCGCACGAGCAGGGTGTAACTCAAGGTCAATTTCTTAAGCGGAGTTTAACAGGTTTGAAATCAGAGTTTTCCTTCTCCTAGAACGGTTGCCTGACCAAGGCTAAAGAGCCCAATCTGCCCTACTATTTACCCATAGCTGGAGGGAGAGTAGAATTCATACCTTTCCCAATGGTTTTAGCACTACAATCACATTAGCAATCTACATGATATCTTTTTTCGCAAATAGAGGACCGATAGGGATGGGTGTTTAATGAGAGTTGTACACTAGGGCAGGTCGATTTTGGAACTGTAACGTCTCCCATGTGGCAAAAGTTAAAAATTAACAAAAGAATTGCCACACAAAATATTTTTTCTTCAAAACTTTGCCTTCATTTGAGGAAATAGATTTCAATCTTTTAAAATGTTATTTTAAATGGCTTCCCGTTTTCGTTCTTTATCTTATGTGGTGGTCAGAATGTTATTTGACCAACGAGTGTTTCTTGTCTTTTGAGATGATAACTTTCTCCATCCCATTGATTAAAACTGATTTTGAAAATTTTGAGAATATTTTTTTTTATCAGTTAGTTCAGTTTTATCTATCTATGGGTGGGAGGGCCGGGTGAGACCATTTCAGTTTGGCCTATTTTAATTTTCATAAATAGAAAATAAAGAAAAAGACAAAAAGAAAATATTCAACACTAAATTTCAAAACAACTGTAATACATTCAAAATCAATGCAATAGCATAAATAAACAAGTAAAAAAAAAAAAAAAAAAAAAACTTAGTACGTTTGGAATATCCAAGTAAACAGAATGAGCTACATCAAGGTCTAGACGACTTTTTTTTTTATGTCAAAGTGTTGGATTATTTTGTGATATAAGGCGTGCTGTAATCCACCACTTAAACTTATAGACTATGCGAGGTCACGTGGTTTATACCCCAGTCAATGACCAGCCCGAATACTTGGTTAGGTAATTATTTAATCGCTGATATTGACGGCTATTCATTTGCACTTCTACATTGAAGAACGGACCTGCTACACTAAGGGACACCAAGGAGCAACCAAAGGATCATACCCACATTAAGGAACATCAAGGAACAAGAAAATGATCATACCCAGCATTAAGGAACACCAAGGAGCAACCAAAGGATCATACCAACATTAAGGAACATCAAGGAACAAGAAAATGATCATACCCAGCATTAAGGGACAGCAAGGAACAACCAAAGGATCATACCCAACATTAAGGGACAGCAAGGAACAACCAAAGGAACATAGCCAACATTAAGGAAGACCGTGTAACCGAAGGATCATACCCAACATTAAGGAACAGCAAGTTTTTTTTAATTTTTAAATAGTTTTTTAATTTTTAATTTTTACTTTAATCAGCTAGATCAGTCTTATCTATTTCAGTTTGGCCTTTTTATTTTGATATTAATAAGATAAAAAGGAGCATATCGGAAGTGTCGGTGATGTTCGGGGGTATTTCCACCCTGTCGGCTGGGGCGTTAGAATGCACCGACTGCACCTCTGCAGAGCGGTAAGACTCCCCCAATGGGGCCACCTATTGGCCGTGGGTGGCGACCCGTGATGCTTAAGTATAAAGCCCAGGTGGATGAGCAGTTCATGACATGCAATACTCCACTTTGGCCCTATCTTGGGCTAGACGGTCGGTCGGAGAGGCCCACTCCGATCAATCGGCTGGTCACGTCAAGCCCTAGCACCTATATGATTTTCCCAACCCTATTGCCCTTATGGCAAGCCCCTTTTTATCATATGGGTGCTAGAAGGCGGTGGCTGTGGGTCTACATGTCCTGGGAATGACGTTAAACTCTATCTGATGGTGAGGTTCCAGTTTTGGAGGTTTGGGGAATGTGGAGCACCCCTTCATCACCATTGCTTCCTGGTCCACTTTGACCCAGAGTGGTAGTACCTGTTAGGGTCCCACCTATGGGTTAAATAGAAAAATGTATTTATAAAAAAATTGTATTATGAATTAAGAATTGATTTATTTCAAAACTTTATCGGTATTAAATGACCCACCGAAGTTGATATGCCGTAAAACAAACCAAACCAAACCAAAATATATTTCGGTTTTAAATATTGATATTACTAAATTTTCTAACCAATTCTGGGCCAAATTTGCGAAAACAGGAATTTTAACTACCGATTTTTGATGCGAATTCCCCAAACAAAGTTGCAAGTAAAAGTTCTAGTTTTTGGTATCAGTATTCATTATACTTCCCAAAACTTTCGATCTTTGAGAGAATTTAATATTTTTAAAAATTGAAAAATCAACTTATCCTATTGTACACCCTTGTGCAAATTAATTGAAACAATACGAATAATTAATATAATATATGCGATCTCTCTGTAATGCATGCCAGTGTGTTCGAGTTGCGTTACAATTTTCGTACGATTCGTTAAAGTGATGTCCATTGCTGAGAATGATAGTATGACAACTAATCGACAGTCGAGACAATAGTTTCTGGGCGGAATTAAAAATCTTATGCAATTACGGATGACAAAATATTTTTAAAGTGCAAACAAATTTCATCATACACCCCAAAAATAGATTTATTTTACTGTAAGTAGAAAGTAAAGTAGTCGGGGCGGCCTAAAGTCGGTATCTGCCAATCAGCGAGGGATACTATCCCCTTTTCACTAGCGCTAGACCAAGGAGATAGTTTTTTGGCATCTGAGTACTGTACACCACTACACATGACCTAATCTGAGGAAATAAATAGAAATCGATTGCACCTTGTCACTCCAGTGTGTCTAAAATTGACCGTATGGTGAAAAAAGGAAACCAAAGTGGTAGTTTCAGTTGATTTGCACAAGGGTGGAATCCATGCTATTAGCGTGACATGATGATGATGATGAAGATGATGATGACGACGACGACGACGACGACTCGGCAAATATCATCTTAATGAATATTCAGAATCTGTCAGTCTGTAACTGAAACTACGTCACTGCTTACGTCACAATATCCTCAGGAATTGCGTACGTTTATCAATGAGTATTTACTTTATAGTCAAAATCAATAATACATGATAAATCCTATTTATTAACGATGTCTCTATGAAAATCTGAGTTAGATTTACCTCAAAACAGCACATGCTATTCGTGCGTTTAAAATCCTCCAATGTGTCTTATATATCACTAAGAAATAAAGCTTTACATGGTGTGGTTAATTTCCATACTGATTTTAACAAAACTGGTTTTAATAAGTAATTACTTGGTGTTATTGATCTCTAATATTGTTACATACTCATACACATATACCCATGTTGGGTATATACACAAGTGTTCTTTTACTGGAGAGAGGAGAGAGATGGACATAGGTAGACATAGAGATGCATATGCATTACTTCTTTGGCCATTGGTGATCTCTAGTGGTTTCTATTCTTTCACTCCATGTTGAATTCTATTTCTAGATTCTTGTTGACTGTTCGTCTTTGATGCATTCCTTCCTCTTGGTCAGACTTGTTGCCAAGACATTCATCAATCAAGAAAACCATATTATTTATTTAAACTTTTATTTACTTAACTAAAATTCTTCTTCTAACTAACATAACACACGTGTGCTTAATGAGCCAATGCTTCTCATCAGACGCCCAAGCAGGTACTAACGGGTTAACTTGGTCCGACGTGACTTCACGTACTTCGCGGGCTTTCTGTAATATTCCATGGAAAGTCCCGCCCGTGATATGAAAAGGGGCCATCTCTTCAGAAATACAGCAACCGCATAGATTATGCAACAATATACTTTTTTTAATTCTCCAACGTAAAATCAATCCTATGAATGATTTTATATAGAAACTAATTTAGATATGATTGAAATTAGAGTAATCTTATTATATGCGTTTTTATTTAATTTCTAATTCAAGATATTTCATTACAGTAAAACTTAAATACATACGCCTGGCGAGCTCATATTCTTACTAGTATGTAAAACAAAATAAAAATCTAAGTTAAATAGATAAAAAAAATATATATTCCATTTTATTCATATATTTTTCTTAAATCACCTGAAGAATTTTATATAGAAACTAATTAAAGTATAATTAAAATAAGTAAAGTTCTTTAGATGCGTTCTTATTTAATTTTGTTAGTCATTCTAATGTAATAGATTTCATTACATTAAAACTTAAATACTAATGCCCAAAAGGTGCATATTCTTGCTAGTAATCTGTATTTACATATACCTTTTTCCGGTGATGTATGATGTCTATTTCTTATTTAACCTGTTAGACCTGTATTACCACTTGCTCCTCAGAAACTCAAAGTAGGGATTTTCTTTTTGGGTTTCTACTTCAGAGAAGACAGCTGGAATCGATCGATGGAGTCAGGGAAATGAAGCAGACAATTTCGTCTACGGGGAGGAATATATTAAGGCAGACAGCCAAAAGAACAATGTCTACATCTGTGCAGGTATAACCAGGTGTAATTTAATGTACTTGGATGCCCCGGTGCGCTTTATTCTGTTGGTGTCTCTGCTAATAAACATCACATACGCACACAAAAACACGCACGCGCGCACTCAGTCACACACACATACACACACATATATATATATATATATATATATATATATATATATATATATATATATATATATAAAGGTATGTTATGGATCTAACGGGAGAAAAGTTAACATCTTATAATTATTTGAATTTTTCAAAAACTGTTTTTATTTATCTCGACGCTATACGTGTTTCAGATTTTTAGATCTTCGTCATATATATATATATATATATATATATATATATATATGTGTGTGTGTGTGTGTGTGTGTGTGTGTGTGTGAATGTAGTTAGATATATGCTATTCTATGTGCACCAACGTATATTTACATGATTGATATACATATAAGCACATAAATACACACACACACACACATACACACACACACACACACACACACACACATATATATATATATATATATATATATATATATATATTATGTTATTCCTTCTATTTACTATTCTTGAGTTTGTATTATGACGCTTTCTTATTTTTGATTTTTTTCCAATATATATATATATATATATATATATATATATATATATATAGAGAGAGAGAGAGAGGGGGGATAGAGGAGGAGAGAGATGGGTACATACACCCGTACAATACATTTCATATGGATGTGAACGTAAACACACACCAAATTCCAAGAAACACACATACATTGAATTTTCTTACACATATACAAAACATAGACACATATAACCCAAGCATTCTAGAAACAACAGCAACAAGAAAACGCCCACATACATGTACCTATAAAACAAAATGAGAGGAAAAGAAGCAATCAATGACATTCGGAGGATAAGCAACACCAGATAATCAGGATTTAGATTTTTGCATTTCATCTTGGACGATTTGAACGGTCTCATTTTTAACTAGAGGGTATTGCAAGATAATAACGGTCGTAAAAAAAATGGAACACCAGTATTAATATACAGATAACAAAAACGAACAAAAAATAGAATAGATATTAGAGAATGATAAACATAGATAGCCAGGGAGAAACCGAGGCGTAGATAAGTGATCGGCTGAGCCAGGAGACTACAATATCAGGGGAGGTAAGTGTGTCACAAAATTACCTCTGTCAGAGATGTTCCGTTTTGGCCCGCCGGTCTGATTGGATGTTTCTTTAGCCCAGAAAACACGACTGACTCGCTGGCCATCCCATAATCAAATTAGGTGCCTGGTCGAATAATGTTACGGATCGACACAAACGTAATAACTATCTAGGAATTTGCCGAATCATTCTGTCGCTTCACACTTTTTTCCCTTCAGGATTTGTACACCAGTAGATCTTTCTTTTTTCTTACTTATTTTTTCTTTTTTTATATATATTTTTGTTTGTCACTCTCCGTACAGTGGTTGTCAATATGATTAGATGCCTGTCCATTCATTTTCTTCTTTCGTTTTTTAAAACTCTTTTAACAGTATCTGGAGAGGTGCTTTTTCTTTCTTTCTTCTCCAATGGTTATATGAATAAAGTGTTAAAAAAACGAAAAAAAAGTTCCTTCAAGTATCCCATACTTCCCTGGCATAGAAGGGATCGGAGTGTAGTATCTGTTCCAGGTGCTGTGTAACTAGCGGTATCTTCACACAGTACCCAAAGCGATATACGAAACGTGGCGGTGGCAGTATATATTGTATAGCGGGTCTCGTCCACGTGCCTCCAAATTCACAGTGCTAAAATGGTGTTCGCCGCATGGCGGTCATCTTGTTGATAAAAAAGTACAACGCGAGAAATACATCGTCACAAGCTGCATAGCTTTTATTTCCAGGTTAGGCTCGTCTTATGCGTCTCGTGGGCTGTATCGGAGAGGAGGAAAGGCAGGGAGAAAGAGAGAGAGGACACTGTTAAATTACGGTGATCCCACACAAGGGACCCAGAGGTCCGATCCGTACCATACGACGTCGGAAAGCAAAAAGAGCCTGGTATTTTTCTTCGTCGTTCCACGTCACCACGTGACTTCCGGTTCCAGTCAACACCTGAAACTTCCGGTTGACACTCAATTCTCCATTCGGGGGTGACCCCGGTCAAATTGTTTTGTGTTCATTACTCTTTTTTAAACCTTCCTCTCTCACTTATTTATTTCTTCCCCCCCTTCCATTAGTAGTCCTTGCCATATTCAATCTTGCTACAGTGTGCTCTGAGACCCTTACCTATCCATCCGGCTGGGGGTCCAGTGTGCTTCGGCCACTGGACCGATAAAGTAAAATTAATAGCGTCGATCCCATTAGGCGGCCCCTTGAGGGGGAATGCCAAAGGATCGATGCAATTTGTATGTCTACCACCCATGAGCTTCGGCTTGTGGGTGGGCCCACATAAAAATGTCCTTGTGTCAAGCCCTCCTAAGTGGGATGAGAGGACAAATAAACCCTTCATAGTATCCAACAAATATATTAGCTATCTTCCAAGCGGACCATCCATATTAATGCCGTCAATCTGTTGGCCCATTATATGAATACGTATACTCTCTTAATAATGTAGTATCCACTTTTTATTATTATCTGCAACTGCATGAGTGGCTGAACAGACCAATTTTGAATGGCAATCTCTGGTGCAGTGACTGCAAACAAACAGTGGTGCTTGCTGGAATAGTTATTGTCTCTCCTTCCTTTCGGTTCTCTTTTCTTTTTCCCTCCTTATTGTTCCTTGTTTGACGAGGAGGCGCCAGTTCGCACGGTCTTCTGCATAAGCCTCCCACGTGTTGGTGTTGATGTGGCATGTCTTCATATCCCTATTGCAGACATCTTATCCAACAAACATATTAGCTATCGATGGTCCAAGCGGACTATCCATATAAATGCCGTCAATCTATTGGCCCATTATATGAATTCGTATAATCTCTAAGTAACGTTTACAGTTTACCTACATCTGAGCCAAGGTCATTAAAATGGGTTTCATCCACCTCTTTTTTTTTTTTTTTTTTTTTGTCCTCTGCT
>CM042169.1:35234282-35254282 GCA_023376005.1 Doryteuthis pealeii
ACTGCAGGGTGTAATTTGTTTTGACTAATTTAATTTTGTTGTTATTTGCTAAAAGAATTATCCTTTTAAAAAGGTAACTAAAAATACCAAATCTTTCATAAAAAAAAAAAATCATTTTCAGTCTTTTGTCTTTTTATTTATATTTATACAGAAATTATTTTCAATTATATATAACCCCACATATATTTTGCGCCTCCAAAATAAGTGTGGTCAAAGTTCAGTGACCTGAAAAAACTCAGAAAGTCTTTAAATAAAATAACTGATGCATTATAAAAATGCATTAATGGATAAATCAACAATGAGAATTACATTAAAATCATATTACACCAACTGCCCTTTATATATGTTTAGATAATCAAACCCACTTACAAAGATCAACGGACCAAGCTCAATAACCATGTTAGACATCCAGCCTCTCCCCTGGTAGACGATTTGGTATTTGCGATAAAAAGATTCCATCATTCGGCTGATTTTTCAAAAATAAGATTGAGGTCGAACATCTTAGAATGTCACTACATCTGACCGACACTGGAGGAGTAACTAATAAAAAAAGGACAGGGGGAGGGCCGAAAAACTGGCGCCGATTTGTCTGAAGATTTGAAATGGCAGAAAAGTTCCTTGTCAGCCAGAATTTGCTAAGTGATAGGTCGTACTTTCTACCCAGCTAACCTCACAACAAAACACGCCCTAAACGATATATGATTTTTAATATAAACCCTCCCCTTAAAATAAGCCCTTGTTGAAAGTGACAGACAGACTTGCTGAACAATAACTTTCCAGAAGGTATGATTATTTTTGAAGGAATTGTCGTTTTTGAATTTAAAAAAATAGTTTTTGAATAAAAGAACATGTTAATGGTAAATAAATGTAGATCGTTTTTCGTAATTTCTGTTTATTTAAAAATTTCGTAATTTTCTACTTCGCGATGTCGTTTTTCGATATATAAAGAATAAAACATCTCCTGAAAATAAACCCTAGTGTTATATTTCGGAGTGAAAATTAATATAAGCTCTGTGTTATTTTCGGGGAAACACGGTATATACCATTCGTACTTATAAGATAAAGGAAATACTTAAGTTAGATCCACTAAACCAGCATAAAATATATATTTTTTTTAATGTATGATAACTGCAGGGTGTATTTTGTTTGGACTAATTCAATTTTGTTTTTATTTTCTAAAAGAATTATCATTTTAAAATGGTAATTGAAAAAATCTTGTTCCGGTTTCGATAGTGCCCCTCGCCAACTCTGCATATGAGTAGCACAGGGATCTGTGTGGTAAAGTGAGGAGCGGATGGTAAGTGTGGGGCTCCACCTCAGAAACCAAAATAATCTCATTGGTCTAGAGCTAGTGAAAAGGGTGTAGACTCCCTCACAGTCGGGCTGATACCTACATTAGTCCACCCCGCCTACTTTACTATTTTAATCATTTTAAAAATATCCTTTTTTCTCGAGAATTTTTACTCCGGTCCAGAACTAAGTTTGTTGTAATAAATTGATTTTAGATATCTAATGCAATCTTTAATATAAAAAAAAGATATTAAAAGCAGTCCATTATATAAACTAGCAAATATATGCACCCTTCGGGTGCAAGTATTTAGGTTTTGATGTAATAAAATATTGTATCAAATAAAACTGAGGGGGTATAATCGAAAAATAGAACAGCTTTAAATCTAACTCTTCCATCATTTTCCATCACTCCCGTCTTTCATTTTTCCTAATTCATCTATTTAGTTAGATTATGAAGTATTTAATAACATTACAGTTCTTTCGTCTTGTTTATGGATTTCTTTTAAGATTTATCCCCGAGATTTTTGCTCAAATTCGTTAAGAGAAAACCAAACAATTAGAAATCAATAATACTAAGCATATATTTATTAAAATCAAATTCTTGATATCAATATGCAAATTAGCCTTCTCGTTCACACTGTAAACCGCTATTTTGTTGAAGATATAAATATACTTGAATGTCAATCATATGTAGATTAATCCAACAGTATTAATAAGATAAAACAATTTTATCAATAATTGAGGTTTAGATAAAAATAAATTCATTGTGAATGTGACGTCAATAACTAAGGGAATTGTGACTTGAGTAGTGATATAGTTTCGGTTACAGACAGACAAACACACAATCTCCATTATGATAAGATTTGTATAGAAATCCATTAAAATAAAATAAGGATAATCATTTTATATGCGTTCTTATTTAGTTTCGTTAGTATTTAATTTGATATATATTTTATTATATTAAATACTTGCACTTGAACGGTGCATGTTTTGCTAGGGTGTATATTTGCATATTTAAGAACAGACCCAGTATTACTGAATAACTCTTTTGATTCTTGCTGGATATTTGTATCCTTGTGTCCCATTCTACTCATGAAAAACTTGTTGACTATTAGGGTGTCCCATCTTGGTTTAATGTTTAGCAAGCTCGTCTCGTCTCGTTAGATTCATTACGACTGAATAGCAAGTTCGATCCCCGTTGGACGTGCCATACATTCGATCTTGTGTCACGTCCCAGCCGTGACGAACTGGTTGACTATTAGAAAGTCCAATCGCGGTATAAGTATTAGCAAGCTAGTCTCGCTAGTTTCATTACAACTACATTTGCTATTCAGTAATAATGTATCTAGGGAGACTAGCTTGCTTTGATCCTTGTTTGATCCTCGCTTGTTGCCCTATACTAGTGACCTTGTGTCAGATCCTACAGGTGGCAACGGGTTGGTTATTAGTGCGTCCTATCGTGGTACAAGGGTTAACGTCTAATACGACTCGTGGCTTTGGGAGAATACCTACTTTTAAAACAGAATTGGATATGGGTCTGAGTTATTTATTGATCTTAGCTAAGACGTGGCACAAGGCCAGCAGTATGGGGCGACTAATGAGAATCGAACTCATTAATAATGGTCTGCAAATCTTGCCTATTAACGATTACACCATGTGAGGTGCTTAGACGTGGGTCTAATTTATTTACTAAGTTTAGCTTAGATGTGACACAAGGCCAGAAGTATGGGGCGCCTAATGAGAATTGAAGTCACTATCAATTTCCCACAAATCTAGCGTGCTAACCATTACACCACTTGAAATGCCCAGTCGTGGGTCTCATAGGTATTTAATAAGCTTAGTTTAGATGTGGCACAAGGCCACAAATATCGGGCGCCTAATGAGAATTGAACTCCCTAACAATGGTCTGCAAATCTAACTTGCTAACCATTACACCACCTGAGGTGCCTAGACGTGGGTCTCATAGGTATTTAATAAGCTTAATTTAGATGTGGCCCAAGGCCAGAAATATGAGGGCTCCAATGAGAATTGAACTCACCAACAATGGTCTGCAAATCTAGCTTGCTAACCATTACACCACCTGAGTTGCCTAGACTTGAGTCTTATAAACCAGTAAATATAGTAAGTTGGTGCTTTTGTGTACTGAGTCATGTACTAACGCCGCCAGTTTTGTCTTTTTGCTATTCATATATTGAGGCCCCTACTTGAATATTTTCCATTAAGGCCGACCAGTTCAGACAATTATCTTCTTTTTTTTAAAAAACATTCAAGTTGTCCTTAGTACAAAAAACTTGTAGGCGCATGGGCGTTACGAAGTATTCTAAAAAAGCTATTGACCTTATTTATCATGATAACCGCAAGTCGGGCTTTTTTTTAAAGGCTTTTCGTGAGCGACTTCTGTGACGTTCGTGTCAGAAAAGTTCCGCACGTGACCCCCGTCCCTCCTCTAGAGCCCCTGACTCCACATCTTTTGGAGCAATTGTTTATTTTATCTTATTCTTTAAATTGTGGCGTTGATGTCTCTAAAAAATGAGAGGGAAGGACAATGAACCGTGACTAAGGTACCATGTCGCATAACATCTGCTCCAACACGTGGGAAACAAATATCTTTATATTCAGTTCATTTCATTATATTAATTTTTAAATCTCTATCATTATATTCCATTTATGTTATTATAACCAATTTACATTGAATATATTAATTTATATCATTATATTCAATTCATATCATTATATTTCATATATCATTATGTTAAATTTATGGACCATATGACCTTTAGGTACCCTTTTTTTCGATCTCGATTCATAAGGACCTATTTTTCATTTACACCGTCAAAATCCGGTTGTTTGTTAACAGAGATTTTTAGAGTTTTTTTTTAATTAAATTATAAAACTAACCCCTAACCCTAACCCCTAACCATAACCACTAACCCTAACCCCTAACAAACAACCGGATGTAATTAAATACTACATTGAATTAGAAAGATTAATGAAATTAGATAAAACACAAATGTAATTATACTTATTTTTACTTTATTCTAATTGATTTCAATATAAAATTGTCCATACAATTTATTTTAATACGTTTAAGAATAAAACAATGATGTTTAAAATCAATACCACCAAGTAATTATTTATTAACTACAGTTTTGTTAAAACCGGTATGCAAATTATTTACACCATATACTATGAAAACATTTATTTCTAAATGATATATAACGCACATTGCAGGATTCTAAACACATTAATAATATGGACTGTTTCGAGGCAAGTCTATTTCAGCTAAACTTTAATAGAGATATTGTTATTAAATAAGATGCTAATTGAGATTAAATAATGACTATAGGATTAATAACCATTAAGAATATAACAAAAAATACTAAGGGAATTGTGACGTTAGTGGTGATGTAGTTTCGGTTACAAACAGGCAGACACACAGTCTTCATTAAGATTTTTATAAATTTATATTATTCTATTTAATTTATAATTTTCATTGATATATTTAAATTGTATTATTATATCTAATTAATTAATTTATATTATATTAAATTTGCCAATTTGTATTATAATATCTAATTCATTAATTCATTTTATTTTATCTAATTTATATTATTATATCTAGTATATATCCTTACATTGAATATATTAATTTTTATTATTAAATTTAATTTAATGTATATTACTAGGTTTAATTAATTAATCTTCATCATCATATTTAATTTATTAATCTATATTATACTTAATTTATCAATTTATTTTATTATATTTAACTCAAAAATGTATTTTATTATATTTACTTTATTAATTTATTTTATCATATTTAACTTAATTTATATTATCGGATATAATTCCTTAATCTATGTTAATTTATATAATTTATCAATTCATATCTTTATATTTAATCAAACAATTCCTTTTATTATTTTTCTTAATTTAGCACAGTCGATAGAATGTCCGGCTGGTAACATCAAGGTTCCTGGTTCGATACAACCCTCGCCCACTCAACGCATTAGTAGCACAGGGATCTACGCAGGGAAGTGGGTAGCAGATGGTAGTTATAAATCAATCTCCTCTCTCATCAGTTATGGGTAATTAGTAGAGCACCCCCATCCAGCTTATTCTCTAGGCATTTATCAGAGATGCACAAGAATGATGAGTGCAATCTTAAACAAATCGTGGAAATGCCCCCCCCCCCGCAAGACGCCAAAAACAATCTCTTTGGTCTTGCGCTAGTAAAAAGGAGATATACTCCCTCAGTGTCTGGCTGATACCGACATTAGGCCACCCCGACGACTTTACTTTTTTACTTTATATCTAATCTATCTATATTCTTATATTTGGTTTATATTATTACAGTTAATCTATTATTTCATATCAATATATTTGATTTATTACTTTATCTTATCATATTTGATTCATCAATGTACAATTATATTCAATTTATATTATACTTTTATAGTGTTGAAGTATCGTGTATTTTATCTATAGCCCTGGAGTGAGCTTCATAACTTCAGTAATCAAGCGAAAACCGGTCTTTTCAGAGTGAATTGATAAAAAATCATGAAGCATTTGCATATCTATAAGTGTTACTAGTTCATGAGAGGTCATGAATTGTGAACAGACCTGTAGCTAAGAATTTAAGAACCGTTAACTTTAGGATCAGGTGGTCTTCGTTGAAAATTACCGGTGACTGTTAATAATCCTTGACCCTTAGAGGAGTTGGTATACTTGATTCATTACTTCTTACAAGAGGCGCGAATTGGGTGCCATGGCAGACACGTGATAGTTTTTAGTCAGTTCGTAAGGGGCGACCTAGCTTTTGAAGGAGAGAGATCGTCTCTTCCCTGGTCCAATCCCATTCCACGCGATGGGACCAATCAATATGGTCTAGAAGAAAATAAAACTTGATCAAGCAATAAAAGTCTTGTTAGTTAATTATTGAAAACAAGCAAAGTGCAGCTCAGTCCAAGAAGAATTACCAAGTAAGAAGAAGCCAGATGATAGAAGTCAACTAGACAAAGTGGTAGTCCGAGTTAGATGAATCACCAGGAGCAGCAGTGTAACAAGTAATGAATCAAGACCAACCCTCTCTCTCTCTCTCTCTCTCTCTCTCTCTCTCTCTCTCTCTCTCTATTATATGTCCGAATATGGAAGAAGGATATATATCCTTGATAACATAAGTTTGGAGGCGCAATTGTGTAATGGTTACCGTAGTAAGAAAAGGGATCGGTGTCCCAACTTTAAACGCTGGATGAGGCTGATGCCCCTGTGAAAATAATGAATCAATATCCTCTCTCATCAGTTATGCCTAATTAGAAGGGCACTCCCAATATACTCCCCCAATGGGGCCACCTGTTGGCCGTGGGTGGCGACCCGTGATGCTTAAGGATAGAGCCCAGGTGGATGAGCAGTTCATGACATGCAATACTCCACTTTGGCCTTACTTGGGCTAGACGGTCGGTCGGAGAGGCCCCCTCCGATCAATCGGCTGGTCATGTCAAGCCCTAGCACCTATATGATTGCCCCAACCCTATTGCCCTTATGGCAAGCCCCAACCCCTTTTTATCATATGGGTGCTAGAAGGCGGTGACTGCAGGTCTACATGTCCTGGAAATTACGTTAAACTCTATCTGATGGTGAGGTTCCAGTTTTGGAGGTTTGGGGAATGTGGAGCACCCCTTCATCACCATTGCTCCCTGGTCCACTCTGACCCGGAGTGGTAGTACCTGTTAGGGTACCATCTATGGGTTAAATAGAAAAATGTATTTATAAAAAAATTGTATTATCCATTAAGAATTGATTTATTTCAAAACTTTATCGGCATTAAATGACCCACTGAGGTTGATATGCCGTAAAACAAAACAAACCAAACCAAACCACTCCCAATATAGTTTATTCTCTAGACGTTTATGCAAGCTGCACAAGAATGCTGCGTGTGATCTTAAACAAATTGGGGAAACAACATCCCACAAGAAAGCAGCTGTACAGCCAATTGTCCCCTATCACATAAACCATCCGAGTGAGACGAACTAGACATGCTGGACACTGCTGGAGAAGCAGGGAGGAACTCATAGCGAAGATATATTTTCCTCTCATCCCACTTATAACGGCTTGACACATGGCCACGTTTTAACGTGGGCCCACCCACAAGCCGAAGCTCATTGATGGGAAAGAACAAAAATTGCGTAGATCCCTTCGGAATTCCCCCTCAAGGGGGCGCCTCAGGCGCTGGGCAATAAACCCAGCCCTGCCCCTTTAAGTCAAGGGGGCAGGTATTGCCTGGAGGGACGGCCCTCTAGGATCGACGCTATTAATTTAACCTTCCCGATCCAGAGGCCGAAGCTCACTGGACCCCTGTCCCGAAGGACGGGTTGGAAAAGCCTGGTATTTACATGTGTCTCACTGTGGAAGCCAGCACATAGGAACGCCAGTGCGGGCCGTCCAGCGAAGACATACAAGATGTGTCAAAAAAGTATCGAGATTGTTTGTACTTTTTAACACACCTTGTATTCTGAAAAAAAAGTTCCATTGAATGTTCATTTTTATTTTGGTAAATACAGCTTCAAACTCGGCACTTTTATGATACACCATGTATTCTGGAAAAAAAATTAGCGTTCCATTCATTATTTATTTCTATCTTGGTAAATACAGCTTCACTCTCGATATTTTTTATGACACACCTTGTACATTAACCAGCTCCGCGCAGTTATTGGATGCTGCGCGGAGGACATTCCAGGGGCAATGAATAATAAGGTCGTTTGACGAGAGACATGGATATCAATGCTGCTAGCATGAAATGATGATGATGTTGATGATGATGATAATAAAGATGTTGATGATGATTATGATGATGATGATGATTGGTAGAGCACGCTGTAGTTTTTTAGCCTTTGTAGAACAATCGGTCTATGAAAAAAAAATCTATGGATGCAAAGGAAAGTACACGTGGCGTAGTCACTCACGTGTTGGACTACGGCATGGTAGAGACTTCGAACTCCAGTCTCGCTGTTACCTTCACATTCAGACTAATACGCTTGAAACCGTGGTCCCCTTCAAACCAATGCACGTTTTTGTGACCCAATAAGAAGGGGGGGAGAATACTTGGATTAATTCCTTTCCCAAGAGGTATAGCCCAATGTGAAATGCAAACAGGATTCGAGCTCGTCTGGTCATGCTCCTTTCCTACGACGATAACCATTACTCAATGCGCCTCCATATGGTCCCTGTTTATAAACCTTTGTTTAAATAGTACCACTACGGTCTTCTTCTAGAAGGAATGGATTTTGCTTTAAGTAACCCACGAAGTTTGGTATACTACTAGCAGGACCTGTAGCTATACCACAGTATGATAATTTAATTATTACAACGTTTGAATTGCTTACTTAAGAACTATTGCAAAATAGTTCAATATGTACAAAGTATAATAATCTTAATGTAACTCTCTCTCTCTCTCTCTCTCACACACACTTCTTTCCTTTCTTTTCTTCTTTTTGTATTTTCATTATGTTCAATTGAAACAGATTAGCGTTATCGCTTCTGCTCATTCACACTCCCTCTATCTTTCCCTACTTTTCTTTCTTGCTTATATTTTTTCCTGTATAATATGTCCTATGTTTTCCCTTTCTCTCGTTATAAGAAAAACAGAATGGTCCATTATTTAGCTGAGAAGATTTGGTCTGTTTGGTTTGTTTTGTTTTACGGCATATCAACCTCAGTGGGTCATTTAATGCCGATAAAGTTTTGAAATAAATCAATTCTTAATGGCTAATACAATTTTTTTATAAATACATTTTTCTATTTAACCCATAGATGGGACCCTATCAGGTGCTACCACTCCGGGTCAGAGTGGATCAGGGAGCAATGGGATGAAGGGGTGCTCCACATTCCCAAACCTCCAAAACTGGAACCTCACCATCAGATAGAGTTTAACGTCATTCCCAGGACGTGTAGACCCGCATCCACCGCCTTCTAGCACCCATATGATAAAAAGGGTTGGGGCTTGCCATAAGGGCAATAGGGCTAGGAAAATCATATAGGTGCTAGGGCTTGACATGACCAGTCGATTGATCGGAGGGGGCCTCTCCGACCGACCGCCTAGCGAAAGTGGAGTATTGCATGTCATGAACTGCTCATCCACCTGGGCTCTATCCTTAAGTATCACGGGTTGCCACCCACGGCCAACAGGTGGCCCCAATTAAGGGAGTCTTACCCCTCTGCAGAGGTGCAGTCGGTGCATTCTAACGCCCCAGACGACAGGGCGGTAGCTGAGATAACAACACTCATTGGTAATAACATTTTGGTGAATAAGTGGCCCCAGATAATCAATATTTACATAAATGTTTTCATAGTATATGGTATAAATGATTTGCATACCGGTTTAATAAAACTGTGGTTAATAAATAATTACTTGGTGTTATTGATTTTAAACATCATTGTTTTATTCTTAAACGTATTAAAAGCAATTTGCATTTCATCTTGGATTATTTGGACGGTCTCATCTTTAACCAGAGGGTGTTGCAAGATGATAATGGTCGTCCAATTAAGGAACACCAGTTTTAATATATAGATTGAATAAAGAAAGTAAACTCAATATATTTCACGCTTTCTTATTTCTACCCATTTGTTCAAACGTGTTGAGTCGGTTACCCGTACTTCTCTTGTCTTCAGCACATCTTGCGATGACACATAAGAAATAAGAATTCGGCGAATTAGCGACCCCAGATAATCCGGATTTAGATTTTTGCATTCGATCTTGGACGATTTGGACAGTTTCATTTTTAACTAGTGGATGCTGCAAGATGATAACGGTCGTGCAATTAAGGAACATGAGTATTAATACATAGATTAAACAAAGAAACCAAATACTATATATTTTACGCATTCGTTCTTCTACCCATTTGTTCCAACGTGTTGAGTCGATTACCCGCACTTCTCTTGTCTTCATCACATCTTGCGAGTGTAGAGTTCTTGAGGCTTTCACCGCTTTTCTTATCATTTGTCACAAATAATCCACATCTGAATCGCTTAAAAACCCGAGCTGAACAAGTACGACTTCTTCAGGGTTAAAACATTTAGGGAAAGAACACATATATCGCGAGTCAGAACAGACCATCCAAATATACAAGATAATTAAAAGAGACGTTACCGTTTCATGCTCGTAATAGTTAGAAAAATATCAATTTTCTTTTTGGGAGAAAGGATGAATGTCAAGTTGGTAGCTGAGTCTTGTTAAAGTACATCACTTTGATTGAAAATGAATTGGATAACCTGTTACTAGTTTTGGGTTGGGCACGATAAACACATTTAATGTCGTATATCATCGTCAGTTTTATTGATAGACAATGTTAATTGAAAACTGGTGTGAATTCCATAGTATGAAATACTGTATACAAACCCGGGAAAAGACATTGAGAATTAACACTCATTCATTGTTTTTTATTTGCTTTGTATTTTTATTGTGAAAATTATTTCAAATGCATTTTTATAGTAAAATTCCTTTCCAGTGCATCTTTATAGTGAAAATCAGTTGCCATACGTTTTTATAGTAAAAATCATTTCAATTACAGCTTTATAGTGAAAATCGTTTCCAATTCATTTTTATAGTGAAAATCGTTTCCAATGCATTTTTATAGTGAAAATCATTTCCAATGTATTTTTTATAGTGAAAAACATTTACAATGCATTTTTAAAGTGAAAATCATTTCCAATGTATTTTTAGAGAGAAAATCGTTTCCAATGTATTTTTATAGTGAAAATCATTTGCCATACGTTTTTATAGTGAAAAATCATCTCAATTACAGCTTTATAGTGAAAATCATTTCCCATGCATTTTTATAGTGAAAATCATTTCCAATGCATTTTTATAGTCAAAATCGTTTCCAATGTATTTTTATAGTGAAAATCATTTCCCATGCATTTTTATAGTGAAAATCATTTCCAATGCATTTTTATAGTAAAAATCATTTGAAATGAATTTTTATTCTACAAAGCATTTCAAATAGAGCTTTATAGTGAACATAATTTAAAATGCATCTTTATAATGAAAATCATTACAAACACAGCTTTATAGTGAAAAACATTTCAAATGCATTTCAAATACAGTTTTATAGTAAAAAATCTTTTCAAATACATTTTTATAGTAAAAATCACTTCAAATGCATTTTCATAGTAAAAATCATTTCCAATGCATTTATATATATATATATATATATATATATATATATATATATATATATATATATATATAGGGTAGCGAAGGCATAATTAGGGTAGTGAAGGCATAAACCCAACGCCGCTTGGTAACCGTTAGTTTCTCGCCAATACGATTTTCAAACCAAGATATATTTATGCTCTCTTAATGATATTCAACACTTTATTTATAAAGATAGGAAAATATTATCTATCTGTCTGTATGACTATATATGTATGTTTAATGAATGTATATGTATGTATGCGTATATACATATATATATATATATATGTATGTATATATATATATATGTATATGTATATACATACATATATATATATATATATATATATATACATATATATATATATATATATATATATATATATATATATATATATACATACATACATACATACATATATATATATTACTGAAGTAGGGGAACATGAAAAGAATGAAATCATACGATCGATTAGTTGCTACATCAAAATATCTACATGATAGATGCGAGATGATCTAAAAGATGACAAGAGAGACAAACTGACAAACAGAGAGAGAGAGAGGGGGAGGGGGAATGAGAGAATGGACTTCCCTAAAATAAAGTAATACGTCAAACTGTTAATAACGGTAGAAATTCTAAAAATCTATCTTTGTTGTTATGAAAACGGCCTTGGATAGACATAAGGAATTTTTTTCCCGCCAAATCCTGCAACTGATGTTGCACTTCAAGTGAACGCCAGTTTCCAATTTCTCCCATGTGAATTGACCTTTGAAATCCTCATCATCGCATTTATGTTTTTTTTATTTTACTTTTTATTATTTTTATTTTTTTATCATTTTTATTTTTTTGCATTTGCATTCAAATGTTATATCATTCCGGTGCATAATTCCTTACCGCCAATCTAGAGGGTGAAAATACGATTTTATCTGTTATTTTGTTTCCTTTCTTTTTCCTTCGTTTAATACTTCTTTCTTTCTTTCGTTTTTTCTTTCTATCTTTCTTTCTTATTACCTATCTTTCTTTCTTTCTTTCTTTCTTTCTTTCTTTCTAATAACTTTTTTATAGCATTTCTTTCTATCCTTCTTATAGTCTGTCTTTCTTTCTTTCTTTCTTTCTTTCTTTCTTTCTTTCTTCTTTCTTTCTTTCTTTCTTTCTTTCAATTTTCTTATTATCTTTCTCGTTACCTTTCCTTCTTTCTTTCTTTATTACCTTTCTTTCCTTTTTTCTTTCTTTCTTCTTTCTTTCTTATTATCTTTATTTCTTCTTTCTTTCCTTCTTATTACCTTTCTTTCTTACTTTCTTTCTTATAACTTTTCTTTCTTTTTTCTGATAGCCTTTCTTTCTTTCTATACTTCTTATAGCCTTTGTTGCTTTCTTTCCTTCTTTCTTTCTTTCTTTCTTATTATCATTCTTTCTTTCTTTTTTCTTTATTATAACATTTCTTTCTTCCTTTCTCTCTTTCTCATTACCTTTCCTTCTTTTTTCTTTCTTCAATTCCACTCTTCACCCTTTATCTTGTATTTCTATTTCGTCATATTTGCTCTTTTATTTTTCCCTCGATTCTTCGTCCATTTTTCTTCTTCCGATCTCCTCCTCGTATTTTTTTTTCCAAAACCAACTTTTAATTCTCGTGTTCCTTAAAAGTACGACCGTCATCATTTTCCAACGCATTCTGGTTAAAAATGAGACCTTCCAAATTGTCCAAGATGAAATACGAAAATGCAGAATTGAGCAAAAATCTATGAATTACATTGTAAGATTCAAAGTTAATAATTGAACAACAGCTCCGACACGTTGTGAGACAAAACATTTAATAGGTGTACAGCACATGGTAACAATAAGATACATAAAGTACATAGATACATAAGATACAAATAAGATATAAGAGTAGAGATAAAAGGACACATTCATGAAAGGTAAATACAAGATACAATATTTAGGTATAAACGAGATACCCAAATGTACATAAAATATAAATGTTACAGACATGGAACTAAAGGATAGTCCATGATGTATAAAAGACTCACAGTAATGTAAGGGGGAAAAGCCCCACCGAGAAAAGGGTAGACATAAGTCTAACCCATGTGCTCGTTCAGAGGCAGTAAGGAAAGAGAGACAGAAGCATTTGAATCAGCCGCTTATATATCAGAGGTCCCCTGGTGGCCACAAACGGCAACACAGCGGGAAGATAACTCTTCCAAGCAAAGGGAAGATAATCCCCTACAACATAATTGGTTGAAACCGATCAACTGCAAGGTGGAATGGGTATAATGGGGGGTCCATGATTGATGAACGAACTTAAAAGTTTGGGAAGTTTAGACCACATAAAGAATATATATATATATATATATATATATATATATATATATATATATATATATATATATATATATAATAACTTATATTTATAACCTAACTTAAATAGAATATCATTTAACGCCGGCAATAATATACTAAACATCTATAATAACTAACACAATAACTTAGCAACCGTATATATATATATATATATATATATATATATATATATATATATATATATATATTGTTTGTGACACTTAAAAACTTCAAAATGATTATGCAATTTCCGAGCATTTATTTACATATATGAAAGCTGTAAACGTCAATTACTTAAGTAAAAAAAAGTAGGCACTTTAAGCCTAAATTCTAATGCCTCGGTGTAATGTTTTACATAATGTTTGAAAAATCTGAGAAGTGTCTAATATCACGAATATTTTAAACTTGTAAACTGAAACATTGAACATTTGGGTTGAATTTTAAAAAAAATTCGTTCACATCAAAATTTAAGCAACAGTTGGTACTGCAAGCATCTTGATATAAGGTTGAATTGCCAATAAATGATCCGGAATGGATTGATGTACCATAAAACAACCATCCAACCAACCATTCTCCTCATCATCATCATTATCGAACACAACGTCATCGCAAAACTCATCTACGTCGTCTGTACTAATATTTCTGATCAGTCTAAGAAAATATAATGATATCATAATCATTTAACTTTATTCCAGTGTCCTTTGGCCAACAACTTGTCGACTTATCCACCTACATCTTTCCCTAATCTGAGAGAGAGAGGGAGGAAAGAGAGATACTATGGGAGACACAGAGAGAAAGAGAGACAGAGAGAGACAGAGACAGGGAGAGACAGAGAAAGAGAGACAAACAGACAGAGAGAGACAGAGACAGAGAGACAAACAGACAGACAGACAGAGAGAGAGGGCAATTATTTGTTGATATTTTCAGAGAGAGAGAGACAAAGAGAGGCTGAGAGACAGAAGGAGAGGGCAATTATTTGTTGATATTTTCTGCTTCTTTAAGATCCGATTGGTAGGAAAGATAAGACGAAATATAATTAGGTCAACTGTCCCCATCTATATTAGAAAGATGGCCGACCTATCAGCCCTTGAGATTTTAACATCAATTTTGATGTCAAAACTCATCTGGGAGCATCTTCTATTAATTTAATTCGATAGGAATCAATCTTTGCTGACATGCCCGTTCACAAATTACCCCGCCAAATTTACATCATTTTAGAAGCTCTATATATAAATACGTAAGTAAATAGACAGAATCGTCCGTGGTAGGTACTGAAAAGTTCCCTGCCCAACCAATAAAAGTAATGGACTTCTTTTAAATATTGAGTAGATGAATAAATAAATTAGTAAATCTCTCAGTATTTTATTCTTTATTTTTTCCTTTTTTGTTTGTTTGTACGCTTAGTTATATAAAGTAACGTATGGTTTAATAGATAGACTCGTGTTCAAATCCTAAACAAAAACGTTTGCATTTCCTAGAGCGCTACTAACCTTGGGAAAGGTATGCATCCAACTACTTCCCCCCAGCTATCGGTAAATAGTAGGGTGGACTGGACTTTTGTACATTGTTTAGGTAACCAGTCAAGGAGAAAGAAAACTCTGAATTCAAACATGTTAAACTCCGCTCAAGAAATTGACCTTGTGTCACATCCTGCTCGTGCGGAGGGGTATATATATATATATATATATATATATATATATATATATATAGTTTTTTCCGTAGTTAGGGTCTTTCCATGTGTGGTTTAACCAAGCTGATGCAGGTAGACCATAAGGAGAGCTCAATGTACCTAATACCAGTGAGTAAAAGGACAGAGCAAGATATTTAGTAAATGAAGAAAAACTCTAAACTTGCTTCATTACAATAATTTATTTCAACCGTATTAATACGGCATCTTCAGGTAATCACAAGAACATAAGAGTCATGTTCTTGTGATTACCTGAAGATGCCGTATTAATACGGTTGAAATAAATTATTGTAATGAAGCAAGTTTAGAGTTTTTCTTCATTTACTAAATATATAATAACATTATAATATATATATATGTATATATATATATATATATATATATATGTGTATATATAATATATATATATATATATATATATTATATATATAATAATACAGTATGCATGCCCCTATTATATAAATCCCTTATCCTTTATAATATAAATCAAGGATGGTTTTATTTTTACTGTATGTCAAAACTTTTGTTATTTTATGCTGAAGACGTTATGTTTTATTCATTCTTCATGGTTATTTTTTAAAAAATATCAATTTTTAAAACACATTTTAAAATTCAGTTGTTTCTATTCATATATGGGACCCTAACAGATACTACCACTCCGGGTCAGAGTGCACCTGGAAGTAAAGACAATGAACGGGTACTGTGCACTCCCCAGAGCTCTAGAACTAGAACATCACCTCTAGATGCAGTTCGTCATGCCTAGGAGAAGAATATCCTAAGCTACCACCGTCTAGCACGTATATGATAAAAAAGGTTGGGGTTTGCCATAAGAGTAATAGGGTCGGAAAATCATATAAATGCTAGGGCTTGACCTGACCAGCCGATTAATCAGAGGAAACATCACCGACAGCTCAACTAGCCTAAGTACTGTATGCTCTAGAAAGCGATGGCTGAGGGACTTAGTGCCCTGGGCATGACTAACCTGCATCTAGTGGTGAGGTACAAATACAGGAGCTCTGAGGAGCGTGGAGTACCCCTTCATTGCGATTCGTCCATGGTCTACTTTATTCTGGAGTGGTTGTAACTGTTAGGGATCCATCCCTGAAATAAATCGATGTGTAAAAGATGTTTTAAAATGAGTTTTAAAATATTTGATCACCAAGCAAGAAGGAATTAACAAAAAAAGTATTCGTTTTAAGATAACCTAAGATAGGTTGACATGCCGTAAAATCCAACCAACGAACAAAACCATCACTGTAGTATAGTGATTGAACAATTCTTAAATATTCAATACTGAATTGAAATGAAATATTATTATCTGAATGAATATTTTGAATGACTTTTTCAATCGCTATGCTACAGACGTATGGATAAACCTACTTATACAGAACATGATAAAGAGTTGAAACTCTTAATCACATGTGTCTTTCTGGAATGTTGTGCGATAAGATTGGACCCTCTCACCCTTCTCACCGTGGCGTCTGACCAGTGCGAGGCTAATTAAAATAGACGAAAAGCAGCTTAAGATCTCATATATATATAAATAAATAAATAAATATATATATATATATATATATATATGTATATATTTAGAGAGAGAAAGAGAGAGAGAGAGAGAGAGAGAGAGAAAGAGAGAGAGATAAACATACAGAGAGACATACAGATAGATAGGGAGATATATAAATGTACAGAGAGAGAGAGAGAGATGGGGAGAGAAAGATATGAATAGTGAGAGAGAAAGAGAGTGTGTGTGTGCGTGTGTGTGTTAAAAAGAGATAAACAGTGAGAGAGAAAGAGAGATAGAGAGAGATAGAGGGAGTGAAAGAGGGAGAGAGAGAGAGAGCGAGAGAGAGAATGAATAGAGAAACAGAGACTGAGAGAGATATACACAGACAGATATTTTATTGTCGGCCTGGGCTTAATATTTATGAATAAATCGTATTATAGAAATTTTTTTGAGGTTCTAATATATATATATATATATATATATATATATATATATATATAATATGAACCAAACAGTTCCGGTTTCTATACTGGCCAATGAGTAAAACATTTTAGGGATTGTGCGTTAAAGTAAGTACTTGATGGTAGTTGTTACAGGTCAACTCCGTCGCAAAACCATTTTCCCCAGACAAGTGTCAGTGAAAAGAAGATAGACTCCCTCCCTGTCTGGTTGATATCAAACCTAGGCCGACTTTACTCTTACGTATTTGAAGAATATTAAAACTTATACATATATATATGATAAATGCTATATATAGATATATGCCACAAACCCAATCAACGATCGACCTCTGGAATTTTGAATTCAGAGTTATCCCTCTCCTAGACTGGTTACCTACCCAAGGCTGAAGGGCACAGTCTGCCCTACTATTCATAACCCATAGCTGGAGGGAATTCTGAATTCAGAGTTATCCCTCTCCAAGGGTATTAGCGCTATGTGAAATGCCAACATTAAACTCGAATCGACGAGTCCATTTTCCACGACTCTAACCACTAGCACACGCACCTCCATATACTATAACTAGACATATATATATATAAACACAACACACACAACACACACACACACACACACACACACACATATATATATATATATAGAGAGAGAGAGAGAGAGAGAGAGAAAGAGATAGAGGGAAGGGGGAGAGAGAAAGAAAATAAGGATGAGAAAAAGAGTGAAAAAGAGAAATAAAGGATGATAAAAAGAGAGAATGTGAGAAATAGACAAAAAGACAATGAGAGAGAGAGAGAGAGAGAGAGAGAGAGAAAGAAAGAAAGCGGGTATGAGAGAGAGGGAGAGGGAGAGAGGGAGAGAGAGAAAGAAAGGATGTGAGAGGATGATAAAAAGAGAAAATGAGAGAATGTGAGAAATAGACAAAAAGACAATGAGAGAGAGAAAGAGAGAAAGAAAGCGGGGATGAGAGAGAGAAAGAGAAAGAAAGAGAGAAAGAAAGGATGTAAGAGGATGACAAAAGGAGAGAAGGAGAGGATGATACACGATCACAAAAAGAGAAAAAAATGAGAGAATAAGAGAGAGAGAGACAGAGAGACAGAGTGAGAGAGAGAGAGACAGAGAGAGAGAGAGAGAGAGAGAGAAAGAAAGGATGTGAGAGGATGACAAAAGAAGAGAAGGAGAGAAATGATATAGGATCACAAAAAGAGCAAAATTAGAGAGAGAGAGAGAGAGAGAGAGAGAGAGAGAGAGAGAGAGAGAGAGAGAGAGAGAGAGAAAAGAGACAAAATATATAAGTATGAACGAGAGTTACTGACCTATGGAATTTTTCATGCATTGATTTTGTTAACTTTTCTGCGGTTTCAGTTTTAATATTATTTCCAGCAGTTTTTATTGCTTTTTTAAGTTCCTCATTTGAATATTGCTTTTTATTGTTTCATCCATTTTCTCTTAACAATAGATGATTTTTTTTTATTGGATTATTATCTGTAGAGGCTGGGAGCCATCATGTCTTTTAAAATTTTATTTTGGCAAAATAGCCAATAATGCAGGAAGTGCACATGCGTTTGATGGTTAAATAGAACTTGACGGACTTAAATTCCACCATCGCATGTCACCCCGCTGAAAGAAGAAAATACCAAAAATCAGGGACTTAACCGAATTTAATGAAATTTTCTGTGTTGATATATTTTGTGGGGTTTTACTAGTAAAAAAATAAGACAAACGACTGGTAACAATGGATACAAATGTATTGAACAAAAAGTAGTAGAAATTACAGCAAAGAAAGTGGAGATTGCGTCCGACCATACAGTTACGAGCTGACTGGAATTTGCTTCGTCAAGCCACAATTGTTCCTGCTACTTATAGTAATCGTCGGCGCATTCAAGTTATGTCCATAGGTTATATCACCTATAACAATATATTAATGAATAAAAGATATAATGTGCCAGTTATTTTATTGAAAAACTTTTACATTTTTTCAGATCAGTTAACTTTGAACCACGTATCTTTGAGGCGTAACAGAGATTCTCAAAGATACGTGGTTCAAAGTTAACTGACCTGAATCCCCGGTAAAAATTTGTGGGTCCCAAATAAACTACTACTTTGTAACCTATCCTGTGTAATTCGCTTCTGTGAGAATATTGAAATGTATTTACAGTTAGCTTGAAATGGAGGAGCAAGAAAAAAGTAAAACACTGGGACACATGGATACGATTTTACTGCGTCCTTTTAGATTTTTGTGCGGCAGGGACGCAAGACGCATACCCATCAGCATCTTTGTACATACATATATATATATATATATATATATTATCATAAAGGTACACGGTAATACACACTTGAAATCGACTGCAAACCCTGAAGATCCTTATGGTGAAACTCGATTAGGTTATTACTGTTACCATTATCATAAGAGATTTGCTCTACTAACGTATTGAGCACTTTTCATTTGTTTTATCGCTGTCTTACCTTTCTGAATTTTGCATCAACTAACCATTGTGACAATTTTCACCGGTAAGTCACTTTTTCCACA
>CM042169.1:35261782-35276782 GCA_023376005.1 Doryteuthis pealeii
TGTGTGTGTGAGAGAGAGAGAGAGAGAGAGAGAGAGAGAGAGGTATCCAAAACTTGGTAGTAAGGGATGATTCTATATGTAATATCTAAGACACACTGTATTATTAGTGCATGATCCAGTATGTATAAATACAGTGAATTCTTTAAATCACTACAGAGAGCTCAATGTATGATAATCTTTTTATTTTATATACAGAGCAATATTTATCTTTAAAAGGAAGGAAAAACTCAACACCGTTATTCCATAATAAATTTATTTCGACCAAATTTGAGGCCCCAATTTTGGTCGAAATAAATTTATTATGGAATAACGGTGTTGAGTTTTTCATTCCTTTCAAAGATATATATATATATATATTATAAAATAATAAAATTCGAAGGCAATACAATGCGTAAAAAATAAAGACAAAAAGATGTTAATATGTCTAATCGATTTCAAAGCGAAGCTTTATCGTCAGAGACGGATTTCAGAAATGACGTGCTTATGTTTTTTTTTTTTTATATTTGTGTGGTTATAATTTCTCTTCTTATTTCCTTTTCCTCTCCTTTTTTCCTCTCTTTCTTCTTCTCCTCCTTTATGAATGGGCGAATAACTGTAATTTCTTATTTCTCTCTTTCTTTTTTTTTTCTTTCTTAAAAGTTTGTTGAGAACAAGGCTGACATTCGGTAAGATGTTGCAATGTAGCAATGTGTAGCAATGTGTAGCAATGTTTAGCAACGGTGTGAGCGTGTCATAATTTCAAAAAAAAAAGTGAACAAATGAATAAAAACCGTTAATAGAAATTTTTTTTTTTTTTTTTTTTAACATACTTAGCTTTTGTTTCGCTTTCACCTTTCATTTTTTATTCTTTCTCCCTCTTCTTTTTTTGTGTTATTTCTCTTCTTTTTTTTTTTTCTTTTTTTTTTTCCCCCCTTTATCCCCTTTGTTCTCTAATTTAAATTATTTTTTTATAGTAAATAAGTAAATAAAGATTATCTTAAATTATGTATTAGTATTGATAGAAAAAATAAATGATTCTTTTTATTATTATTATTTTTTTTCTTTTTAAGAAAATATCTTTTATGAGTACTTTTTTCTCTTTTCTTTTAAACTTAAATAGATTAAATATTATAATTAATTATATATTAAATATCATATAATAATTACATATTAGGATTGATGTAAAATTCAAAACAATAAAAATAAGACAAACCATTCCCCCTTAAATTTCAGATAGATTAAATATCATAAATCAAATTTTGAATTATAAAAGGCATAATGTACTGCTTCAATTATATATTTATTTAACTATTATTTTTTTTTTTTTCATTCTTTTGTTGTTATTATTTATTCTTTTTTTTTTTTTTCCCCCACTTTTCCTTAAATATTTATTAATAGTTCTAGACTGACCGTACTCCTAAGAGGGTATTATGGTTTAAAGAAATGTGTCATGGTTTAAAGAAATAATGTCATGTAAAGGAGTTAATAAGTATGTCAATATTGTTAAATTAATCGTAATTAATTTTTTTTATATTTCTCTATTATCTTCTTTTCATTCTCAATCATCCCATCACTATATATATATATATATATATATATATATTTAATTTTAATTAAAAAAAAAAAAAAAAAAATAAAATAAAATAAAAAAAAAAAAAAAAAAAAAAAAAAAAAAAAAAAAAGGCTATATATGAAACGTGTAAATTTAGTTAATCGTGTATTCTGAGTTTAATTCTAATCTATTGATAGTTGGTAGGTTTAAAATTTATGGTAGGGAAAATTATATATATATGAGAGAACATGTGTACTAAATAAACTAAAACCTATATATGGAACGTGTAAATTTAGTTAATTATGTATTCTGTGTTTTAATTCTAATTTATTGTTTATATTAGGACCTAATTTAGCTATTAATAAACTTTCTCTAATTCTGAGATTACCAATGTTGCGTATTATAGCCTCTATCTTAACTGAAAATTGTTGTCCTTATTTTTGCATTTGATTAGGTGTTTATGGAATGAGGATGCACGTGTTGGATGTGTTCCTTGATTCTAATGTGGAGGGGTCTAATTGTACTACCTATGTAGAAATTAAGGCATTTGGAGCAAGTTAGACGGTAAATTGTATAGGTCTTGTGGCATAAGTTAGGGTCTTTTATTGGGCAGTTGGTTAGTGAGCATGGTGTAATAACATTTTTATGTTTTATTGTTAGATGTTGGCGTAGTGAGGGTCCAGAGTGGGCTAGTTGGATATCTAGTCCCTCTCTATGAATAGCATATATATATATATATATATATATATATATATCATTGCGCTATCATGATATATCTTTGAATACGAATACAATCTTTTGTACACGTATCTTCATAAGGAAGAGCTAATATAGATAGCTATGTTTCACGAAACTTAAATATGTTCTTAAGAGATGCGTTTAATAATGTCCCTGTTCTTATCTCTATAATGTTTTTTAAGTTAATTTTAATTACAAATAATAGGGAGTGAAAACAGGTAAAATTTAAGGGTATCATATTAATTATATCATATATATATATATATATATATATATATATATATATATATATATATATATATATACTATAAAACAGAGATTTTGGTATGTACGTGTCGACGTATAACTCAAAAACGGGAGGTCACTGAGATTTAAAATCTTGCATACACATTGATATCGTTCTAACTAACAAACACTCCAAATTTGGTTATTGATTTTTACTGATTAAGGGATATAATTAATTAATCAAACAAAAATCAAACGATTTTTCGAACGCCATAGCATAGCTGCTGCTGTTGCTGCTAATGCTTGGTGTATCAGCAGGTGCTCGCCTGACTGTTTTACCAGCAGAAAGAAAGAAAGAAATAAAGAAACAACGAAAATGTTAGCGACTCGCCTGGTTGTTTTAGCAGCAGAAAGAAAGAAAGAAAGAAAGAAAATGTTAGCGACAAACTTGATCTATGACTAAATTTTAACGTAAAATAAATTCGTTTTTTATAATCTTTCTAAATATTTATTTATATTTATCGTATGTTTTTGAAACTAACTTTTATTGTACAATGTACACTCACTTAAATTAAATTGTCATGCACAAAAAATTTTAGAAAAATGAAAATTGTTTCAAAACACAAGTTTACGGTTACATTTAAAAAAAAAAAGATTTTAAATGTCAATAAAAATCAGTCACCAGTATAGGGTTGTATAAATGTAAATAAAAAAAATGATAAAACGAGTTGTTTTGTAATTAATACTAATGGTTTTAAAAAAAGTCTTAATAGTTTAGAGAACTAATGAAAACGTTTTAAAATGTAAGCAAAAATAGATATTGCATTCTTTTTATCGTTAAGAACTAGATTTGAATTGTCATGTAGAAAAAATTCAAAGAAATAAATTACAATGTATTTCTAACTTATCAAGCAATTAAAAACTGAATTTAAAATTGTCCCCAAATACTATTATTATTTTCAAACTGGAGTTTCAGTGAAACTTTTCGTGAAAAGAAGAGAAAATAATCTTGCTCAATATATAATTTGTACGAGTCTTTATCAATTGAATTATTTTTTATAGCGAGTTAGAAAAAAAATTATTTTGCTTCGGACAGCAAAAGTATGTTCTAACGAAAAATCAAATCTTATTCATATCGCAAACATTTTATTCCTGTCTTTAAAATATTAATTTAGTTAGAAATGAAATGAAATAATCTATCTTGCAAATATTTATTTGGTAAGAAAGAGCGAAGTAAAAAAACAATAATAAGCGCTTATTGTTTATTCCGTTTATTTAATAAATATAATCTAACTCAACATTGTATATATACGAAAAAATTAAAAACAAAATAATTTTTTAGAAAGAAAAGCCTTTTACAAAAATAGGTAGTTAAATTATAACTACTTATTTCGTAACTAAGTAAACATAGTTGTATTCGTATTGTAATAAAAACAAAAACAAATTTATAATAAAAATACGATGTCGTTAACATTTCGTATATAAACAAAACAGTGTATGATATGTTCTTTCCTTAAACATAAAATAAAAATGATTTTAATGTACGTAACTTGAATGAGAAAATTTGTTCTTTAATTTATCATAATTCTAATGATAAATAAATAGGCAGATTTCTTTTTTAAATTAAGGGCGGACCTGAACTTTTGGATCCCCCCTCTAAAATTTTTGTTTTTAATTTTTTTTGTTTCTTCTTTCGATCGATTATTATCGATTGCACACCAATCTATCAGACTGTAATAAAAAAAAAAAATTCAAAAGTTATTTATTTTTCGAGTTTTCTGGGGTGCTCATTTCCCCGTATAAGTTTATCGTAAACCTAACCCCCATATCGGAACCGCTCGAAAGGAAACTGGCGCAAATGTGTCAAAGTTACGGTGGCCCAGAAAAAAACAGAACCCACATTATTTATTTATTTTCCCATTAAACTAACCTTAAACCCCAACCCCAACACCAACGCCTAACCCTGACCCTAACCCCAAGCCCTAACCCTAAACCCCAAACCCTAACCCCCCTACTTGAAATTAACAGTTTTATTACAAAATTTGTGGGTTCTGTTTTTTATGGGTCCCCTTAATTTTGACACCTTAGTGCAAATTCAGCCCAACTGTTAAGATAGAGCGGTTCCGATATGGGGGTTTGATTTACTATAAACTTATACGGGGAAATGAGCACCACAGGAAACTCGAAAAATAAATAACTTTTTAATTTTTTTTTTTTTTTTTTTTTTTTTTTACAATCTGATAGATTGGTGTGTAAACGATAATAATCCATTGAAGAAAAAGAAAAGAAATTACAAAGAAAAATTTTTTTTCAGCGGTTCCGATATGGGGGTTCGGTTTACGATAAACTTATACGGGGAAATGAGCACCCCTGAAAACTCGAAAAATAAATAACTTTTTTGAATTTTTTTTTTTTTTACAGTCTGATAGATTGGTGTGCAATCGATAATAATCGATTGAAAGAAGAAACAAAAAAAAATATTATTTTGCTTTTTTTATGTTACTACTTTTTGACTTGAACAAAAATCTGACTTTAAATAATCGATTTAATTAATTTTAATTCTTTTTTTTTAATGAATAGCAGACGAATTTCTGGATATAGCTAATTTAAACGATGTCATCATCATCCAGTTTGTATGCATATTCATTTATAAATAATACTAACGCCATGACACTTTCTTTTTCTTATCCGGTTAATAAATACTAAGTAAGCCAGTCTGCGGTTTATGTTAACAACGGTTATCACACTGGCTTTTTGTTAAAACTGTAAAATTACCCATCACAAATACTTTCACTTTGTATAAATTGTGAGTCACTTGACATACTTAGAAGTTTAAAATAAACGAATCAACGTATCTATTTTCTTTTTCTTTTTTTCAGTCGTTAAAATTTAAGCTCCATTTAATCTTATTGGTCGACATTTTGCCAGTTGGAGAGAGAAGAAAAATTCTCGTTGTCCATCAAAATACAAAGAAAAAAAATCGATAAAGAAAATAAAGCAGAGGAACGTTATGCAAAGAAGAGAAAGAAAGGGAAAGAAAGGAATAAAGAGTTAAAAAATGAGAAAAAGAAGATAGAGAGAGAGAGAGAGAGAGAGAGAGAGAGAGAGAGAGAGAGAGAGAGAGAGAGAGAGAGAGTGTGTGTGTGTGTGTGATAGAAAAGAGAGAAAAGGAGGAAAGTGTAAAAAAATGGAAGAAGAAAAAAGAGAAAGTATTGAGGAGAAAAGAGAAAAACAGAAAAGTAATAAAAAATGAAGAGAGAGAGAGAGAGAGAGAGAGAGAGAGAGTGTGTGTGTGTGAAGAGTTAGAAAAAGAGTAGAGAGAGAAAAGAGAGAAAAAAGAAACAATAAGATATATATACATATATATATATATATATATATATATATATATATATATATATATATATATATATATATATATGAAAAATGAATGGAAGTGAATCCGACAGTGTGAAATAAATATTTAGAAAAAACAAACACATGGTGTTAAAATTCGCTGACAGAATTCTGTTTCGACCCTTTATTGAAGTGGTCTTCATCAAGAGCGAGTTGTGTATGATAGAGAGAACGGTGAAAGTGGACCGTTATGAGACGAAAGTGGTGCAGATGAAACGTTCAATATTATAGCCGGAATTTTTTTTAATTAAAATTTTTTTTTTTTTTTGCGATTGTTACCATTGGTTTCCAAGCAGCGTGTTAGCCACCTTTCTTCAAGACAACGCGCTAAGAATTATACTGAATATCAATTCATTTATATATGTACGCATTTTTTGTTGTTAGTGGACAGAATCTTATTTTCACACGTTTTTTTTTTTTTCGTAAATTAGTGTGCAGGGAGGCAGCAGGTGATAAAGTGGGATATGAAGGATGCGTGCTGAAATGAAGATGCACGCACTAATTTACAAAAAAAAAAACAACAAAAAAAAAGTGGCACCTTAAATATATTCTATACAATAATAGATAAATACTGCTCTTACACACGTAATTGAGCATTTTATTTTCAATTCTCCAATACTAAAAAGGGACTAAACACACACACACACACACACACACACACACACACACACACACACACACACATATCTACTATATAAAACAGAGATTTTGGTATGTACGTGTCGACGTATAACTCAAAAACGGGAGGTCACTGAGATTTAAAATCTTGCATACACATTGATATCGTTCTAACTAACAAACACTCCAAATTTGGTTATTGATTTTTACTGATTAAGGGATATAATTAATTAATCAAACAAAAATCAAACGATTTTTCGAACGCCATAGCATAGCTGCTGCTGTTGCTGCTAATGCTTGGTGTATCAGCAGGTGCTCGCCTGACTGTTTTACCAGCAGAAAGAAAGAAAGAAATAAAGAAACAACGAAAATGTTAGCGACTCGCCTGGTTGTTTTAGCAGCAGAAAGAAAGAAAGAAAGAAAGAAAGAAAGGAAGAAACAATGAAAATGTTAGCGACAAACTTGAACTATGACTAAATTTTAACGTAAAATAAATTCGTTTTTTTATAATCTTTCTAAATATTTATTTATATTTATCGTATGTTTTTGAAACTAACTTTTATTGTACAATGTACACTCACTTAAATTAAATTGTCATGCACAAAAAATTTTAGAAAAATGAAAATTGTTTCAAAACACAAGTTTACGGTTACATTTTTAAAAAAATAAGATTTTAAATGTCAATAAAAATCAGTCACCAGTATAGGGTTGTATAAATGTAAATAAAAAAAAATATGATAAAACGAGTTGTTTTGTAATTAATACTAATGGTTTTAAAAAAGTCTTAATAGTTTAGAGAACTAATGAAAACGTTTTAAAATGTAAGCAAAAATAGATATTGCATTCTTTTTATCGTTAAGAACTAGATTTGAATTGTCATGTAGAAAAAATTCAAAGAAATAAATTACAATGTATTTCTAACTTATCAAGCAATTAAAAACTGAATTTAAAATTGTCCCCAAATACTATTATTATTTTCAAACTGGAGTTTCAGTGAAACTTTTCGTGAAAAGAAGAGAAAATAATCTTGCTCAATATATAATTTGTACGAGTCTTTATCAATTGAATTATTTTTTATAGCGAGTTAGAAAAAAAATTATTTTGCTTCGGACAGCAAAAGTATGTTCTAACGAAAAATCAAATCTTATTCATATCGCAAACATTTTATTCCTGTCTTTAAAATATTAATTTAGTTAGAAATGAAATGAAATAATCTATCTTGCAAATATTTATTTGGTAAGAAAGAGCGAAGTAAAAAAACAATAATAAGCGCTTATTGTTTATTCCGTTTATTTAATAAATATAATCTAACTCAACATTGTATATATACGAAAAAATTAAAAACAAAATAATTTTTAGAAAGAAAAGCCTTTTACAAAAATAGGTAGTTAAATTATAACTACTTATTTCGTAACTAAGTAAACATAGTTGTATTCGTATTGTAATAAAAACAAAAACAAATTTATAATAAAAATACGATGTCGTTAACATTTCGTATATAAACAAAACAGTGTATGATATGTTCTTTCCTTAAACATAAAATAAAAATGATTTTAATGTACGTAACTTGAATGAGAAAATTTGTTCTTTAATTTATCATAATTCTAATGATAAATAAATAGGCAGATTTCTTTTTTAAATTAAGGGCGGACCTGAACTTTTGGATCCCCCCTCTAAAATTTTTGTTTTTAATTTTTTTTGTTTCTTCTTTCGATCGATTATTATCGATTGCACACCAATCTATCAGACTGTAATAAAAAAAAAAATTCAAAAGTTATTTATTTTTCGAGTTTTCTGGGGTGCTCATTTCCCCGTATAAGTTTATCGTAAACCTAACCCCCATATCGGAACCGCTCGAAAGGAAACTGGCGCAAATGTGTCAAAGTTACGGTGGCCCAGAAAAAAACAGAACCCACATTATTTATTTATTTTCCCATTAAACTAACCTTAAACCCCAACCCCAACACCAACGCCTAACCCTGACCCTAACCCCAAGCCCTAACCCTAAACCCCAAACCCTAACCCCCCTACTTGAAATTAACAGTTTTATTACAAAATTTGTGGGTTCTGTTTTTTATGGGTCCCCTTAATTTTGACACCTTAGTGCAAATTCAGCCCAACTGTTAAGATAGAGCGGTTCCGATATGGGGGTTTGATTTACTATAAACTTATACGGGGAAATGAGCACCACAGGAAACTCGAAAAATAAATAACTTTTTAATTTTTTTTTTTTTTTTTTTTTTTTTTTTTTTACAATCTGATAGATTGGTGTGTAAACGATAATAATCCATTGAAGAAAAAGAAAAGAAATTACAAAGAAAAAATTTTTTTCAGCGGTTCCGATATGGGGGTTCGGTTTACGATAAACTTATACGGGGAAATGAGCACCCCTGAAAACTCGAAAAATAAATAACTTTTTAATTTTTTTAAAAAATTTTTTACAATCGGATAGATTGGTGTGCAATTGATAATAATCCGTTGAAAAAAAAAAAAAAAACGAAAATTTTAGAGGGCGGGGGGGGGGGGTCCAAAAGTTCAGGTCCGCCAAATTAAGTCACCACTTTTTCTCTCTCTTTCTTTTTTTTTTTTTTTTTTTTTACTAAAAACCGCCAGAAATGGTATTTCGAATTTATTCTGCTGAACTTGAAAAACGGTCGGAAAATTAGGGTGACGCAGAAAAACAGAACCCACAAAATTTGTAATAAAACTGTTAATTTTAACTAGGGAGATTTAGGTTAAGGTTGGGGTTTAGGGTTAGTTTAATGAGAAAATAAATAATTTGGGTTCTGTTTTTTCTGGGTCACCTATATACAGGGTGACCCAGAAAAAAAAGAACCCACAAATTTTGTAATAAAACTTAATTTTAACTAAGGGGGTTTAGGGGGTTAGGGTTAGGGTTGGAGTTTAGAGTTAGTTTAATGGGAAAATAAATAATTTGGGTTCTGTTTTTTTTTTTTTTTTTTTTTTTTTGTCACCCTAATTTTCCCAAACGTTTTTCAAGTTCAGCCCTTATCCCGAGATTTCTTTTAATCATTTATTAACATTTTTTAAAAACTTTAGGAATCACTTTAATTCATTCATATTAGTGTCGTCTCGAATATAACATTAAAATATATTAGGGGAAATATTTTTTATGAGGTCTACCCCCATCCCCTATTCTATTTTATGAGATATTAAAAAAATGAACCGAAATTGGATATACCTATCTCTTATTTTTTTCGCCACTCACTCTTTGGTGTTCCTATTTATTTTTAGTCCGGTCATGGACCGGGTACTTTAGCTAGTATATATATATATATATATATATATATATATATATAATTAGTATGATATACTTACACTTTAACGGTTTACACTCGCTATTATGTGTAGTTAGAATAAGATTAAAAAACAATAAAGAGATAAGAACAAGGACACACACACACATACACACACACACACACACACACACACACACACACACATATATATATATATATATATGTGTGTGTAATATAATATAATATAAGTAAGTAAAGTCGTCGGGTTGGCTTAATGTCGGTATTAGCCAGACAGCGAGGGAGTCTATCCCTTTTCATTAGCGCTGGACCAAGGAGATTATTTCAGTATCTGAGGTGGAGCGCCACACCTACCACCATCTCCTTACTTTACCGCACAGATACCCGTGCTACTCATACGCTGAGTTGACGAGGAGTGGTATTGAACCAAGAACCTTTTGATCCCTAGCCGAACGCTCTACCGACTGAGCTAAAACGGCCCGTATAATATAATATAAAGTAATATGATATGATTAGTATGGTACACTTAAATTTTAACTGTTTACACTGGCTATTTTTTGTAATTAGAATTAAGTTAAAACAATATATAGATAAGAACAGGGAAATAAATAAATGAATATATATATATATATATATATATATATATATATATATATATATATATATATATCATTGTGCTATCATGATATATCTTTGAATACTAATGTAGTCTTTTGTACACGTATCTTCATAAGGAAGAACTAATATAAATAGCTATGTTTTCACGAACTGAAATATGCGCTTAGAAGATGAAATCGTTTCCTTACATCTCATGCATATTTGAGCCTATATCGTTCGATCGACAAAGCGACGCAATTTCGAATAACTGATATAGATAACGAGAACATTAGAAATATATCTATTTAAATGTAAATTTCATTGATAAACAAATGTGCAGTCAACCCTCATTAATATACACACAGGCGGCCCACGCTTCCCGCGGTTTCTCTTGATGCAGTTTAACGAACGCAGAAAACATTAATTCATGAAATTTATTTATAAACAACCCCAAAGCGCATGCGTGGTGATAAGGGCAGTTAGGATAGAGCGACGATAACTCGTGATGCGTTTTCTTAAGCGAAGGGTTGCCAGTTCATTATCTATCTTCTTCTATTAATAATGGAGATTGTCTGTATTTCTGTCTGTAACAAAAACTACTTCATAGCTCTATGTCACAGCTTACGTCACAATATCCTTATGCTTTATACACCTAAAATTTTAGTAAGCAATTTTTAAAATTGTTTCTTTTACTCTCGTCCATTTCAGGAAGTTAACTAAAAAGTTTACAAATAAATAAATACCTACGATTTTGTGGAAAATTGATGTGGAAAATATTCAAAATAATTGTTTGATTATTACATGCACGCAACATTTTATTTGAGAGGGACGGAGCTCAGTTTTCATTTCAAATTGTTTTATTTATTTATTTTTTACTCCTTTAATAAATATGAGGATTTTGCTTACTAATGATACAAACCCCCTGACATTGAATTTTTAACTCCCACCCTCTCAGGCAATGTATTTCAAAAATTAATTCTTACGACGCCCGGAGGGTGTTTTCTGTTGCTAGTATATATTAAGAAATTACCATTTTTTTTCACGTAGTGGTTAAAATATATATTACTATCCTATAGGAGACGTGTTTGGTTTGGTTTGGTTTGTTTTACGGCATATCAACCTCGGTGGATCATTTAATGCCGACAAAGTTGTGAAATAAATTATTCTTAATCCATAATACAATTTTGTTTATCAACTCATGTTTTTCTATTTAACCCATAGATGGGACCCTAACAGGTACTACCACTCTGGGCCAGAGTGGACCAGGGAACAATGGTGATGAAGAGGTGCTCCACATTCCCCAAACCTCCAGAACTGGAACCTCACCATTAGATAGAGTTTAACGCATTTTTTAATCATTTGATCTGATAACGGACATATATATTTCTTAATCTTTCTCTCCGCCTCCTCACCGGAAGACTTCGCTTCCGTTTTCCTTTTTTTCTTTTATCTATTTCTTCATCTTCTCCCTGCTTCTTGACCGGAAGACCCCTCTTCTGATCTCCATTTTGTTAAATATATATTTTTATCTTTCTCTTTGTCTTTTTGCCGGAAGCTTCCTCTTCCGTTGCACGATAATGCAACAAATGCCTCGCCATGTTAATGAGGTAATTAGTAAAAGAGATATTCATTAGTTGTCTAGCCAATGTTTTTTGTTTGTTTCTTTTCTTTTCTTTCTTTCAGATAATTGTTTGACATGTCTAGTGATGCTATGATCATACACTTGTTGCAAGATGGGTATATTATCCTGACTTTTGTGAGCTAGGACTACTAATGGAAGGGGGAGGAAGAAATAAATAAATAAGATATGATAAAGGTTTAAAAAATAGTGAGCCAAAACAGGATGAACGATGGTTTGACCGTAGCGTGACCCCGAACTGAGAATTGAGTGGCAACCGGAAGTCGGGTGTTGACCGGAACCGGAAGCTTCGCGTGTTGACCGGAAGTCACGTGGTGACGTGGAACAACGAAGAAATGTATCGGTCTCTTTTTGCTTTCGGACGCCTAGGGGAACGGACGGGTCTCGGGACCCTAGTATGGGGTCACAGTAGTTTAACAGTTTCTCTCTCTCTTTCTCTCTGCCTTTCCTCCTCTCTGGTACGAGCCCACTAGACGAGCACGATAATAAAGGCTAGCAGTTGTGACGACATATTTCTCGTGTTATAATTTCTATCAACACCATTTTAGCACTGTGAATTTGGAGGCACGTGGACGAGACCCGCTATATAATATATACGCCGCCGCCGCCACCTGACAGTTATCGTTTCAGTACACCGGAAAAAAGGACAACGTTACTTATATCATTTTGTACCGTGAAAATATACCACAACGGTACACACTTTAAAATATTATGTAATCACTGTTTTACTTAACATTTGAAAACACACTAACAATTTACAAAAGGTATTTTTTTAAACCTCAATTTTAATTTTAAGCGTTAATTTTAAAAGTTTAACTTTACTCGGCAGAACAAACCCGGAGAAACCTATTGTCATTATCAATCGGACAGCGAGGGATTATGCCCCCTTTTCACAAGCACTAGACCAGGAAGATTATTTTTTGTGTCTTAAGTGAAGCGCAAGACTTATACAATAAATAAATATTATTTTGATTACCGCTATATATTCGTGTATAGCTCACAATTTAAAGACCTTATTTTAAGACAAAATGTGGGGTTAAACTATACGTGAGTAATAATTTTGTAAGGTTTGAATTTAAAATGTAACTTTTTTCGTGTGTTAGGGTAATATGTAAATCCAATATTTAAGTATTGATTATTATACTTTTCTCCTTTTATCATGATTTACTGTCCCAGTGCCACATTGCGTCTAATTATAAATTTAACTTACGATACGTTGCTATGCATAAAAGTGCATTAAATAATTAGTTATCTCAATAAAATAATTATATACATTTAAACATTACTAATTAGGTTTATACGTTGTTCAATCATATATATATATATATATATATATATATATATATATATATATATATATATATATATGAATGGGTTTCATGCCATTACAGTTTTCAAATATTTAAGTAGTAAGAAACCAGACAGTACGTCGGATATAATAATCTAGACCATACAATCTAGAGCATACAAATAATAATAATAATAATAATAATAATAATAATAATAATAATAATAATATTCTATCGGACTTTGAGATAAAAACGGATCACCTTATCCCAGCAAGAAGACCAGACCTTGTGTTGATTAACAAAAAAGAAAGAACTTGTCAACTGGTGGATTTTTGCAGTTCCAGCAGATCAAATGAAAAGAATGGACAAATACCTGGACCTTGCCAGAGAACTGAAAAAAGTTATGGAATATGAAAGTCAAAGTTATACCAATTGTAGTTGGTGCACTTGGAACGGTCCCAAAAGGATTGGAAAAAAGTTTGGAAAATCTGGGAATCAGAGGCAGAATCCAGACCATCCAGAATACTGCATTTCTGCAATCTGCCAGAATACTCAGAAGAGTCCTGGAGAACTGAGGAGACTTGCTGTCACTCAGACACCAGTGAAAGGCCATCAGCTAACGCTGATGTTAAAAACTCAAAAGGAGTGAACAACAACAACAACAAAAATAATAATAATAATAATAATAATAGTAATAATAATAATAATGATAATGATAATGATAATAATAATAATAATAATAATAATAATAATAATGATAATAATAATACCCACCAGGAGACTGGACCAAGTATTGATTGACAAGGGGAAGAGAACTCGTCATCTCGTGGATTTTGCGTCGCGGCTTATCAACGAGTGAACGTGAAAGAAAGCAAGAAATAGACAAATACTTGGACTTTGCAAGAGAACTTGGAAAACTGTGAAACATTAAGATGTAGGTCGGGCCAGTTGTAATTTGTGCCCTTGTAAGGGTCTCCAAGGGCCTGGAAAAGAATTTGGGCAATTTGGAAATCAGAGGAAGAATCGAGACCATCCAAACTACAACATTATTAAGATGTGCTAGAATACTCAGAAGTGTACTGGAGACCTGAGGAGACTCTCTGTCACTCAGCCTCCAGTGGACCACCAGCTATGGCAGTGAGAAAAACTTAATAATAATAATAGTAATAATGATAATAAGTCATATGATTAATTTGTACTATTCAATACGATATATACATATATATTGTACTATTCAATACAATAAACACACACACACACACATATATATATATATATATATATATATATATATATATATATATATATATATATATATATATAATCAATAATTATAATATTATGGATGTTATAAACTCATAACTAAAAGTTTCATGCTGACCCAATCTTCAGATGATTCAAACATTGTACCGAAAAACAATGAAGTCTGAATAATGCAGATAATTCTAATCATCAAGCCTCATCTCATTTGATTCATCTGAAGATTGCGTAAGCATGAAACTTTTAGTTATGAGTTTATAGCATCCATAATATCATATTTATTGATTGTAAATCTGCTCTGCTTTATTAGCATTGAGCACCTTTTCATGCCAATAGTTTTCTCATTTATTCTCTATTTATTCTCTATTATATATATATATACTAGCAAATATATGCACCCTCCGGGTGCAAGTATTTAAGTTTAAATGT
>CM042169.1:35281782-35284282 GCA_023376005.1 Doryteuthis pealeii
TTAGTTTTAAACTCGAATTTAATAGTCGAGATTTTCAGGATATGCTGTAATTATTACTACGGATGTCATCAGTAAGCGAACTCGAAGGAAAATTAACTCTATATGTTACAAATACGAATGAAATATTTATGCGTTCATACAACAACAGCTGGACTAATGTGTGTGGTGTACAGTGTACTGATGGAAATAATGAAGACCACTTAAGAAAGTGTCCTTGTGTCGTATCCTACCCGTACAGAAACGTTGGTATATATATATATATATATATATATATATATATATATATATATATATATATATATAGAGAGAGAGAGAGAGAGAGAGAGAAAGACAGAGAGAGTATCCAATTATCGCTTGCATCTGCATAGAGCGGGTATTTTCTTTTGGTGAGGAAAATGTTATAAAACCTACCAATACGGAGAAAAAGAAAGACCGTCAAACATACAGAGTGTTTTCCTTTCTGTCTGAGAAGTTATTTTTTACTTTTTTCTACTTGTTTCTCTCTCTCTCTCTCTCTCTCTCTCTCTCTCTCTCTCTCTCTCTCTCTCTCTCTCTCTCTCTCTCTCAAAGCTCAAATTTAATGGGCGAGATTTTCAGGATATGGATGTCACAGTGAGCTAACTTAGGAGAAAACTAACGGTTACTTAAAAAAACGGTACCTAAAAAAGGGGAACCACTCTGAATGAATTTTATCTGTTAATTAATCTAACAATTATTTCCCCATTAAACTAACGCTGAATGCTAAACCCTAACTCTAACACTAACCCTAACCACGTCTTCTTTTTTCCTAGTAGATCAATCAATAAATAAATAATTTATCAGCCAATCGGTTATCTGTTAATTAATCTAACCATTATTTTCCCATTAAACTAACGCTAAACCATAACCCCCTTCCCTAACCCTAATCATAACCACGTCTTCTTTTTTCCAAGTAGATCAATAAATAAATAAATAATTCATCAGCCAATCAGAGTGGTTCCCCTTTTTTAGGTTGGAGTTATAAGAAATAACCAAATTAACTCTATAAGTTACAATTACGAATGAAAGATTTATACGTTCATACATCAACAGCTGGACTAATGTGTATAGTGTACAGTGTACCCGTGGAAATAATCAAGACCACTACGAGGTTGCATCTGCATACCACGGGTATTTTCTTACGGTGAGGAAGATCTTATAAAACCTACCAATATGGAGAAAAAGACAGACAATGAAACATATAGAGTGGTTTACATTCTGTCTCAGAAGTTATTTTTTTGCTCTTTTTTACTCTCTCTTCCTAACTGTCCCTCTCTCTGTCTCTGTCTCTCATTCTCTCTCTCTCTGTCTCTCTGTCTCTGTCTGTCTGTCTGTCTGTCTGTCTGTCTCTCTCTCTCTCTCTCTCTATTTCTCTCTGTGGAGATTAATTTTAAACTAAAATTTAATGGTAGAGATTTTCAGGATAAGATTTTATTACCCAGGATGTAATCAGTGAGATAACTTATGAGAAAATTAATTCTATATGTTAAAAATTCGGGTATAATATTTATACGTTCATACAACAACAGTTGGACTATTGCGTATGATGTACAGTGTACTCATAGAAATAACCAGGACCACTTAGAGCTTACATAGATAAATAATCTATCGGCCAATCAGAGTGGTTCCCCCTTTTTAGTTTGGAGTTATAAGAAATAACCAAATTAACTCTATATGTTACAAATACGAATGAAACATTTATACGTTCATACAACAACAGCTGAACTAATGTGTGTGGTGTACAGTGTACTCATGTAAATAATAAAGACCACTTCGAGGTTGCATCTGCATAGAGTGGGTATTTTCTTTTGGTGACGAAGATGTTATAAAATTTACCAATATGGAGAAAAAAGAAAGACAATGAAATATACAGAGTGGTTTCGTTTCTATCTCAGAAATTATTTTTTGGGTCTTTTTTACTTGCTCTCTCTCTCTCTCTTTCTCTCTCTCTCTCTCTCTCTCTCTCTCTCTCTCTCTCTGTGTGTGTCTCTGTCTCTGTCTCTGTCTCTCTCTCTCTCTCTCTCTCTCTGGGTGTAGTTTTAAGCTCAAATGTAATGGGCGAGATTTTCAGGATATGCTGTTATTACCCAGGATGTCATCAGTGAGCTAACTATTCCTATTACTCCAACTTAAAAAGGGGAACCACTCTAAATGAATTTTATATGTTAATCAATCTAACCATTATTTTCCTATAAAAATAACCCTAACCTTAACCCCATCTTCTTTTTTCCTAGTAGATCAATAGATAAATAAATAATTTATCAGCCAATCAGAGTGGTTCCACTTTTATTATGTTATTACATATATATGGATCATAGACAATTCCTTGAAAGCTTCTTAATGAAATCAATTTATATCCAATTCTAAAATAATTTAACAAATTTCCTAAATAACCAAATCAACTCTATATGTTACAAATACGGATAAAACATTTATACGTTCATTCAACAACAGCTGGACTATTGAGTATGGTGTACAGTGT
>CM042169.1:35291782-35326782 GCA_023376005.1 Doryteuthis pealeii
GTTTCTTCAGTATATCATTTTTCTTCCTCCTCTCTCCCTTTCTCCTCTTTCTTTTCTTTCTTTCTTTCTTTCTTCCTTAGTATATTTTGCCTTCATTTTCATTTTCCTCCTTTTCTTTCTTTCTTTCTGTCTTCAGTTTACCATTTTTCTTCTTTCCTTCTTTTTATCTTTCTTTCTATCTTTCTTTTGTTCAATTTTCCTTTATATCCCATTATTTTATATTATACCTTTGTTTATTTTATCATACTTTCTATTTTCCCTTCACCTTTTCTCTTTCTTCCTTTTTCCCTATCTTTCCCTACTCCATTTCCTTTTCTTCCGCTTTCCTTTTTCCCCTACATTGTTTTATTATGTCTTCTTGGTTGTTTGTTTTTTTAAACAATCCAATGTAGACCTTCACCGCAGATTTATGGTCGCTTGCATACATTCGTATTCTAAACTAAACTGTCTAATCCACTATCATGTTTATCTGTAGCGTTCCTCCTGAAATACGAACTCCCGGGTGTTTTTTTTTTGTTTTGTTTTGTTTTATTTTGTTTATAACAGTCTCTTTGTTCGTATTTCCTACATACACAAAGCACAAATGGACAAGAAGAGGACCCGACACTGCCACGTTCATTGACATCCTTCGAATGGATCTCAGATCATCCATCTTGATCCTGCTCCGTGCACGTATTCCATGCCGAAAGCGCAAAGCCCGCGAACCTCGCCTATTATACTCTCAGCAAGCGACTCCCGTTCGCCCTTGTTCCGTCTTTGCCCCAGCGAATATCAGATGTTGTTCACAGGCTCATAAATCTCATTATCTGTCCGCTACAAACGGCAAGGTTTTCACTGGACGTAACCCAAGTGCGCTCCCGAGACACTGGAAACGAAAAGCGTTGATAGAAGCCGAACCCCAGTGTCAAACGGTTGTCATCCCCTTCCATCCCAACGCCTCTGTTTTCTCCAACGTTTGCCAGTCACTCCACCTGGTGGCACATGGAACCCGGGCGTTGAGGTTAGATTCTTTCATAGGAAAGCCAACGCCACCCGCGATAAACTATGCAGTAATGTCGCTGATATATACATACTTACCAAGACGATCATTAGCGTTTCCTCTACTATACGCTTATCTTTTGAACCTGTGTCTATTAACATCAACTTGTTGAAAAAAGTGAATAAATGTAATCCCGATTATCATACCTGTTGATTACACTGGGCGACAACAAATTTTAGTCTAATATACGGTTAAGGTATTATATATATGATAGTATATTACCTAATAATACTTATATAATAATAATAAGAATTTAGCACAAAGGTAGCTGTTAAACCAGTGATAAACACACGATGAGAGGTTGATACCTCGAAACCACTCTCTGTGAGATAACTTTATTATATGCTCCCTGTTTTGAGTTTGCAGCCACTTTAATTTAAGGGAAGGGGATTTAAGTTTTTCAAAATTCACTGCTATTTCGGCGGCCTCAGCTAAAAGCCTCGCTTGCTTTTACATAAGTTTGAGATGGGCCTTCTAGTGATTCATCTCCGCGCTTAGAATAGTGTATGGCGATTATAAATAGTCTCCTATATTTGACAGCTGCCTGTGCCGTACAGGCTAAGAGCGCATTGGCGACGAAAGTTCAATTTTTCGAAACCCGGTTCAGACTGGTTAGCTTGTTAAACGGTATAACCACACTGATGAGACGCGTGATACCTTGAAAACAACGTGTCGTTGTGATTACTTTATATACTATATTTATTATAATATACTATTATTATATAGGATATTTATTACGAGAATGCAGAGAAGAGAGAAGAGAGAGAGACCAAACGTCGTGCGTAACCCTGTGTGGTTGAGCAAAAACCGGCAAAAAGCTTTGATTTGTAAAAATTATATACTACCTAAACAATCACCCTTAGAGGCAAAGAGGCAAATTGAAAAAAACCAAAATAAGTCGATATACCCATAACAATAGTCGATTTACCCATCATCGAAAAATAATCGCCGTTATTGATACGGTATGTAAAACTTGGCCAACCCAACAACAGTGTATATAATAAATTATATGTAAATGAAAAAAAATATATATATAAACGCCAGGATTTCTAAAAGCTAAAGTAAAGAGTGCTAAGTTTAGTAGCAAAGGAGAGTGTCTATATTTTTTGCCATGATGAGCTACTAAGCGGAAAACGAAACTGTTAGTAGGTAGGTATCTGCATTCTCATTAGGTTAACTTTATATAGTTATACTAGGAAATATACTGCACCTCCGGCGGTGCATAGATTTAATTATTGAGGTAGTAAATAAAAATATACATATTAAATATAGAAAGGCTAATGAATTGACTAAGAATGCAGATAAAAAGGATCTGAGCGCAAAACAGAGGGGTATAATCCGAAAAAATTAGCAACAACTTTGAACATCAAAGGGTAACTGTATTCCATCACTTATCGAATTTTCCGTTACTCCCCTCTTTCATTGGTAAATTTTCCTAAATATAACTATTTTAGCTCTAAAATAGGAAGTAAAAGGATAATCATTAACAGTTATTTCTTCTTGTAAATAAATTTACTTTTAGATTTTGGATCACGGAGATTTTGTTCTATTATTTTCTTAAGATAAAATTAATTCAATAGCAATTAGAAATCAATAAACCAAGCACATATTTATTTAATTAATAAAAATATTTTTATATATATCCAATATTGCAAATTAGCCTGCTTCGCTTCAAACACTGTTTAAAACCGCTATTTTGTTGTATATTAATAAATACAATTGCATGTTATTAGTAACGTAGATATGCGTCAACAGATTAATAATGGTAAAACATTATTTTATTTTAATAACTGAAGGCATTAAAAGAATGAAATTCATGGAGAATTGACGTAAATAATTAAGATGAATTCTGACTTGAAGTAGTAATATAGCTTTCGGTTACAGACAGAAAAACACAACAATCTCCACTTCTATAAAGATATACTATATATAAGATAGGCTATATATATATATATCTATTAATAATTATTGATATATATTACTTTAACTCTGGATCAGTCATGGTTTCGCTAATATTTACAATGACTACTGCTGGTTAGTCACTATTTATTTTGTCTTGCTCCTTTTTCTTCTTTAGTGAGATTTTAGCCCCTGAAGAGCTTTTTTATGCGAAACTCGAATAGTAGGTTCGTCTGACTCATTAGCATTATCTCTGTTATCTTAGCGCCTCTACTTTAGCGAGCGAGCCTTCTTTACCAATATTTGGGCCTTTCTCCTTTAGCGGTCTCTATAAGAAGGCTATATATATATATTATCTTTATTATACATAGGTATCGATATACATATAAATTGTTTTCTTTGTGGCCAAATACTGCATACCAACTAGTATTAATTTTTGTTGCGTACGAATTTATTTCTTTGCGTCCTTTCCTTTTTTTTCAAAAATTTGATTTTCTTTCCTGCGTTGATGCTTTGTAGTTATATTTTTTACAATCAAACTTTCTGCATCGGTTTTTCTTTTCTCTCCGCAAGGATCTACCAACACGCTTGGTATATTAAATTATATATATAGTATATATATATATTATATATATATATTATACATTTGGGAATATGCTTTGGCCTTGTGCCTGTCTAAATAAAAAATATATCAGTGGTCTGAAGAAGCTCGTGAGCATACTCGCGAGTGGAAATGGCTCCATAACCACGATTACCCATGCGTTTTCAAGGCCTTTTATATCCCAAAATAACTTTGCACTGTTTACAATAATTAACGACATTGAGCTATCTCATATACGTCGAACCTGAACTCTACATACAAAACTACGGGTAGAGAATTAGGGACCCACCTAGAATCACCTTGTACCAAGAAACTTGGTACCGCCACCAAAGTATATATACTATTAATATAATTATATATATATATATATTCTATATATATATATATATATATCACCTTATATATATAAACGTATAATACTATATAACTATATTATATACTATATATATATATATCGTATATATATTATATATATATATATATATATATATATAAACCCAACCACGCGCTACAGGATGTCACCCGAGGTCAATTTCTTGTAGATTAACACGTTTGAATTAAGATTTTTCCTTCTCCTAGACGGGTTGCCTAATCAATGTTAAAAAGACCCGTATGCCCTACTATTTATCCATAGCTAGAGGAAGAATAGCTGGATTCATACCTTTCGCAAGAATATTATCACTATGCGAAATGCAAATCAGTCTCGTTCATGATTTGAACTTGTTTCGTCGTTTACCCTTTCCCGTTACGGTAACCATTACACCACACGTGAAACATACATATATAAGGTTATTTGCCTGCTCATCCCACTTATGAGGGCTGGACACAAGGTCTCGTTTTTACGTGGGCTCATAAAAATTGCGTCGATCTAGGGGGATGGTCCCCTTGGATTGAAGCTATTAATTGTACTCTACCGGTCCAGAGGCCGAAGCACACTGGATCCCCAGCCGAGGCCGGGTATAGAAGGTAAGTGTCAAAGCATAGAATCTGGAACAGAAGGATTATTATAATATAAATATACATATGCTAATACCTACCCTTATTCCCCACCCCGCAGTAAAGCATATACAGGCTCTGCTTAAAGGCTCAATTAAAATTACATTGGATTTAGCTCGATGCCAACCAAATTTTCCCTAGGGCGTTAATAAATTTTCTTGATATTTTTTTTTTTCATTCAACTTGTTCCCTATTGCAAAAATATCAAGTCTGAAGGCGCTAAATCTGGTGAGTATGGAGGATTCGGTAAAGTTGTCTACTCGAATAAGGTGATTGTCTCCTTTGTCCTGATGCTTGTGTGTGGTCGAGCATTGTCCTGCAGAAGGTGGGCCTTATCGATTAGCAAGTTGGGTCTTAGTCGTCGGATTCTTGCTCTAAGCCTCGTTATGGTTTCGATGTCGGCCTTAGTTTTATTTTTTTTTAATTTCAAAATAAAAGAAATGGCATTACTTTTTGACTCACGCTCGTAAATTACGTAGATGAATTCAGAAACATCTGGCAGATTTTGAAGTTTTTCCTTTTTGTGTGTAAAAAGTATATCTGTCTATCTATTTTAATACGAGCACCATAAATTTTTAAATTAGAAAGAAATATTTTTAAAATGATTCCAAAAAGATGTTTCTCTTTTTTCTTGATCTGAGTCGTCTGGTGTCGCTGCAGAGTTTTTTAATTAACGAACTCAAACCTTTCCTTTAATTAGGGCTCTTTATTATTTTATAAGATCCAGATCATATCAAACACACGTGTGAGAATTTTGCTCAAACGGATGTTTGTCATCTTTAACGCCCAGACAAAATCTGACTTTCCTAAACTCCTTTCTTACGTTTGCGCTGGTGAACCGGAACAGAGGTTAACTGCAGGTCAAAATCTGCCATGATTTTTTTTCTTGTTTTTCCACGATCCTCAATTTGAATTTAAGCTTCCCTTATCTATACATCTATAAAGGGCAGTTTGTGTGTATATATGTATGGAGGAAACTATGAAAATAAAATAATTAAGGACAAAGTAATAATACTATATATATATATTTTATATATTTATTATATATATATATATATATATAGGTATATATAGTGTGTGTTGAGATGGTCACTGTTTTCAGCTGTTTGCTGGAAATAGGCGTACCAAAGGCAATTATATTTATTATATTAATAACAGCTCTATTTTATATTGAGCACTCTACCAATAATACTATTGGTAGAGTGCTCAATATAAAATAGAGCTGTTATATAATATAATAAAATAAATACATAAAGGTTTTACATATCTATTTATTAGGTGACAAAGGAACATTTACGACCATATTGGTTTCATGCGATGCAATCATCAGGTGAAGATGTTTCAAATGCAAGGAAATCTAAAACTTTCAAAAAATTTCAAGAAAAAATTCAATAGACATGGGAATTTGTATGATTGGACCAAAATGATGTGCATATGTATGTAATTTTTCTGAAATTTTTTGAAAGTTTCGATTTTCCTTGCATTTGAAAACATTTCACCTGATGATTTGCATCGACATGAAAACCAATCATGGTCGTGAATGTTCCTTATGTCACCTAATATAAAAATAATATGTAAAACCTTTTAATAGTATTTAGCTATATATCATATTATTGATACTATATATATTATAGAAAATATTATATCAAGAATAACTATTAATACTATATACAAAGGAATTTCTGACTACGGTCCAATCCAATCCTTCGCATTTCTTATATACAGCAAAGTAAAAATGGTATAATATGAATGAATTCGATATTTACCAATAAGGTGTAGATATCCACTCTGCGGTAGAAGCTATCGATTAAGAAAAATATATATAATATAACAGCTATATTATCATTAAAAATTTTTATTTATTTGTGTCAATATAATATTCTCATAAGATAGGTACTTACTGTTACTAAGTGAAAAATGATTAATTGGTAAATACAGAGGGCCGTGTTTGGTATTCTAAAAGCAAGTCCTCTTAATTTTATGCTAGCGCGGATTGTTAAATGTTGTCATACCCTGTATCTATACTCGCAAGGAGAATTCAACATATATTGGAATCTGGTCTAGAAGACTAGTGCTTTATTAACTAACTCTACACACCTCTTACCCAGCTCAGGATTCAGCCTCGTCAAGTGACGCGCTTCTAGTTCGTCCCGATAAGGACTGTAATATCAATTACTGCTAAACTATCAATTAAAATCTGTCAGCGCTATTTCATTTTAGAAATAAAGTAGAGGTGAAATATCAGTATATAGTTCTCATATGGTCTATGATAGCATCTTTTAGCCTTATCAACTATTTAGACTACTCTCGTTAGTGAATATCTCTATGCAAGTACACTATGTTAAACATCATTCGTCTGCGTCATACCATGTGGGTAGGAAGAGGCCAACAAAACTAACGCGCTTATCGTGATGGTAGGAGGAGTATAAGATGTAAGAGATTAAAGCAAGCGTAACACAAAGCAAGAAAGGAAAAGGTCGTAATAAAGGAAGGTCTTGCCTAGCCTTGAAAAAAACGTGGCCTTTTTGCAACGAGAGGTTTTGATTTTAGTGGGGCAACAACACCTGGGCATTTGCACGTGTAAAAAAGCCGATATCACCACTTTCGGCCGATATGAGTTGCCTCTCCAACATGGCTACACACTTATCGCAACTCGATGGAGTCTTATAACATTTTACAGGGGCGATACAAATCTAACAACGAGGCTCTCAATTGACGAGGCATGTATCAAGGTATGAATAAAAGGAGTGAGACTGGACATGAGTTACGAGTGTGCTTCTCTTGAAAAAAAAGAAGAAAAGAAAAAGAAAATTTAAAAAGAACATATAAAATGCTCGGAGCTAAAACATAAATCTGTTAAGCGCAGTGTCACAAGATCAACAACTAAGACCCCCAAAAATTAATCTTGTAACATTGACACAGAAAATTACGACCATAATTATATCCACCACCTGCTTTCACTCACCTCCCATCATNTGGGTGTGGTTGTTCACTTCTTTTTGGAGTTTTTCAAATCAGTGTTAGCTGATGTGTTCTTTACTGTCTGTACACAAATTCTCCTCAGAGTCACCAGGGATTCTCTGAGTATCTGGCAGGATTGCCAGCAGTGCGCTAGTCTGGATGTCTCAATTCTTCTCTGATCGTTCCCAATTTCCCAGTCCTTTCTACCAAGTATAGTGGGACGGAGTTCCTAAGTGCAGGACTAACTACAATTGGTATCTACTTTCGATACTCATATTCACAGCTTCATTCATTCTCTGCAAAGGTGCTGGTTAGTTGGAGTTACGATATTTCTTTTTGTCTTCGGCTGTCAACTGATTGATTCCGCTGGAAGTCACATTCTTCGGCTAATCTTGGAGTTTTGTTGTCGAAACTCGGAGCGGATATGAGTCGTAGATTGGAGCGGGGAGGGATCCATGGGATGGTGGAAGTAGGAGAATCTGGGGGGGTAAGGAGGGGAAAGGGGGGGAGGGGGAGGAGGGGGGGGAGGGGTGTAAAATGAAGAGGGGAGGGGGTGGGCAGGTGGGGAGACTTGAAAAAATTCTAGCCTCACCAGGAGGATGGTTAAGGTCGAGGAACGACGTGTGTAGACTATTATTATGGACGGATTATAATATTAATATAAGTATATATATAAGATAGTCTACTTTCATATATGTTTCACATATACGTTTGTTTTAAATAGGTGGTATGTACACTAACTTTGAAGCATGGTAAAAATGCCCTCAAGGGTGTATGCAATTGTTCTATAAGAATTAAGTAAACAAGCTTAACATTGCGGATCAAGCACTTTATATTTTCAATTCTCGTAATAGTAAACCACACAGAACAACACACACACATATATGGATAATATTAAATTTAATATGTGTTGTGTGTTGGGTGTTGTGTTAAAATCAATCCAGGCGGGTAGAGAACAGTTCTACATTGCTAAGATATCCCGTAAAAGTGTTGAGTACGATTGTCTAAATATCTAGATGCATTATCACCGTTGGGGTCAGGGTGTCCTGCAAACTCATATAAGGTTGCCTTAAGAAATAATCTAATCTTATTACCTATATCCAACGCATTGTCTCAGCTGAGTACGAATTAAGCTAAAAAGTCCACAAGAAGAGAGTTTCCCGGGTTGAGCAAAACAGGCATGACGGAAGGCCAGAGGCATCGGCCGAAACTGTTGTTAGTAGTATACAACAGTCAAAGAGACAGACAACCGGTCAGAAAAATCAAATGATCATCAATTCTCTGAAGCAACAATCTAAAGTGAAATGTACATGTATGTCCCTGTTACGATTGATGTGTTTTGCAAAGTAAACACATCAATGCTATCTATCTTAAGGAATACACAGGTCCCGAGAATCAATTATTAATTGTGTTAAAAATGGACTAGTTGATTATGATTATAACATGAAATAGAACGTAGTCAGTATTATTATGTTATTCAGATTTGTAAGAGATCAGAATACATTTTGTCATAGAATCAAGTAGCGAGGTTGGATTGCTATTTAATGTAGTCTATGTACTATGGTAGCTATCCGCTGTGGGTTCCTGTGTGTGTAGTAGCCATCTGTGTCCTTACTTTCTATTTCATGAGTATTCTTGCGTTGCACGTCTTCTGAGCTCTGATGGTCAGGTTTTGGGGATGCTCGTGTCTTGTATGCTGTGAACCATGGTAGGATTATCTCTTTAATGGAGAGGCGCTGTGTGCATTGTGAAGTTTGTAGGATAAAAGAGCAGTATGGAACAGAGACATCAGATTTACTTGTAGTAAGCATCATTAGTTTTATTCGTGAATGACCCCCCAGATGGCCTAACTGCGCGATGTATCGGCACGTGCAATGAGTAACGACGTTAGCCACCGGTAGCGTACGTGGTTTTTGGCCGATCTGACTAAAATCTTTTTCTAATCTAACCGGAAAGAGCGGCTTCTCCACCGATCTCACAGTATCTATCGAAGACCGAGGATGAGCGTAAGCTGTTGTCATTCAAATCTTCAAGCATGGTGGTCAGATACTTAATGAACAGCCCGATTTTGATTTCTACACTACTGTACGTAAATATTAGAACTAACCTAATTATCCCTAACCCGCAGACTATCTGTCTCACGTTTCAATTTATTTGGAAACTGCAGATGCGTCTACCTGCATCCGCATGGTCGTAGAAGATGGAGCAAAATAAAGTTAGAATATGAGATCCGATGTATACTGAGAAATGTAGGGTAGTTAATCTCGCAGGTCTGCCCAGCGGTAAATCAGACTATATAAGAAGAGACCTGCGTTGGCTCAAGTAAGAAACACTGCACAGCAGAATCTAGTAAGAAAATTATGGTCCCTATATCAAGCCCTAATCAAATGCTACAAAATATATCGATGTTGTTACAATGAGCTTGTTTTGTTCTTACGCACTATCAAACTCAGAGTGGGTCATTAATGCAGATAAAGTTTTGAAATAAATCAATTCTTACATGATAATACAATTTTATAAAGATTCATCTTTTCTATTTGATCCATAGATGGGACCCTAACAGGTATACCACGCATCGGGTCAGAGTGGACCAGGTGAGCAATGCGGTGATGAAGGGTCCGGCTCACATCTTCCCAAACCTCCAAAATAGGGAACTCAATCATCAGATAGAGTTTACACGTCATTCCCAGGGTGAATGTAGACCCGCAGCTCACACGCCTTCTAGCGACCAATAATGATAAAAAAGGGCTTGGGCGCTAGCTTGCCATGCAGAGGGCGCAATAGGATTGGAAATCATCATAGTGGCTGGTTCGTTGACCAGCGATCTGATAGGAGGGGGCCTCTTCTAACCGACTCGTCTACACCTACAGATAGAGCCAAAGCTAAGTATTGCACATGCTCTAAATTTGAAATTGCTCATCACCTGCCGCCTTATCCATTAAAGCATACAGCGAGTCGCACTCAAGCTGCAACAGAGTGCCCATTGGGAGGCTTACCCTCTGCAATGCATAGCGGTGCTATCTAGACGCCTTCAGTCGATCAGAGGCGGTGTACGAATTTAATTCTAATTTTAATTATTTTCACGAATAAAAATCAAATCATTCATTGTTTGCACAAAAAGCACTTATCTCATGTGATAGTGAATTGGGTATAATCTATTGTACGTTTTCATTTGTAATGCAGTAAGTAATGGTCAGGCGTGCCTAAAGATCCGTATCAGACAACTGCGGGCTCGAGGTGTTCCTTTATGTGATAAAAATAAGAGTATAGACCCAAGAAGACTGCTAGTGTCTGTTGAGTGCGCACATCCTAACACGGTCAGCTCCTCGACTTATACTCGACAAATCCTGTGCCTACTCATCGACGTGAGTTAAGAGGGTCGGGTACTCAGAACCTAGAACCTTGTTGTTCCTAGTCCAACGCTCCCTACAACTGGGCTAAACCGACTCCTCAATTAAATCAAATAAGTTTTTAAAGATGACTCTATCTATTGTTCTATCTGTCTGTTTGTTCTCTATTCCTCCCTCTGCTACTGCCTTCACCTCTCTCTCTCTCTCTATCCCTCTTTCCCCCCCCTCCTATCATCTCTCTCTATCCTCTCTCTTCCTCTTCCTTCTCTTGCATCTTCCTCTCTTTTTCCTCTCTTTCATCTCCTCTCTTTTCTCCGTCTCTCTGCTCATCCTCTCGTTCCTCACTCTCTTTCTCACCATCTTCTCTTCTTTTAGACGTAATATACGTGGTCTAATAACAACCATCATTGGTGCTACCACCTGGGTCACACACTGGTGGGTTCCTAACCAACGTGCTGTCTACTACGCTGGGCTAGACAGGATCTCCCAATCAACATGGATGCTGCTAGAGGCACAATAGGATATAAGAAGAAGAATCTCCCAAAAAAAATATTTTCATAAGTCAAACGTCTACAATTATCTGACGGATTACAATGTCGGTCCTTGCTGGATCTGTCTCCGTTTTAATTTATTTGAAATAATGAGTATGGCAAAAATGTTCGTATTTGTAAAGAATAAGCAATCTAATTAAGAAAATATAATTATAGAGATGACTATTTTTAGACACAGAAAATCCTTGAAAACACAAAACAATATTCGACAATAGAAGATGAGCAGAGAGCATTTAGATGTTCTGTAAGATTTTCTTAAGATTCTTTCATACAAAGAATCACCCGTGTACATCGACCAACATCTATATTGAAAAGCGGTAATAGATGGCCGTTTTAGATTTGTATGCCCTGAACAAAACAATTACAACAATACACAAAACACTCACGAGACACAGAATACAGATAATAATGAGGCAAAATATAACACCTTTGCAGAAACCGAAAAAAGAGCTAGACAGTCACCATACAAACATGATTGTCAATTTAATTAAAATTAACTACATTTAACATGTAGGCAGACAAACTTGGTTGGAACCATGAACAATAATGAAAAAAAGAGAGATACGGTCAACATGCTTAGAAAAGAATACTCGACAGAAATTCATACTACAACAAATATAATCTTAAGAAACAAATGATGAAAACTAATGGAAAACCGCTTAATAAACTGGGTAGAGTGATATCTCGCAACACACATAAACCGGAAGAGTGCGACGCAAACGGCAGAACCACAGTAAAACGTAATAAAAAGGAAAAAAATGCATTGAAAAATGAAAACAATAAAACACAAAAGATATTAATGCAAAAAAGATTTTTAAATAACAATAAATTTTTTTCTAATGATCTTCGAATATGAATCAATCTCTAATATGTTTTACTTCAATTTGGATAGTGAATAGACAACATAATTATAAAAAAAAGAACTAATTATAATTTTAAAAAAAACAAAGGAACATAAAGACCAAAAGGTTTAATGTGAGATATAATCAGGGTGAAGAGTTCAAAAAAAAAAAAAATATCGAATAGCTTTCAAAATTTCAGAAAATTACATAATGCACATCATTTGGTCAATGCATACAACCTCCATGTTTAATTGAATTTTCTGATAATTTTGAAATAGATAAATATCAATAACTACATAGTAACACATCGATGAAACCATATGGTCAATAACTGTCAGTCCCCGTAATAAAGAGTATGATAAAATTAGTATTGTGTATTTTATATATTGATAAAGCTCGTATTATATCTGAGCACCTAGCCGAGAGAGAGTAATTGGTAGAGTGCTCAAATAAAATAGACGTTATAGTTTATAATAAAATAAATGCTTTGAGTCCATTCCGAGCAAGCTGAAACAGGTGACCATCTCACCACACTATAATATAGGGGATAGATAGTAGTAGATATAGTAGTAGGGGATACATAGTATAATATATAAATAGCTGTGTCTTAGATTATTTATTTTCATAGTTTCCCTCCATACCATATATAAGCACACAAACGTGCCCTATATAGATTGTATAGGGAATGATGGGAAAGCTTAAATCGAAATGAGGGCGTGAAAAACAAGAAAAAAAATCATGGACAGATTTGACCTGCATTTAACTCTTGTCCGTCACTCAATTCAACGCAAACTAAAGAAAGAGTGAGGAAAGTCAGAATTTTGGTCTGGGCGTTAAAGATAAAAACCGTGAAGCAAAATTGCTCACACGTGTTTTGATAACTGGATCTTATAAAATAAAAATGAGCGGCTAGATTAAGGAAGTTTGAGTTCGTTATTAAAAAAACTCTGCAGCGAGACAGACGATCAGACTCTAATGGTAAAAGAGAAACATCTTTTGAATCATTGAAAAATAGCTTCTATTTAAAATTTATGGGCCGTAAAAAGATAGACAAGATAATACTTTTTTACAACACAAAAGGAAAAACTTCAAAATCTTGCCAGATGTTGAATTCAATCTACGTAATTTACGAGCGTAGTCCAAATATTATGCCATTTCTTTTATTGAAATTTAAAAAAATAAAACTTAAGGCTGAATCGAACCATAATGAGGCTTAGACAAGATCACGACAATAAGACCAACTTGCTAATCGAGAAGGCCCACTTCCTGCAGGAACAACATTGGTCTCGAACCAACAGCAGCATCAGGACAAAGTGAGAACCAATCACTTATTACGAGTGTAGACACGAGTTATCCGAACCCCATACTCACGAGATTTCGCCTTCAGACTTGATAATTTCTGGCATGGGAATAAGTGTGGAATGAAAAAAAAAAATGATCATAAAAATATTAACGCCCTAGGAAAATTTGTTGGCAATCTGAGCTAAAATCATGTAATTTCTAAATTGGAGCTTTAAGCGAAGAGCTGTGTAATATGCTTAGTGCGGGTGGTGGAATAATGGTAGTATAGTAGCATATGTATAATTTAATTATAATAGTTCCTTGCGCGATTCTAGTGCTTGAACGCTTCGTAAGACGCTCGGCCTGGACAGTGGCGCCTCTGGATCCGGTAGAGTACATTAATAGCTTCAATCATGGGACATCCCCTAGAGTGACGCAATTTATGCACACTAAAAACGAACTTGTGGCCAGCCTCATAATGGGATGAGCAGTCAAATACTTTATAATGTAGTTGCACGTTGGCTCATAGAAAATGCGATCGATCTAGGGATGTCTCTTGATTGAAGCTTATTATTGACTCACCGGTCCAAGGCTGACACACTGGATCCAGCGGAGGCCGGGTAAGAGGTAATGTAAGCATAGAATCTGGAACAGAAATTGTATAAAATAATAACATATGCTATATACCTAACCCTTATTCCCTCCCCCCACGCATAAAGCATATACAGCCTTGCTGTAAAGGCTCAATTAAATAGAGTTAACATGGATTTAGCTCGATGCCACACCAAATTCCTAGGCGTTAATAAATTTTCTGATATTTTTTTTTTTTCAAGTTCAACTTGTTCCGTATTTGCAAAATATAAAGTCTGCAGCGCTAAAATCGGTGAGTAAGTGGAGGATTTGCGGTAAAGTTTGTCAACTGAAAAGGTGAATTGTCTGCCTTTGTCCTGATGCTGTGTGTGTGGTGACTTGTCCTGCAGAAGGTGGGCCTTAGTCGATACAATTTGGGTGCTAGCCGTCGGATTCTTGCCTAAAGCCCTTATGGGTTTCGATGTCGCCTTATGGTTTATTTTTTTAATTTCAAAATAAAAGAAATGCATTTTGTTTTTGCTCGACGCTCGTAGATTAACTAGATGAATTCAGAAACAGATCTGGAGATTGAAGTGTTTCCTTTTGTGTTGTTAAATATATCTGTCTATTAGTTTAAATAAAATTAAAATTAAGAAGAAAGATTTTTAAAAATGATCCAAAATAGTTCTTTTTTTTCTTGAATTCAGGATCGCTTCAAGAGCGCGGTGTAACTGCAGAGTGTTTATTTGTAACGAACTAAACCGTTCTTAACTTAAGGCGCTGCTTTTATTATATAAAGGATCCAGATTCATATCAAACACACGTGGAAATTTGCTCAATAACGGAGTTGCATCTTTTAACGCCAGAAAAGAGATAAAGAGTGAATCAACAACACAACAACAACAACAACAACAACAGATATAATATAATAATAATAATAATAATAAGAAGAAGAAGAGAAGAAGAAGAAGAAGAAGAAGAAGAAGAAGAATACCAGTTAAAATGAAAGAAAGCTAAAGATAGACAAATACTTGGATCTTGCCAGAGAACTGAGAAACTGTCGAACATAAAGGGAAAGTCGTACCAATTGTAATTGGTACCCTTGGCAAGGTCTCCGATACTCAGGAAAAGAATTTGGGTGAATTGTAAATCAGAGTTCGAATCGAGACCATCCAAACTACAGCACTGTTAAGATCGGCTAGAATCCTTCAGAAAAATCCTGTAGATTTAAGGAGACTTGCTGTCACACAACCTCCAGTGAACCACCGCGTGTGAAAAATTCAAATAGAGGGAAATAATGATAATATTGTTTCTTTTTATATCTACTGGTTTTGTTCGAAAATTATCCACATAGCTCATCAATTCACTCCAATTATTCCCGCCCCGATTTCCCCTGGCTCTATCAACAGCCATTCTTAATTCTACACAGTCTAACCTTTAATTAAATCAATCCGATATCGGCCATTTTAATTTTCAATTAACCAAAAAGAATTAGTAACGCTCGATTAGCAGTCGGAATGGCTGTGTTAGCGACGGACGAGACCATCGAAAGATTGTCGGCCTCTCTTAATAGTTTTTTCCCCTACACTAAGCCTAACAATAATTGTCAAGTAACACTAATTAGCGAGATATAGATATTTAATCATGGTTTGTCGTTAATTTGCATTCAAACCTCCTTCCCGTTTCTCACTCTACTCCAGCCTCTCAGTTACGGAATGGAACTTGGAATGATAGAAAGGAATGATAAAGGAAAGAATGGTTAGAAAGTGATGGAATTTAGAAGGAAAGAATGAGAAGTAAGAGGGAAAACTGGAAAGGGAGAAGACGAAAGAGATGAAATAAAAGGTAGAAGAAGAAGAAGAAGAAGAAGAAGAAGAAGAAGAAGAAGAAGAAGAAGAAGAAGAAGAAGAAGAAAGAAAAAAAACAAACAAACAAGCAAGAGGAATCAAATGTTTTAGAAGAAATTAAAGGATGGAATATAAAGAAGGACATATGAAAGAAAGAAAGAAAGAAAGAAATGATGTATGAAAAAATGAATGAAAGAAATGAGAGAAAGAGACAAAGCATTTAGAAGGAAAGAATAAGAAGTATGAGAAAAAAGTGTAAAAGGGAGAAGACGAAAGAGATGAAATAAAAGAAAGAAAGAAAGAAAGAAAAAAAGAAGAGAAGAAGAAGAAGAAGAAGAAGAAGAAGAAGAAGAAGAAGAAAGAAGAAGACAAAACAAACAACAAGAAGGAATCAAATGTTTAGAAGAAATTAAAGGATGGAATATAATGAAGACATAAGAAAGAAAGAAAGAAAGAAGAAAGAAAGAATGATGTATGAAAAAATGAATGAAAGAAATGAGACAAAGAGACAAAGAAACAAGCAAACGAAAACAAGGAATTAAGATTTGTAGAGTAATTGAAAGAAAAAGTATGAAAAAGTTTGAAGAAGAATAAAATAAGACAATGAACATAAGAAAGAAAGCCAAATAAGATGAAAGGAAGAAAGAAAGAATGAATTAATGAGTGAAAGAAAAAAAGAAAGTAAAAAATACAGAGAGAGGGAGAGAGAGAGAGAGGGAGAGAGAGAGAGATAGAGAGAGAGAGAGAGAGGAGAGAGAGAGAGAGAGAGAGAGAGAGAGCAAACGAATAAGAATGAATTAAAAGTTGTAGAGTAATTGAAAGAAAAAAGAATGAAAGATAATGAAAAGAATAAGATAAGATAATGAACATTAGAAAGAAAGCCAAATAGAATAAATGAATTAATGAATGAAAGAAAATATAGAAAAAGAAATAAAGAGAGAGAGAGAGAGAGAGAGAAGAGAGAGAGAAGAGAGAGAGAAGAGAGAGAGAGAGAGAGAGAGAGAGAGAGAGAGAGAGAGAGAGAGAATGAATTAAAAGTTAGAGATTGATTGAAAGAAAAAAGAATGAAATAATGAAAAAGTTTGGAAGATAAGATACTGAACATAAAAAAGCTAAAAAGAATGAAAGGAAGAAAGAAAAAATGAATTGATGAATTGATGAATGAAAGAAAAGAAAAGAAAGAAATAGAAAGCGACAGACAGACAGACAGACAGACAGACACAGAGCAAACGAAAAAGAATGAATTAAATGTTAGAGAGTAATCGAAAGTAAAAAGAATGAACAACGAAAGAGTTTGAAGAACGATATAACAAGTTGGAAAGAAGATGAAAAGAAAAGGAATGAAAACGAAAAGGAATGAAATAGAACGAAAAATTTGCAGAAGAATGAAACAAGCTGGAAAGTAGGTGAAAGAAAAAAGAATGAAAGATAATGAAAATAAGAAAGAAAGAAAAAAGAATGACAAAAAAATGAAAGAATTCATTAATGATATATGAAAGAAATAAACAAAGAAAGAAAGAGACTAACAAACTAGCAAACGAATCAAAGATAAAAAATTGAAAGATAAAAGAAGGAAAAAGTATGAAAAATTTTGAGAAGAATAAAACAAGTTAGAAAGAAATTGAAAGAAAAAAGAATGAAAGATAATGAATATGAGAAAGAAATCAATGAATGAATGAATGAAAAAAGTTGAAGAATTAAAGAAAGAGACATGCAAACAAGCCAACGAATTAAATGCTGGAGAGAAATTGAAAGAAAAAAGAATGAAAGATAATGAACATGAGAAAGAAAGAATGAATGATTTAATAAATGAACGAAACAATAAACAAAGAAGAAAGAGACATACAAACAAACAAACAAACGAAAAAGAATTAATTAAATGTAGGAGAGAAATTGAAAAAAAAAAGAATGATAAATAATGAAAAATTTTAAAGAAGAAAAATAAGTTGCAATGAAATTGAAAGAAAATATAAATAAAAGCAATCGTTTAGCAAATAAATTCTTCATTTTATATTGTTAATTCTTTTGTTTTTATTCTATTCTATATTTATATATATTTTGCGCTAATTCTATCGGACCTTCTTAGACGCAATATTTCACCATCTTCATTCCTTCAAATTCTTTTCATGTTCCTTTCTTTTCGTCTGTAATTTACCATTTCCGAAGAGTTTATGTTTCATATAATTTTCGACATTCCTTAAATATCTAAAATACCGGGTCTTTAAATAATTTTTCTCCCTCACCATTTTTATTGATTGGGTAAAAATAAACGTTTATAATTATCGCAAACAGATGTCGCTTACATGTCAAAATAATTAGATGCCGTTGTAGAGACTTAATACAATGTTCGAGTGGGTGGAGATTTTGCACTCAAATTGTCTCCGATCAAAATAAGTAAAAGTGTACGGAACAATTGATGGTAAACTACATACGCCATTACGACGATGACCAACAAAGACCAAGTTCATATAAAATTCACACCTATTTTGCCAGGAAAGGGCTTCAAACACTTTTTACTCCTGAATTTTTCCCAACCTATTGCCCTTATGGCAAGCCCCGACCCCTTTTTATCATATGGGTGCTAGAAGGCGGTGGCTGCGGGTCTACATGTCCTGGGAATGACGTTAAACTCTATCAGATGGTGAGATTCCAGTTTTGGAGGTTTGGGGAATGTGGAGCACCCCTTCATCACCATTGCTCCCTGATCCACTCTGACCCGGAGTGGTAGTACCTGTTAGGGTCACATCTATGGGTTAAATAGAAAAAATGTATTTATAAAGAAATTGTATTATCCATTAAGAATTGATTTATTTCAAAACTTTATCAGCATTAAATGACCCACTGAGGTTGATATGCCGTAAAACAAAACAAACAAACAAACTCCTGAATTTCCATGAGTAAAGCTAAATAAAAATATAATATAAATTATACCCTCTCTCGACACACCATACACAGACACACATGGATACACACATATGTGAAAAAGTGAATGGAAGTGAATCCGACAGTATGAAATAAATATTTTTAGAAAAAACAAACACATGATGTTATAATTCGTTGACAGAAATCTGTTTCGACCCTTTATTGAAGTGGTCTTCATCAAGAGTGAGATGTGTGTGATAGAGAGACGGTGTAAGTAAACCGATACAAAACAAAAAGTGGTACAAACGAAACGTTCGAGTTGGGAGCCGGAATTTTTTTTTTTTTAATTTTGAAAATGCATATTCAGTTTTGAAAATAAAATAAATGCTTCTGATTTAATAAAATAAAATAAAATTATTTTATTTTATTTTCAAAACAGAATATGCATTTTCAAAATCTAAAAAAATCTAGCTCCGAACTCGAACGTTTCGTTTGTACCACTTTTTGTTTTGTAACATTGAGTATCCATTAAGAATGAATTTATTTCAAAACTTTGTCGGAATTAAATGGCCCACTGAGGTTGATATGCCGTAAAACAAACCAAACCAAACCAGGATGTGTTTATTTGCTTGTGCTTTTTGTTTGATATAATAATAATAATAATAATAATAATAATAATAATAATAATAATAATAATAATGTAGACTTTGCGGTAATAGAGATGAGACTGTAAACCATATACTCTGCGAATGTAGCAAACTAGCACAACGGGAGTACAAAACTAGACACGACTGGCTTGGGAAGGTGATCCACTGGGAATTATGCAAAAAATTAAATTTTGACCAAACAACAAAATGGTTATATGCATAAACCAGAATCTGTTCTTGAGAACGAAACACATAAAATTCTCTGGGAATTTGAAATAAAAACGGATCACCTTATCCCAGCAAGAAGACCAGACCAAGTGTTGATAAACAAAAAAGAAAGAACTTGTCAACTGGTGGATTTTTCAGTGCCAGCAGATCACAGGGTGAAGCTAAAGGAAAATGAAAAAATAGACAAATATCTGGACCTTGCCAGAGAACTAAAAAAGTTATGGAATATGAAAGTGAAGGTGATACCAATTATAGTTGGTACACTTGGAACAGTCCCAAAAGGATTGGAAAAGGGTCTGGAATGTTTGGAAATCAGAGGAAGGATTGAAACCATTCAGAACACTGCACTGCTGCAATCTGCCAGAATACTCAGAAGAGTCCTGGAGACCTGAGGAGACTTGCTGTCACTCAGACTCCAGTGAAATACCATCAGCTAACATTGGTGTGAAAACTCAAAAGGAGGAAATAATAATAATAATAATAATAATAATAATAATAATAATAATAATAATAGTGACACTGGTGTTGTAAAATTACAGTATGAACTGGATGGTATGAATATAAATATTCATTAATAAATATAAATATAAATATAATATTCTTTTTTGAAAGAGCTATATCTAGTCTGATTTTAATTCATTTTTTTTTCAAACCAATTTATATTAATGTATTCTATTTATTTAATTTTAATTTTTACGTATCTCAGTATTTATTTTCGCTTTCCTTAGAGCTTTCTTTGTTGTTTTTTTTTTTTTTTTTTTTGTTTCAAAAAGCGTAAAGAAAATATCGAAAAACCCAGCCTGACAAAATTTATCAGACATTGGCAAAGAAAATTAGGAACTTTGGTTGGCAAAATAAATTTAAGTTTCTTGTCTTTTATTTAAGACCAAATAAAGCAAAGATTAAGGCCGGTCACAGAATCGTCTTTAGCCAGGGTGATCCGTGCTATTGACGCCTGAACAAACATGACCTGGACTCTACCATTGACACTGATTGAGTTTGGAGGGAGGGGTTGGAATAAGTTCACTTGAAAACACAGCAGGGGTCCGGAATGTTGCCCGGAGATAAATGCTTTTCTTAAAGAATATTACCGATGAAGTTAATTGGCGTCATTATTTTTTTGTGTTCGTATATTCTCTCTCTCTCTCTCTCTCTCTCTCTCTCTCTCTCTCTCTCTCTCTCTCTCTCTCTCTAATATATATATAATATATATATATATATATATTATATATATGTTATGGTTTCAATCGTTCGCATTTCCTTCCTAATTTGTACTTTCCCCACCCCATCTTTTCTTAGTGTTTTTTCTTCGTTCTTTGGCATTTCGTTCCCCTTCCGCACTGTCAACTGGACGTATGATACACCGTCTGCGACCTTTGCAATAGGGTGGGAGACCCCTAAAAAGATCATGTCCTGGTAATGAGACTAATTTGTACCTAGTGATGAGGCTCCAGGAGACTGTGGAGTCACAAAATTCATTGTCATTACTCCCAGTTGCACACTGTACTTGTTAGAGTCCTCATATATTTTTTACAAAATCATTAAGGCTGGAGGCACATCGTGCAACGGTTATAGTCATAAGAAGTTGTCACAGCGAGACAAGTTTAAATCCTGGATTAGCCTGTTTGCATTTCACAAGGTGCTAATTCCATTCAGAAAGATATGAAACATACTATTCTCCTTGAGATATGGTTAAAATAGTTAGGCAGACTGGGCTCTTTAGCCTTGGTTAGGCAACCGGTATAGAAGAAGGAAAACTCCAAATCTAAACCGGTTAAACTTCGCTAACAAAATTGATCCTCTCTTGCGTAGCGCTTTGTATATATATTATGGCCTCTCTCGTCGATTTTCGACGCATGAGTGTTCATACACACAATGAACTCCCACACAGGGATTGTTTATAGTGGTGAAGGCTTCTGTTGGACCATCCACACTTTTTGGCACAGTCGATAGGAAATAATTGGTGCATCAAGGGTTGCCACAAACCCAATCAACGACCGACCTCAGGAATTTTTGAATTCAGAGTTGTCCCTCTCCTAGACTGGTTACCTGACCAAGTCTGAAGGGCCCAGTCTGCCCTACTATTTAACCCATAGCTGGATGGAGAATATATAAATCTTGACTGCTATACAGATTTTCATACATAAATAAAAGTAAAGTAATTCGTGGCCCGATATCGGTTTCAGCCAGACGGCGGGGGAGTTTATCCCCTTTTCACTAGCGCTAGACCAAGGTGGAGGTGGCGAGGGCGGCTATCGAATCTCGAACATTTTTGGTTCCGAGTCCGACGCTCTACCCACCGAGCTGAACCGGCCCTGTATGTAGATATGTAGATATGCGCTTATTATTCAACAGACGTTACAAAATTTACATTATGATTTCTATAGACATAAGCATATCTAATTTCTTTCCAAACAAATAATTCTTCATTACAATGGTGACATATTTCTATTGAATTTGTTGAAAGAAATATTCCACGGAAAATTTGTATGGTAAACAAATCGTAAAGAATAATTCAAGTTCTCAGTAAATACCGGCTCAACATACAAACCACCACCACCACCATCATCATCATCATCAGCCGCATCATCATCAGCCGTGTCAGCATCATCATCATCATCATAAGTGTTAGAACAAGTGTTACAAAATTCATAGACAGCCTATGATTTATGTACGTACCTGTAGTTAGAATTTTCGGTAATTTATGAGGAAGTGTGTCCCGGTCCCCTGCCTCCGAAATTGCTGCCCGGTGAACTTTCAAATAACAACCCCAACTATCGCTGCCACAGCGGTGTTACTTGAAAGAAAACAACCAACACAAATAACATAGTTGGGGTTGTTATTTGAGTTGGTTGTTTTCTTTCAAGTAACACCGCTGTGGCGGCAATAGTTGGGGTTGTTATTTGAAAGTTCACCGGGCAGCAATTTCGGAGGCAGGGGACCGGGACGCACTTCCTCATAAATTACCGAATTTTCAACGGGGTCCATTATACTTAGAATAACGGGGTCTTGCAGAAAGTAACCCGACAGTTACTGGCGGTTAGTAACTGTTTTACCTAACCCCTTAAAGACACGACATTACAGACGCGTGGGAATTAGTTTCAGATGTGAGCCGGCACCTTATGGGAGAGGATGTCTCTTCGGGTTCGCAACTGGCCCGAAGCGGAATCATGGGCTGTGTTCTGAAAATAAGGATTTATTATGTCCTGATGCTTGTGTGTGGTCGCACATTATCGTGCAGAAGGAGGACATTGTTGATTTGCAGCTGTATCTTACCCGTCGAATTCTTGGATCTGAGCCTCGTTAGGGTCTCAATGTAGGCCTTAGTTTCATTTTTAAAAAATCTTGACGTGAAATAAAGAAAACAGCATTACTTTTTGACTCACCTTCGTATATAAAATAGCCATACATCCAATACACAAATGCTCGCCATGTCAGCGGGCTATAGAATACACCGACTGCCCGCCCTGTCGGTGGGGCGTTAGAATGTACCGACTGCACTTCTGCAGAGGGGTAAGACTCCCCCAATGGGGCCACCTGTTGGCCGTGGGTGGCGACCTGTGGTGCTTAAGGATAGAACCCAGGTGGATGAGCAGTTCATGACACGCAATACACCACTTTGGCCCTATCTTGGGCTAGACGGGCGGTCGGAGAGGCCCCCTCCGATCAATCGGCTTGTCACGCCAAGCCCTAACACCTATATGATTTTCCCAACCCTATTGCCCTTATGGCAAGCCCCAACCCCTTTTTATCATATGGGTGCTAGAAGGTGGTGACTGAGGTCTACATGTCCTGGGAATGACGTTAAACTCTATCTGAAGGTGAGGCTCCAGTTTTGGAGGTTTGGGGAATGTGGAGCACCCCATTCATCACCATTGCTCCTTGGTTCAATCTGACCCGGAGTGGTAGTACCTGTTAGCGTCCCATCTATGGGTTAAATAGAAAAAAACATGAGTTGATAAACAAAATTGTATTATCCATTTAGAATTGATTTATTTCAGAATTTTATTGGCATTAAATGACCCACCGAGGTTGATATGCCGTAAAACAAAAACAAACCAAGCCAAACACCCTGCCAATGGGGCCACCTGTTGGCAGTGGGTGATGAACCGTGATGCTTAAGGACATAATCCTGGTGGCTGAACAGTCTATGACATGCACCACTCCAATTTGGCCCTTACTTTGGCTAGACGAGCAGTCGGACAGGGTACCACCGATCAATTGGCTGGTCACGCTGAGTTTTAGAACCTATACGATTGTTCCGAACCTATTGCTCTTATAGTAAACACCTTACCATTTTTATCATATATGTGCTAGAAAGCGGTGGCTGTGATTTTAGTTTGGTTTCGTTTGTTTGTTTGTTTTATGGCATATCAACCTCGGTGGGTCATTTAATATAAAGTTGTGAAATATTCTTAATATAATACAATTGTTTATAAATATATTTTTCTATTGAAACCCATAGATGGGTAAAGATACTTCCGAGTTAGAGTGGAAGGGAGCAATGGTGATGAAGGGATGCTCCATATTCCCCAAACTCCCTGCCTCACCATCAGATAGATTTAACGTCATTCCCAAGATATGTAAACCCTCAGCCATTCTAGCACCAATATGATAAAATGGGGTTGGGGTTTGCCATAAAGGCAATAGGGTTGTGACAATCATTTATACTAGGGTTTGACGAGGCCATAGATTGATCGGACCTATTCGAACCAAGAAAAGCTAAAGTGGAATATTGAAAGTCTGGACTTCTCAGCACCTGGGTTCTATCCTTAAGCATCAACACCAAACGGGTGGCCGCATTGGGGAGTTTACCCCTCTGCAGAGGTGCAGTTAGCACTCTAACGCCCCTGCCTTGTATTTTAGTGTCCTGTGTATGTCAAAAAAGGAAAGGTAATATAGTCCATTTACACCGTCAATATCCGGTTGTTTTAACAGACGATGTTTAGATTTTTTAAATTATAAAACTAACCCCTAACCCTAACCCCTAACCCCTAACCCTAACCCAACAAACAACCGGATATTGACAGTGTAAATGAAAAACATGTCCTTTCTTAATCGAGATTAAAATGGGGTGCCTAAAGGTATATGGTCTGAAAAATCATTCACAAGAATTAGGTCTTCTCACACGCATCAGTTCATCTCTTAATTCTAAGTCCCCTAATTCTATCAAATATTTCGCTATTAGAAATATATATTTTCTGTCATCAGTCCATATCTTTCACTCTCTGTCTTAGTTTTTTTTTTCGCACTTCCCCCACTCTACCCAAATTTCCTACTCTTAACCTTTCAACAGAGAACTTCTTATTTTTTATTTTCATTTTTATTTTCTTTCATTCAGTCGTCTTGACACTGATCACTGGTCTATTCCACAAAGCCTTCTTACCCCTGTCATTCTGAGTAAACAAGAAAGTCGATAGGAATATCCGTTAAAACACCAACGTACGTGGGTGTCCTATACTTCGTGAAGAGCTTTCTATTTCGACGTGTCTTTAGAGCTACGATGACTCTAATCTGTCTTCTGCCTCGTTTATCAATCACGTACGAGATCTGCCTAAAAATAACGACATCTTCTGCCCGGTACGAGATCTGCCTAAAAATAACGAGACTGCTTTTGCAAAATTCAGTCAATACCAACTTAATTATGAATTGACTTTAAAATAGTTTCTTTCTGAAGCCTCACATTGACGAAGATATTGACCCCACCACTGGAAATACAGGGTGTTTCAGAAATCTATTAATAATAGAGATTCGGTGTCTATCTGTCTTTACCCGTAACATGCGTCACTATTGTTGGCATCTTTCTGTCCACTAAGGACGATGGCGTTGTGTCCAAAAATAAATAAATAAATAATCTGTATCTGCGATGTGCGACTGAGTGACAGTCTTTGGTGCTCTGACTGCACACAAACTGTGATACTTTCTGGGGCTGCTGTCTTTTCTCCCTCTTTCTGGCTCTCTTTGCTGTCAAGAGCTACTCTTCTTTCCACGTCACCCCTCTTCGTGCCTTGCTTAACATTAATGCGCCAGGTCGCTCGATTTTCTGCATCGACCTCCTACATGTTTGTGTCAATGTGGCATATTCTCATGTCTATTCGTAGACATTTTTAAAGCGTATGCGTGGTCTACCTATCGATCCAGAGCCTTTTACTAATTCGCCATACAAAAGATCCTTTGGGATTCAGCCATTTTTCATCCTCTTGACATACGTCACTACTTACGTCACAATACCCAAAATTGTTAATACATAGAATAAAGAAACTCTGTATTATATATATTTTTATTTATTATTTAAGATATTCAATATTAATATTAATAAAATAAATAAAAGCTGTTTCTTATGATGATCCAACATTGGAAACCTTTCCATTGTGATATTGGCAATTCAAATAAATAAACTATGAAATCAATTAAACAGTTGCATTAGTACTTAAAATTGTTACTACATAGAATAAAGAACAACTCTGTATTATGTATCTTTTTTATTTATTATTTGAGATATTCAATATTAATATTAATAAGATAAATAAAAGCTGTTCCTTATGATGATTCAACATTGGAATCCTTTACATTGTGATATTGACAATTCAAATAAATAAACTACGAAATTAATTAAAAATGTGTATAATTACTTTAAATGGAAGAAAAAATACTTGTGAAATGTGTAATCAACTTAAAAAATTATTTTTTACTTTCGTTTTTTTTTCAGTACCAAAATTTTTCAGTTAACAAAATCTTTTGAAAGGGGTCGATGCCACATCACGTCGTCAGATTTCAGATTGTCGCGTCAAAAATGCAAAATATGGGTCTCTACTAAAATATTATTAGAGTATATTAAATATATAAATTACGATTTTGTGTAAAATGTATATGTGATGCTCGCTCTATTTTATTTGGTGGGACAGAAGTACGTTTCCATTTCAAATTATTTTATTTTTTGCTGATGAATTTGATAATTTTACTTATTTATGATACAAACCCTCTGAAATTGAATTTTTAACTCCCACCCTATAAGGCAAAATCTTTCAAAGTTTAACTTTTACACCGCCTGGAGGTTTTTTTGGGGGCCTGTAAGAATAAATTTCGTAATCTAATAATTTGACCAATTCTCATTCAAACGATCTCAAATTTTAATAGCATGTGTAGAAATATTTCAATATTCGGTATTTTTTAATATGTTTTTTTTTTCAATGAGGTAAATAAATCAGGAAACAACCCAACTATCTAAAGTTCTTAAGTGTTGTATATTGAAAAAACATTGCTTTTTGGACGGTTAATGTAGTTAGATTTGGAATTAAAAGTTGTTGAAATTCAAAATCCGTAGGATTAGATGAATGATATGAAATGACCTTTAGGTGAACCCCCGGCTTCCGCTGCGGGAAGACCGTGGGAACGGAAAGTTAGTTTTGCAGTTGAGCGGAAGACGCGATGATGTAAGCATCGACTCCGCCGCGGTGAGAAAGTTTGGTCCTAAATAATAAAAAAATATGATCCCTTGTTACCTAGCCAAGTGCCCAGTCTGCCCCACTATTTACCCATAGCTGGAAGAAGAGTAGTTTAATGTGTACCTTTCCAACGAGTATTAGCTCTAAGTGAAATGCAAAAAGCATCGTCCAGATTTTGAACTTGGGTCGACGATTCCTACGACTCTAAGCATTAGACCATGCGCCTTCACTCTTTACTTGCAATACTCCACTTTGGCCCTTCTTGGGCTAGACGGGCGGTCGGAGAGGCCCCCTCCGATCAATCGGCTGGTCATGTCGAGCCCTAGCACCTATATGATTGCCCCAACCCTATTGCCCTCATAGCAAGCCCAAACACTTTTTATCATATGGGTGCTAGAATGGGATGGCTGAGTGTCTACATGTCTTGGAAATTACGTTAAACTCTATCTGATGGTGAGATTCCAGTTCTGGAGGTTTGGGGAATGTGGAGCACCCCTTCATCCCATTGCTCCCTGATCCACTCTGACCCGGAGTGGAGTATCTGTCAGGGTTCCATCTATGGTTTAAATAGAAAATGTATTTGTAAAAATGATTATCCATTAAGAATGAGTTATTTCAAAACCTTGTCGGCATTAAATGACCCACTGTAGTTGATATGCCGTAAGACAAACCAAAACAAATTCACTCTTTGTTTTGCTGAATAAGACATGTGATAGCTTCACCTTAAAAGAGTAACGATTGGTGTTTTTCTGTCGGTAGACAATGACATCTCAGTGTTACATAATTGTTAGTAACCTAACACTTATTTACAGTAGTGTAGAAACCAAAATGGCTGTTATAATTTGCAGTCGGTGGCCTTGAAGGATTGAGTGACTCGGCTTGACCTCAGTCTGACCCTCCCTCTGGGATACCGCGAGAATCGGTGGAGAAGACCCTCTTCCGGTTTAGATTAGAAAGAGAGTTTAGTCAGTATCAGCCAAACCAGGAAGGTGGTAAGTCGTGTTAAGCGCACGGCTGACTCAATCTGCGCAGGTAGTCTGGTGGGGATTTCGGAATAAAATATGATCTAAAGCAAATCGAAGTCTTGGGTTATTATCTAAAAACTACCAATGAGACAGGGCTTCTGATAAAGAGAAATCCCCAATGGAAGACCAGACACGAAGTCTCCAAGACAAAGTTCCCAAGACGAAGTTAAGAGGCTAGAAGAAGAATATACAAGTTCAGGTTTGAATCAACTTGCTTGTTATTTAAGAAACTCGAGTGTTTTTGTCTCTCTCTAATGAAAATGCCTTTGTTTTGTGTACAAGACGGTAGAATAAACAGAGTGAATGAATGAAGTGCCTGCTGAGATAAAGCGAACAAAAAAACAGGATCATGAAAATATTGGTTAACTCGGACTTAACGGACCTAAATTCCACCATCGTATGTCACCCTGCCGAAAGATAAGAAAAATACAAAAACTCAGGGAATTAGCCGAATTTAATGAAAATTTCAGTGTTGATATATTAATGAATATAAGATATAATGCACTAGTTATTTTATTCAAAAACATTTACATTTTTTCAGATCAGTTAACTTTGATCCATGTAGCTTTTAGGCGTAACACAGATATTCAAAGATACATGGTTAACTGACGTGAAAAAACCTAAAGGTTTTAAATAAGATAACTGGTGCCTTATATCTTTTATTCATTAATGTATCAACACTGAAAATTTCATTAAATTCGGTTGATTCCGTGATTTTTGGCATTTTTTTTTTTTGGCGGGGTGATATACGATGGTGGAATCTTTGTTACGCCTCAAATATACGCGGTTCAAATTTAACTGACCTAAAAAAATGTAAAAGTTTTTAAATAAAATAACTGGTGCATTAAAATCTTACATTCATTAATATATAAACAGTGAACATTTCATTAAAATCGGTTAAATCCCTGATTTTTGGTATTTTTTCTTTCGGCAGGGTGACATGCGATGGTGGAATTTAAGCACGTTAAGTTCGATTTAACCGTTTGTTTTGTGTACAAGACGATAGAATAAACAAGTAGAGTGAATGAATGGAGGTCCTGCTGAGATAAAACGAACAAAAAACACAGGTTCATGAAAATATGTTTCTAATCTTTGAGCAAACGATACAGGAGTTGAAAGTCCTCGTAAGAAAATAATTGGAGCCGTTGTTTGAAACTGTATCCCAGTGTTGCTAGGCATCTCGGCGTGTTGTCTCGTTGGCCGTGAAATGGATCATCTTTCGTTTCCATTAGTTAAATAAAGTTGACTTATAATTCGAAATGTCAGATCCTTGATGCCAGTGACATGTAACCCAGTATAATCTGCCGGTGTCACATGCAAAGGAGAAGACCGTAGATCGTAATCCTCATTGACTTGGGAGATGCCATACCAATTACGTGTCATGGAATTCCCAGGGTCAAATATTTCTGGTCGGGACGCATTTTAAAGCAACAACATTTTTAGAAGACTATGTACCTATATATGCAATTTTAATATAAAAAAAGGTAATAAGGACATTAAAAAAAAATTAACTGACTTATAATATCTGAGACACATTCGTAAGAATTTTTATGATTATAGTTAAGTCATATTCAAGTGAACAAGTGTTTTATATATATATATATATATATATATATATATATATATATATATATATATATATATAGTTTTTTCCGTAGTTAGGGTCTTTCCATGTGTGGTTTAACCAAGCAGAGGCAGGTAGACCATAAGGAGAGCTCAATGTGCCTAATACCAGTGAGTAAAAGGACAGAGCAAGATATTTAGTAAATGAAGAAAAAACTCTAAACTTGCTTCATTACAATAATTTATTTCAACCGTATTAATACGGCATCTTCAGGTAATCACAAGAACATGACTGCCGTATTAATACAGTTGAAATAAATTATTGTAATGAAGCAAGTTTAGAGTTTTTTCTTCATTTACTATATATATATATATATATATATATATATATATATATATATATATATATATACATTTTTGTACAGCTGAATTTATACAGAATTTTAAAAAAGTATCGAGATTGAAGCTGTATTTACCAAGACAGAAATGCATAATGGATGGAACGTTAATTTCCTTTTCGGAATACAAGTTGTTTCATAAAATGCTGTATTTACCAAGATAGAAATGAACAATGAAAGGAACGTTATTTTTTTTCAGAACACACGATGTGTCAAAAATTACAAACCTCTCGATACTTTTATTGATCAGCAATTTAACAGAGCGAAAGGGAAAAGAAATAAAAAAAGGGAGAAACTTAAGGGCCCTTTCGACCGGTGTTTTTTTTTCAAAAGTAACGACCGGTAGATCGTTTAAAAGTCACAATGTATATGAAATGGGTAAAAGAGGGAGATTAAACCATACAAAATGGTGGAGCAATATGAAGGCAAAGGGGGAGGGAAAAAATTTGTGTATATACCTTCATGTAATCCCCATTTCAGCAGCAAAAAATTGCCAGGGAGTGTTTCAGGTGTCTTTATCTACACAGGGACGGGCAGTAGAAAAAAGGAGACTGTCTCAAGGACATCGTGTTGGTGGTTTTGTCCTGGCCCTGTGTAGAACAGAAAATTGCTGATCATTGTAGTTGATCTTACAACTATTTATACTATAAATGAGGTCACCGATGGCAGAATCTGGTGCCTGTCTCAGTCGGTAGAGCGTTCGGCTAGAAACCACAAGGTTCCTAGTTCGATACTGGTCCCCGCCAACTCAGCGTTATGAGTAGCACAGGGATCTGTGCGGTAAAGTAAGGAGCTGATGGTAGGTGTGGCGCTCCACGTCAGATGCTAAAATAATCTCCTTGGTCTAGCGCTAGTGAAAGGGGATAGACTCCCTCGCTGCATGGCTGATAAGTCGCACTATGGAAGATTAAAGACCCTCCCGTGAAATGGCCGAATGCTCAGCTACGTCTTGCTATACGGTCTAGCGCTATTTAGACTACTGGCTGATACCGACTTTATCGACTTTACTTACTATATATATATATATATATATATATATATATATATATATATATATATTGTAGAAGAAAATAGTGGTAATATTCATCTCATTCAGGCATGATTTTTATTACGATAGCCTTGATGCCAGTCGCAATCACTCCACACACAGGCACACAGACACCGACACACATACACAGACAACCCCTTATATATATATATATATATATATATATATATATATAGAGAGTTTCATAATTTGCTTGAAGCATTGTGTATATATTGGTTAGGAGGTTGATTTAGAAGGCTATCACAATGCAGTTTGGAATAAATAAATAACAAATAATACGGTAAGAATAGTGTGTGTGTTGACCTGTATTTTTTTTATTCTTTCTTGAATTTCGAGGTAATACCTCTTTATCAAAAAATTGAACTGAAGCAGTACAGCTATGGCATTTCTTTGGGAAGATACAGGTCTTGTTACTATTGCATTGTGATAGCGTTCTAAATCAACCTCCTAACCAATATATATATATATATAATATATATATATATATATATATATATATTGTAGAAGAACAATAGTGGTACTATTTATCTAAAATCTAGGGGCATCCATAACTTTTCCAGGAATATTAGTCTGAACATTGATCGTAATAGTGCGATTGAAGTTCCAGCGCACTACGATGTCGCTTTTTAGCATGTAAGCCACTACGTTAGGTAACTTCATATGTTTCAATTTAGGAAGAAGAAAACATCACATTTAGAATAAAATGAATTCCGAGTGCGAACGCAAACTGCAATAATAAATCATTCAAATGCAAATTGGATTGAGAGTTTTTAATTGCTTTGAGTCAGAAAATTTCAACTGTAAAATCCTAATAAAAAATTTCCGTATGATTTGCTCGTACATTAATATATATATATATATATGCGTGTGTGTGTGTATAATATAGGAAACTATATATATATATATATATATATATATATATATATATATCTTGGTAAATACAACTTCAATATCGATACTTGGTAAATACAACATCAATATCGATACTTTATGACACACCTTCTATATACATGCATATTTCTGTATATTTGCATTTATATATGTGTATAATAATGCATATATATACCACACGCACCTATATAAATGGATATATATATATATATATATATATATTTATATACATATATACACACACAGACATATATATATATATATGTATATATATATATATATATATATATATATATATATATATAAGGGAAAAAATTGAAGTGAATTCGAAAGTATATGCAAATGCTTCTTGCACTTATACATGTATTCATACACGTATATGCGTCTGTGAGTGTATATATATATATATATATATATATATATATATATATATATATATATATATATATATATATATCGGCGTGAGCGTGTTTGTGTGTGTGTGTGAGTGAGTGTGTACAGAGCAAACAAGTTGTATTAAATTCTATGTAAAGAAATATATTATTGATGACCTCATCAAAGAAACATGGAAAAAATTTCCATTTTATTTTATTTCCTTTTTCCCTGACATTTTATTTGAAATGTGTCTTCACGCTGGGATTATTTTGTGGATCCTGGAAAAGTGAAATGAATTTTGTCATCCTTCCGGCTTGAGCAGATTGATGATCAAAATTGATCAGATTCTTAAATATGGACAAACACGTCTCCACTACTTGTTTTTTTTTCATTATTATTATTATTATTATTATTATTATTATTATTATTATTATTATTATTATTATTATTATAGTTGTTGTTATTGTTGTTATTATTACTATTATTATTATTTTAAAAGTATTTTCCTTTCATATCTAATCATTATTATTATCATTATTATTATTATTATTATTATTATTATTATTTATTATTATTATTATTATTATCATTATTGTTGTTGTTGTTGTTGTTACTATTATTATTATTTTAGAAGTATTTTCCGTTTATATCTAATCATTATTAATACTATTACTGTTTTTTTTTTGGTCTTACATATGGACAAACACGCCTCCACTACTTTTTCATTATTATTATTATTATTATTATTATTATTATTATTATTCGAATTACGTTTACGTTCATATCTAATCATTTTTTTTAAAAAATTGTTTAAAGGAATTTCGATACGTGTTCCAGATCTTGGATATTTTTTCTTTGTTTTTACTTTTCTTTACTTTTTTCTTCTTTTTTTTTTTTTTTTTTTTTGTTGGTATTTCATGTTTGCTGTATATTAATTGAAAGAAAAATATGCGACACTATTTGTACACTCCAAAATCCGGACAGCAGTCATACATAAAGATACGCACGCATGGACACACACACACACATACACATACACGTATACATATAAGGAAACACACAAACAAACATATGTATATATATATATATATGTGTGTGTGTGTGTGTGTGTGTATGTGTGTGTGTGTTTGATACTATAACTATAATAAAAGTAAAGTACAGTCGTCAGGGCGGCCTAATGTCGGTACCAGCCAATCAGCGAGGGAGTCTATCCCCTTTTCAGTAGCGCTAGACCTAGGAGATTGTTTTTGCATCTGAGGTGGAGCGCCACTCTCCTACCATCAGCTCCTTACTTTACCGCACAGATCCCTGTGCTACTCATACGCTGAGTTGGTGAGGACCAGTATCGAACCAGGAACCTTGTGATTCCTAGCCGAACGCTCTACCGACTGAGCTAAACCGGCAATACCCTGTTTTTATTTCATATTTTAGTATATTCACAAACATACACACACATACAAAGACATATGTGTTTCTGTTTTTGAATGTGTGTGTGTGTGTATGTGTGTGTGTCTGCGTGTAAATATATAAACATTTGAAAAAGAAGGTATTCAGAGGATGATTTGATCATAGTTAGAAGTACCAACCAACGTTTAAAAGTTTCGGTTTGTTTATTAAACCATAATCATGGCACCGTTATTTGAATATCATACAGTCGTTACAGTCTCATTTATCAATAATGCTGATGATGATTTAATATACAAACTGGAACGTTTAAACATTGGCTAATATTTAACTATAAATGAATTCGTCCTCTGAATATCATGTCTTTTAATATTTTTATATATTTACATAACGTCAGATGTATGTCCATTTTATCACACACACACACACACACACACACACACACAAACAGCGCTTGGCGTACACGCTTTTTGGAACAACAATACTTTCGGTTTTAAATTGAATTATTTTCTGCTTTTCACTCGATGAGTCCGGATTAAAAAAAAATGGTCTGATGATGTTTTTTATAAATCGAAATATTGTTCAATATTAGCTATGAAAATGATATAAAATATATTGATTTTTAACAATATTGTGTGATTTCATACTCTTTTATCTATCTATCTATCTATCTATCTATATATATATATATATATATATATATATATATATATATATATATATATATATATATATATATATATATGTATATATATATATATATATATATATATATGTATATATATATATATATATATATATATATATATATATATATATATATAGAGAGAGAGAGAGAGAGAGAGGTTAGCCCAGTCGGTAGAGCGTTCGGCTAGAAACCACAAGGTTTCTAGTTCGATACCGGCCATCGCCAACTCAGCGTATGAGTAGCACAGGGATCTGTGTGGTAAAGTGACGAGCTGATGGTAGGTGTAGCGCTCCACTTCAGATGCTAAAATAATCTCCTTGGTCTAGCGCAAGTGAAAAGGGGATAGACTCCCTCTCTGTCTGGCTGATACCGACATTAATCCGCTCCGACTACTTTACTTTTACTTATATATATATATATATATAATATATATATATATATATATTGCAAAACAAATATTACTTAATCCACATGTAAGTAATACACACA
>CM042169.1:35331782-35334282 GCA_023376005.1 Doryteuthis pealeii
ACTATTTCTATTGTAACTATGTGAAATATTATTATGTCATTGCATATATATATGTATATATATTATATATATATATATATATATATATATATATATGGATATATATATATGTATGTGTGTGTGTGTGTGTGTGTGTGTGTGTGTGAAGAGATGGAAGTGAATCCGAGGGTATGTAGTATAGTAAAAAATTGAAAAAAAAACACAGGCTTAAATAAACTTAAATTCAAGTTTAAATAAACTTATATTCTAACTTAATTTAAACTTACCACTCAATTTATTCAAACCTGTGTTTTTTCAAATTTTTAATATACTATATATATATATTATATATATATATATATATATATATATATATATATATATATATATGAAAAATAGAAAAATAATAATGATAAAATAAGGAATATTGAAAACTAAGAATCAAATACAGCAATGCAAATATACAAAATATGCTGGGGAGAATTTTCAACACCCTGAAATACGTTGCAGATTTCAACATGGCAGGGGTTTGTTCATGGCAGAGGGCAAATATATATTCCGATAATTTAAAAGAATTTAATACGTAAAGATCAAACAAAAAGCATATATATATACATATATATATATATATATATATATATATATATATATATATATGTGTGTGTGTGTGTGTGTGTGTATGTATGTTGCTCATACACGGACTGATATGCAACGCCTCATTGACGCCTTTGAAGTTGCTTGCAGTTCATTGGGACTTACAATTAGTCTGAAAAAGACTGTCCTAATGTATTAACCGGCACCAGGCGAATCATACTATGAACCGGCTATCTATGTCTATGGGCACAAGTTAGCAGTTGTAAATAAACTTGTGTGCCTGGGTAGCACGCTAAACATGACTGGTACCTTTGATGATGAGATCTGCTTTCGGATCAGCAAGGCAAGTGATGCCTTTGGAAAATTAAACAGAAGGTTGTGGATTTGCCGTGGAATTTCAGTTGCAACAAAAGACAAGGTATATGTTGCATGTATTTTATCTGCTCTCCTTGTTGAAATGAGAAACCAGATAGTGTGAATTTTTGGTTGATTGCTTGGATTTGTGGCTTGTCAAACATTGTTGGGTTATTTTTTGCCGAAGAAATTTTGTCTTATGCATTCTTGAAGGGCATTCAAAAATTTTAAAATCTAAACTAAATTTCTAAAACAATTTTCAAGAGGTAATCTCCAAGATGAGCTACATAAATTAGGAGACAGGCAATCACCAAGATGAGCTACATAAATTAAGAGACAGGTAATCTACAAGATGAGCTACATAAATTTGGAGACAGACAATCTCCAAGATGAGCTACATAAATTTGGAGACAGGCAATCTCCAAGATGAGCTTCATAAATTAGGAGACAGGAAATCTCCAAGATGAGCTACATAAATTAATAGACAGGTAATCTCCAAGATGAGCTACATAAATTAGGAAAGAGGCAATCTCCAAGATGAGCTACATAAATTAATAGACAGGTAATCTCCAAGATGAGCTACATAAATTAGAAAAGAGGCAATCTCCAAGATGAGCTACATAAATTAATAGACAGGTAATCTCCAAGATGAGCTACATAAATTAATAGACAGGTAATCTCCAAGATGAGCTACATAAATTAATAGACAGGTAATCTCCAAGATGAGCTACATAAATTAATGACAATCTCCAAGATGAGCTACATAAATTAATAGACAGGTAATCTCCAAGATGAGCTACATAAATTAGATGAGCTACATAAATTAATAGACAGGCAATCTCCAAGATGAGCTACATAAATTAATAGACAGGCAATCTCCAAGATGAGCTACATAAATTAAGAGACAGGCAATCTCCAAGATGAGCTACATAAATTAGGAGACAGGAAATCTCCAAGATGAGCTACATAAATTATGAGAGAGGCAATCTCCAAGATGAGCTATATAATTAATAGACAGGCAATCTCCAAGATGAGCTACATAAATTAAGAGACAGGTAATCTCCAAGATGAGCTAAATAAATTAAGAGACAGGTAATATCCAAGATCAGCTACATAAATTAAGAGAGAGGCAATCTCCAAGATGAGCTACATAAATTAAGAGACAGGTAATCTCCAAGATGAGCTACATAAATTAGGAGACAGGCAATCTCCAAGATGAGCTACATAAATTAAGAGACAGGTAATCTCCAAGATGAGCTACATAATTAAGAGACAGGTAATATCCAAGATGAGCTACATAAATTATTTTAGAATTAAACACTGAACATATAAATTAGTTAACATACACATTCCATAAATACACATATATAAAATAAATAAATAAAAGGAATGAAATTGAAATTGATTGAACAACGGATATCACGGCTCTACCGTGTGGCGTTATAACAACCCACAAGACACGTTTTTATAACATCCAAAACAAAAAACACACAAGACCGCGTCCATTTCAAAAACAGTCTCTGGAGATGAAGTTTCGTCGAAATTGATTAGACACTGGACATTATTTCATATC
>CM042169.1:35339282-35351782 GCA_023376005.1 Doryteuthis pealeii
TTTTATTCCAAACTGCATTGTGATGGCCTTCTAAATCAACCTCCTAACCAATACATACACAATGCTTCAAGCAAATTATGAAAACTCTCTTATATATATATATATATATATATATGTGTTGTGTGTGTGGTGTGTGTGCAAAGTTATTAGAACAAAATCTAAAACTCAAAAACCTCAAAGCAACCGTATCACCTACCTCATTGTTTTATTCATGTAAAAAATGATGAATTTAACAATATTCATCTAATTCTTGTCTAATCATTCCTGTCAAGAAGAAACTAGTCATATTAAAAAGTTATTTAAATATATCAAGAATATTTTTAATTTAATGAAATATACAGAAAATATTTAAAAATAATATTTAAAAATAATTAAAAATATAACATTTTAAAATAATTAAAATGATTCACTTTGAAAAAAGTTATAATTAAAGGAAAACTTATATATATATATATATATATTAATATATATTATATTAATATAGAGAGAGAAGAGAGAGAGAAGAGAGAGAGAGAGAGAAAAAGATATATACGTAGATAGATAATGTTTTTTTCCTTAAATTTGTGCTTACCAATTCAATAGAATTTTTTTTCATTTTATGTATATATATTTACCAAACCGTCATCATGACACACCACACCACACACACGCACGCATGCACGCACGCGCGCGCCCATTGGATTGGATATATATTACCCCCACCCCACCCCCGCATGAGCAGAATGTGGCACAAGATCAATTTCTTAAGCGGAGTTTTACAGATTTGAATTCAGAATTTTCTTCTCCTAGACTGGTTTTCTAGCCATAATTAAAGAGCCCATCCACGCTACTATTACCCATAGCTGGAGCGAGAGTAGTTGAATTCATACCTTTCCCAAGTTTATCAGGATTATGTGAAATGCAAACAGCTTTTTTCCAGGATTTAAACTCGATTCGACGAGTCCATTTCCTACGCCCAACCATGATGCTACGCACCTCCACTTTTCAAGTAGATTGTTTTGATTTTCAATTCATTGAATTTTCCATTTTGATTTTTACGCCTAATAACTGGGTCGTTATATTGCATCTAATTACTGTTCCCATCACGTAATCTTGATATGCTAATGAGAAATTATGTTCACTCTTAGCTCGTGTTTGAAATGTATTATTAATTCTACAACGGTTACCCAGCATCGCCTGGGTAGAGGGTGGCGAAAAAACCACCGTGGTGTATGATTGTTTACTTTGAGATTTACTAATGCGGACGTTTTAAGTAGAACTTCAATGCTACTTCTATGTATATTTTGATTTTTAGATATTTTCGATTTTTGCACAAAAAGAAAAGAACCGGTGATATCTAATGTGTATATGTAATTAATTTGTTGTTCATTGTTTTATTTTCGCAGTTTCGTCCGTACACACACAGACAGCTAGTGCCCTTTTATATATATATATATATATATATATATATTATATATATATATATATATATATATATATAATATATATATATACATATATATATAATATATAATATATATATATATATTATTATGAACATCGGTGCATGTAATAGCTTACTCGGTGCAAATGGAAAAAGGGTACACGGTAATAACCTACTCGAGTTTCACAATAAGGATCTTCATGGTTAATATACACTGGATTAATCAAGATATTGATTAACTGCAGATGATGGCACGTGTGCATTTTTTTTTTAAAGTACAAACATTGCAATCACGTGTGTACTTAAAAAAATACCACGTGCAATCAACTGTAATTAATCAATATCTTGATTATCCAGTGTATTTAACCATGAGATCCTTATTGTGAACCTCGAGTAGTATACCGTGTACCCTTTTTCCATTTGCACCGTCAAATCCGGCTGTTTGCTAGGGTTATTAGGGTTAGGGGTTAGGTAGGGGTTAGTTTTAATTTTAAAAATACTCTAAAAATCGTCCCGTTAACAATTAACCGGATTTTGATGTTTAATGGAAAAATATACCCCACAAATCGATATCGCAAAAGGTTATCTAAAGGTCATGGTCCCTATATAGAGATATGTGCTATTATTCCACAGACATAACAAACTTACATTATATTTCTAGGTTGGCGATGAGAACAGATACCCCACGTGGACTGAATAAAGAGTTAGGTTCAAGTTCCGTTATGGTTCCCGTTTACGACAGGAAGGTTCCCACTACGCCAAGAAGTTCCCGAGTTCGAAAAAGAAGGTCCCGAATCCGAGAACGTTCCCGAGTCCGACAAGAAATACCTGAAGAAGACCGAGGAATATCGACCGAAACGTTGTACAGATAACAATGAAGATAGAACAAAGTTCGATAGCGCAGATAATACTAATCATCAAGCCTCATCTCAAACATTCAGAGAAATAGTATATAAGCCAGTATCGAACCAGGAATCTTGCGATTCCTAGTCAATGCTCTCTGACTGAGCTAAAAAAAAAGGAATTCTAAATTATTCAAATTTGATGAAATGTATTTTTACTTAAGAGAAATTGAAAAATCGAATCAGGAACCTTGTGTTCCTAGTCAGACGCTCTACCGACTGAGCTAAACCGGACCTATATAGAGATATGTGCTTATTATTCTACAGACATAACAAACATTAGATTATTGTTTTATAGTCATAGTATATATAATTTTTTCTCCAAACAAATAATTCTTTATTACAATGTAACATATATCTATTCAATTACTTGAAAGAAATATTCCTTGGAAAATTCTTATGGTAAACAAATCGGACCATATTACCTTAGCACCACTTTTGATCTGATTAAGAAAGAAGAAGTTTCATTTTACACCGTCATATGCGGTTGTTTGTTAGGGTTAGGGTTAGGGTTAGGGTAGGAGGTTAGTTTTATAATCTAAAAATAAATCTAAAAATCGTCTGTTAAAACAACCGATATTGACGGAGTAACCATCGACCATATTACTTTAGGGACCCTTTTTATCTTGATTAAGAAGCATGTTTTTGATTTACACCGTCAATATCCGGTGGTTTGTTAGGGTTAGGTTAGGGGTTAGAGTTAGAATTAGGGTTAGTTTTAAATTCCAAAATAATCTAAAAATCTCTTCTCTTAAAACACCGAATATTGACGGTGTATGAAATATTACCTTAGCATCCCTTTTTGATCTTGATTAGAAAGACATGTTTTTCATTTACACCGTCAATATCCAGTTGTTGTTTTAGGGGTTAGGATTAGGGTTAGTGTTTTAAAAAAAATGTCTGTTAACCGGATATTGAGGTGTAGAATGAAAAAATTCCTTTCTTAATCGAGATCAAAAAAGGGTGCCAAAAGTCATATGGTCCAACAAATCGCATATAAACAGTATCGAACCAGGAATCTTATGATTCATAGTCAAGTTGCTCTAATGACCGAGCTAAAAAAGAAAAAAAAAAGATAGTTTTAAATATCAAAATTTGAAAATTTATTTTGTTACTGATTTGTTGAGAGAAATTGAAAAATACATGTTTTTTTTATTCGTGGAAAAGGACAAATAAGAGAGTCGGGCACAACCAGCTATATCAATTATCTTAGCACCTGGCAGTGATTTATAGACGCGACGTTGCTGCGTTCCTTTTGCTCACTACTCAGTAGATTACCGATGCAACAGTTCTCGGTAATTACAACGAGATCGTGACGAGATTAAGCCTACTCCGACTTAATAGTAAGTTTAAATTGCTTTTAGGTGACATAGAGGTGGAATTTGAGATTGTGTAATTTGGGAAAGTCGCGGAGTTCAAGGCGGGGTGTGTGGATGGAGCTAAGGGAGGAGAGTGTTGTCGGTGGTGGTGGTGTTTTGTGCAGGAGGGGGAGGGGAGGAGGCGGTGAAGTGCTGAGGAAACGATTAGAGTTGATGAAAATGAGAATTACGTCGTGAAAACAGGTGAAGTCGGCCTGTTTTTGTAAGTCTTTGCTGAAGACGAAGCATTAACTTGTTGCTTTGAGGCTGCACATTGAGACTCGGGCTCTGATTGGCAAGGAAATAAAAGGTTTCCATCATAACACGTGCAGTGAGGCAATTATATATATATATATATATATATTAATATATATATATATATATAATTCTGTCTTTATGTTTTATGTCCCTTTGTCTCTCTTTCACTTTCTTCGCCGTTCGCCTCACTCTCTCTCTCTTCTCTCTCTCTCTCCCTCTCTCCCTTTCTCTCTTATATATAATATTATATATATATATATATATATATATTATATATAAAAATATAAAAGGGTTGTCAAAAAAGTATCGAGATTTTTCACTTTTTGACACACCTTGTATATTGAAAAAAAATAACCTTCCATTGATCAATCATTTTTCAGAACACAAAAAAGTACCAAGTTTAAAGCTGTATTTACCAAGATAGAAATGAAGAATGTATGGAACGTTATTTTTTTTCAGAATACAATGGTTGTCAAAAAAGTACAAAAAATCTCTGAATACTTTTTACACACTTATAATATATTATATATTATATATATATATAATATATATATATTTATATATATATTATATATAATATATATAATATATGATACAAATCCGGAGAAGAAATCTTCTTACGACATAGATTTTTTTTTTAAAGAACCTGTCGCAGTTGCAGAGCTCAATGTGTGCTCTTATTCGTTAGAGTCACAGAGCAAATTTGTAAGTAAGAAAAGAAGGTTTCCTTAGTTCGAGAAGGCTCCAGAGTCCGACAAGAGATACCTGAAGAGGGATGGAGGGCACATCACCGAACGTTACAGACAATAATAAAGGTAGGGACAACAGACGAATAATCAAAAATAATATAAATACATATTGATTATATTTGTAGGAAACATTTGATATAGAATGTACACTGCATTTCTCGTATGTGTCACAAAGTATCCAATTTCTAAAGCAACACAAACGAATTAAAATCATGAGCAGAGAATATATATATTATATATATATAATATATATATATATATATTATATATTATAGAAGTAAATACACAGCGATGTGTTTAATCTATAGCTCTGCTGAATGAGGCTAATAGGCCGAAATGTACATACAGAGATTGATTTTTCTCGATTTGTTTAGCCTACATTTAAATAGTATGCCCCCTAATTAATTAATTATAATTTAATTAACTTTCAAAATTAGGTACGACTTCATTAAGCACATATTCTCCCCCCCCAAAAAAAAAATATAATTCAATAAAGAAGGAAAAAACTTTAAACTTGTTTCATTACAATAATTTATTTCAATCTTATTAACTACGGCATCTTCAGGTAATCACAGGAACATGACTCTTACTGAGAATTCCCAAAGTTACGTCGCTTTAAAATCTATCATTTTTTTTTTCGGGGGGGGCGTTAGGGTTGGTGTCTTAGTTTGAGTAAGACATATATATCTATATATATATATATTGGTTGTCTAGTATGAGATGCACTACACACACACACAAAATATATATATATATATATATATATAATATATAATATATATATAATAATATATATAATATAAATATATATATATCAATATATAGTATACATTATTATATATATATATATACATATAATATATATATTATATATATATAATATATAATATATATATAATACATATATATACATATATTATATACATATTATATATATATATTTATATTATATTTATATTATATATGACATATATATATATATTCATTTAGTTATAATTAATTAATTAACAACATTAGGTATTGACTTAATAAGCACAATAATCTCCAACATCAGGTATATATATGTTGTGTGTGTGTGTGTGTTGTGTGTGGTGCGTGCGGTTGATGGAGAGAGAGACATGAGAGAGAGAAAGAGAAAGAGAAAGGAGAGAGAGAGAGAGGAGAGAGAGAGAGAGTATACACGTGTGTGATGAGTGAGTGAATGTTTAGGACTATATAAATCTTGGATGTTTGGTATTACTGCGAATGAACGAAAAATTCATCAAATTGAAATACTTTATTTTCGGTAGAGTGATTTCATGAAATGTGTGATATGGTTTCCGGTGCAATACGCTGGGTAATTTGCCAAATCGAACAGACTGACCAAGCCCTTGAAATTTCCTTGCAATTCTTGCCTCAATATATAATATATATAGATAATATATATATATATATATATATATATGTGGGTGTGTGTGTGTGTAGTATGTTATATAAAATATGTATGTATGTTATGTATGTATAGATATAGCTATATATATATATATGTATGTATGTATATATATATATATATATGTATGATTTATTATATATGTACTGTATTATATATATTATATGTATGTAACATAGTATATGTATATATATATGTATATGGTATATTATATATTATGTATATGCATATATAAGTGTACTGAATATGTATATATATTATTTATATATGTATGTATGTATATGTAATATATATATATATGTATATATATATATATGAATGAGTAGACACTTTATGCGTGCAACATTGTTATATACTGTTGAATGGTTACAGTTTTCTAGAAAGCAATATTAAAGCAACTTCTACGGAATGAACAAGTAACTACGCTACCGTCGACACACACGTGCGCGCACACGCGCACAACACATACACACACACACACACACACACACCACACACACACTCAGAGGCATACACACGCTCGCCCGAGCGTGAACACACTCTCACTCAGATATAAACGAATATGACAGAAACCAGAGCCTTAGTAATATTTACATTGGGTTGTACAAAAATCAGAAATTAAAACTAGATCGGTCAAATCAAAAAACTCGTTACCATATAATCTAAAAAATGTAACAACCCGAAAAGCGAGTTTATGTTTGGACTTAATCAAAATTATTTAATGGGAAATTTTAAAATAAATCTAATATTTGCCTTATTTTTTGCTGATCCTTAATTCTCGGATAAGATAGAATTTCGTGTAATATATAAAAAAAGATGAGTTTTGATGAGGTGTCTTCATTAAAATTCATAAATTCATTACCGTATTATTAAGTTTACCCTCTTATATACTATATATATATAATTTAAAAAAACACAAGTACAAGTTAAATAAATTTACCAGAGCCTTAACTCCAGTAGATACACAAATAAGATATGTTAGTTATTAGGATTGATTCTCAGAAGAGACCTTTTTACCAATGGAATGTTAAAGATAATTCAGTGTTATAAAAGATTTAACCCATGCTCAATACATTAGTTTAGAGTAGTATTTCTGTACACACTGTAATGCATATATATATTTATATAGCATACCATCGTTTCACATCTGGAGGATTGGCAAATTGTATTGCTGAAAGCGCTCGTTTGGAAACCTTGGGGGACTGTTATACCAGTTACACCCCGACACCAGAAAAGAGGCCCGAAAATTGGAACGGATCAATGAAAACTTTTTCCGACAGCAATTGCCTGTACAGTTAACGAAACTTGTATAAAAGGAAAAATGCTTGCCAAAATACATTATATAGTATATAAATATATATATATATATATATATATATATATATATATAACTTTGGTCAGGGTACCAAGTTTCTGTACAAGGTGATTCTAGGCTGATTCCTATTCTCTACCAGTAGCTTTGTTGTAGAGTTCAGGTTCCGATGAGAGCTCATGTTTAATTATTGTAACAGAGCAAAGTTATTTGTGAATAAAAGGCCTTTTAAATACCATTGGTTTCGTTCGCATAACACGAAACCCATGGGTATTTAAAGCCTTATTTATTCACACACACACATAATATATATAAATATATATATATATATATATTTATAGATATATATATTAGGAAAAATGAAAAAAAACACAGGTTTAAAGGGTTAAGTGGCGGAGTTTAGTGCGACGCTGCAGTGTTTCGATCTATTGATTAGATCATCTTCAAACCCACAGCACCTAAAATGCCACAATGATTTGCCTTTCGTACACACACATACACCATCCTTATACCAACCGCCGTAAAATAGACATTTGACGTCACATTTCAAAACTGTTCTTCTTTCAAAACTTCAAATTTTTAAAACTGAATAGCACATAACTACCAACTCGCTTTTCTCGTATCTGATAAATAATTTATTATTCACCTTCCATTATACCAACAAATTGCCCTGAAGATGATCTAATCAATAGATCGAAAACACTGCAGCGTCGGCAAATAAATCTCCGCCACTTAACCCTTTAAACCTGTTTTTTTTCATTTTTCCTAACTATACTACATACCGTCGGATTCACTTCCTTTCTTCACACACACACACACACACACACACACACACACACCACACACACACATTATATATATATATAATATTATATAATAATATATATAATATGAGGACAGGTGTATATAATGTTATTATATTTGTCTGTGAACTGTGTGGAATACGTTACGGAAAAGGGAAATCGTTTCAATATAGGTAGACATAACCATTAGAGAAAAACAAAAATTTCCATGACTTTTCTCTTGTGGTCCTAAAACACGTTTTCTTCCGTTGTCAACATTTAACAAAAAACTTTACCCAGAGCGTTGTGTGAAAAGACAATCACGTCTTTCACTAAAAGTAAAGGATGCCGACTTAAGCGTTGCTACTTTTCTATATAGCTGCTGTCATGTATATGAACACCAACAAAAACAGACATGTTATATATAGATATATATATATATATATATATATATATATATATATTAACAAATGGAAAGGAGTAACTTACTCGAGTTTCATCGTTGATTCTTCAGGATTACATTAGTTAAATTAATCGAGTTTTGGATTAATCTTAGATGGTATAATACATGTTCGTTGGAATGGGATTATCCCTTAGTAGACGAACGCTTATTATATTTACGTAGATCCGATAACGGTTTTTGTTTATTGTGATTTAAAAATAGGATTAATTATTGGGAATTATTTTTCAATTACTATTAATGAAGGTATATTATGGGTTGCATTAATAGTTGTAAAAGCGGGCTGTATTATACATCTAAGATTAATCGGAAAACTCGATTATCTTAGATAATTTAACTTATTGTAACCCTGGAGAATCAATCGATGAAACCTCGGAGTAGCGGTTACTCCTTTTCCATTGTTAAAATAAATTTTTGCCTCTACATTGATTGAAGCACTTTGTATTGTTTTTTCTCAATCCTTAACCCTGGATACTGTGCGCTTCCAACGATCGTACTCATACCACCGGTAAAGTTACTACTTTATACTTACAAAATATTAATATATATTATATATATATATATATATATATATAGTATTACAGTTGGGTACAAAATAAACTACTCTACTAATGTATTGAGCTATTTTTAGTTATTTGTTATAACACGACTTATCCGATAATACTTGTATCATAAATATAATATATATATATAATAATATATATATATATATATATATATATATATATAATATATATAAGTAATCCACAACACGTGTTTCTTGCGTTTTCACGCCACTTCGGTGTGGCCTAACACAACAATCTTTTGGTAGGGATCCGAACCAGACTGACCGTTTGCAGCCTGATTCTTTATCCCCTCGGGCCAATGACACTGTTAGCCGGGACGGGTATTTTTTAAACTATTGAGTTTACATTAGGGTTTTGTTTATGTTTTACGCGTCACTAAGATCAAATTTCCGGGGAACGATCATTGCCCTTATATTGTTATGTGAGAGTGTAATTTAAATTACCCAATGAGAGTGCTCATACCAAATTTATGGGAGGCATATATTAAAAAGTCATCAACCACGCAACAATCAAAAAGTAACAACAAGGTGCATATATATATATAGTATATATTATATATATATAATATATTATAATAGATATATATATAGCACGAGTGTTTTCTTTTGGTTGTTTTGTTTTACGGCATATCAACGCTTTTCGGTCAACGTCATTTCTGCCGAACCAGGCTCACCGCTGGGTTGCTCAATAATCAACACACATCTTGCTTTAATATATGTATAGATTAAATTTAGAAAGAATTGAAGTACAGTGTTACTGAGTTAAAGGATTGATCCTGATTATCCTCTCATCACAAAGCTAAAAAAAGGATACAAGGAAAATAGAAATGGGGTAATTCAATTTCCAAGTGTTGGATTATGATAAGTTAGCGAATTCCCTAAATTTGAGCTTTCATTTCCAAAAATGCGAGTTATGTCGATTTTAGCTTAATATCAAACTATCTTTTGGCAGAGTCCAAGTTAATATAGCAAAGACATAAAGTCACATAAAACTAGAGTATAGGTGTACATTAATTATTGGATCCCTAATGCTTTTTATAAGGTATCTGTAGGAAAAATGCTTAATGGGGCGATTAGTATAGGCTGATGGCCTTTGAGAGTGAGTGACAGGTCTTTGACCTCAACCTGACCTTGCCTTGCGGGGATAATCGGGAGAACCGGGAACCCCATATAAGGCCCTCTCCGGTTAAGGAGTAAGCAACTCAGTCAGTTAGAACTTAGAAGCCGGCTAGCAACATGTAAGCCTAATCTGCGCAGATTGTTTGGGTGGGATTTGGATAAAGTAACATCAACCTAAATCGAAGTCTGTGTTTATTACTAAAACTAACAATGGACACAGGGGCTTCTGATACAGAAACCAGACCCGAATCCTCATAGAAGACCAGACGAGACCTGAAGTCATTAGACGTAGTGTCACATCAGGGATGATTGATATGTAGGAAAAAGCCCGAATGCGGGCTTGTTGACTACTGAGACACGCTATTTGCAATCATGACAAAGGACTTGCATGACTGCATGTAGCACCAAGGAACACCCAAAGGATTTTTAACAAGGATTTCTGCTGGAGAAGCGCTCTTGCTTTGAAGCCTAAAGAATGCCACTAAAGTTGAGACAGTACTTTCATTTATTATATCATTAGACAATTTTTATTATTATTGAATGATAGGCTACATTATATATTGAGAATCGCATAGACGAGAAATGCCCGGACCAGCCACCATTACTTTATTGTGTATACCAATTTGCTTTGCTTATAAAAATGTACCTTTCTAATTAATTTTTGTTTTTGTTGAATAAATTTCCCTGTGACCCCCGACTCGGAGAGGCGGGACGTTCGTATGGATGTCGTATTTTTGGTTGTTTTTGTTTGCGTTTTTCTTTTGTCTCTTCAAGTTACACACACTCGTTCTCTCTCTTTTCTTCTTATCTCCTCTCTCACCTCCTCCTCTGTCTGTCTCTTTCTTTCTTTCTCTTTAGGTCTTTAGATAATTTACACTGACTCCCCTCACCTCTTTCTCTTTTGCATTTTAATTACATAGACTCTCTCCCTCTCCCCTCTCTCTCTTCTCTTTCTCTTTCTCTTCTCTCTCTCTCTCTCTCTCTCTTTATTCTTTCTCTTTAGGTCTTTAGATGAAGTTACACTGACTCCCTCACTCCTCTTCTTTATCTTTTGCATTAAGTTCCATAACGACTCTCTCTCACTCTCTGCTCCCTCACTAACTCTTCCCCCCTCTTTCTCTCTCTCTCTTTCTTCTTCTCTTTAGTCTTTTGATAAGTAACACTGACTCCGTCACCCTCTCTTTATCTTTGCTATTTAAGTATACATAGACTCTCTCTCTCTCTCTCTCTACTATCTATCATTCTCTCTCTCTACTCTCTCTCAGTCAACTCTCCTCCTGAGAGAGTTTTTTGTTCTGCTTCTTCTATTTTCTCTCTTTTCTTCTCATCTTCTATCATCAAAAGTAACGTTTGACCTTCGACCTTCGAACTTGCAAAAGACCTTAGTGACACCAAACCGACAAACCGTAGAAGATCGTCTCTTAGTTTAATGTGTTTATCATGGACAGGACAGGTCGCCAGAAAAAAGCCAAATAAACACTTCAATGGATTCCGGTCCCATCAAAGTATACACACTGATTATTTGGATTGCGTACCTAACTCTTACACACAGTCAAGCTCCTCTCTCTCTCTCTCCCCCCTCTCTCTCTCTCTCTCTCTCTCTCTCTGTCTCTCTCTCTCTCTCTCTCAGTATGTATACTCAGGAATGTGTATAGACAGCTTTATGCTTGTGTGTGTGTGTTTGATGTGTTGGTAGTGTACGTGTGGGTGTTGATAGATGTGTTTGTGTGTGTGTGTGTGTGTGTGTGTGTGTGTGTGTGTGTGTGTGTTTGTTGGTAGTCTGTGTCGAGATATAAGCATCCCATTCTTCTAGTGATGGAGAAGAAGGATTGTCTACCTATCGTTTTCCGGTGTGTGTGTGTGTGTGTGTGTGTGTGTGTTGGTAGAGTGTGTGTGAGTTGTCACTGTGGTGTGTGTGTGTGTGTGTTTGTGTGTGTGTTGTGATATATACATACGCAGCCCATACTTATATAGACAGAGGAGAAGCATTGTGTCTATTTATCGTTTTCCCGGTGGGTGGGTGTGTTTTAGTGTTGTGTGTATGTGTGTGTGTGTGTGTGTGTGTAATAGTTTGTGTACAGTTATGTGTGTTTTTGTGTGTGTGTAGTGTGTGTTTGTAGTGTTTGTGTGTGTGTGAGTATGT
>CM042169.1:35356782-35371782 GCA_023376005.1 Doryteuthis pealeii
TAGAAATGAATAGACTGAGATAGTTAGATATGAATAGCCAGATATAGATAGGAATATACTGAGATAGATAGATAAATAGATAGATAGATAGATAGATAGATAGACAGACTGAAAGATAGATATGAACGGGCTGAGATAAATAGATATGAGCAGTCTGAGATAGATAGATAGATATGGATAGACTGAGATAGGTATGAAAAGACTGATATTATATAGAAATGAATAAACTGAGATAGAGATATGAATAGCCAGATATAGATAGGATATACTGAGATAGATAGATAAATAGATAGATAGATAGATAGATAAGAACAGACTGAAAAGATAGATATGAACGGGCTGAAATAAATAGATAAGAGCAGTCTGAGATGGATAGATATGAATAGACTGAGATAGGTATGAAAAGACTGATATATATAGAAATGAATAGACTGAGATAGATATGAATAGCCAGATATAGATAGGAACATACTGAGATAGATAGATAGATAGATAGATAGATAGATAAGAAGAGACAGAAAGATAGATATGAACAGGCTGAGATAAATAGATATGAGCAGTCTGAGATAGATATATATGGATAGACTGAGATAGGTATGAAAAGACTGATATATATAGAAATGAATAAACTGAGATAGTTAGATAAGAATAGCCAGATATAGATAGGAACATACTGAGATAGATAGATAGATAGATAGATAGATGGATAAGAACAGACTGAAAGATAGATATGAATGGGCTGAGATAAATAGATAAGAGCAGTCTGAGATATGGATAAATATGAATGGACTGAAATAGGTATGAACAGATTGAGATATATAGAAATGAATAGACTGAGATAGTTAGATATGAATAGCCAGAGATAGGTAGATATGAACATACTGAGATAGTTAGATAGATAGATAGATAGATAGATAGACGTGGATGTAGAGCCATTTGCCTCAATATGTATGCGAGATGAGCCTATCGAAATATATCCTCCACAGAGACATAAACAAGTATACACAGACAAACAAACATACACACGCCCGCGTGTCTATATATAGATAAAAAGAAACAAACTAATTTAATATATATATATATATATATATATATATATATATATATATATATATAATACAGAGAGAGAAAGTGGGGAGAGAGAGAAAGAAAGAAAGAAAGAGAGAGAAAAAGTGAGAGATAGACAGATAGTTGAGGTTATTTTCGATATCGATAACAGTTATGACACTAACAATTCTTTTTCTTTCCTTCCATCTCTTTTTCCCTCTCTCATATATATATATATATATATATATATATTATATATATATATATGAGATAAAGAGGGAAAAAGAGATGGAAAGGAAAAGGAAAAGAATTTGTTAATGTATATATATATATATATATAATATATATATATATATATATATATATAATTTATATGTGTTTGTGCGTGAGTGTGTCTGTGCGTGAGTGTGTGTGTGTGCGTGCGTGTGTATATGAGTGTTTTTGCGTGTGTGTGTCTTGAATTTCGACTTGCGTGGACTAATCAAGTTTTGACTTTCAAATTATACCATTACCAAGATTGTTCTATTGCATTTTATGGTAACGTGCGCATTGGTATAAAACTAACATTCGGTTCTTATTAGAACCACTAAATGCAACCACTTCTCATCGTTGCAGGGCGGTGTTAACGTGGTAGTGTCACAGTTGTGCCGTCGGGAACTTAACGCCCTGGTCGGGCCAACAAAGGCAAAAAAGGTTAAATCGAACTTTACGGACATAAATTTCACTATCCTATGTCACCCCGTATACAAAAAAAAAATAAAAAAAATAAGGGAATTAACTGAATTTATTGAAATTTTCAGTGTTGATATATTAATGAATAAAAGATATAATTCACCAGTTATTTTATTTAAAAACATTTAAATTTTTTCAGGTTAGTTAACTTTGAAGCATGTATCTGTGAAAATCTGTGTTACGCCTCAAAGATACGTGGTTCAAAGTTAACTTAATTATGGTTATGAGTCTTTTCTTTAAATTCATTTCTCTACTGCTGTCACTTCATAAACATCCATCATTGGTCATAAGATATTTTATCCATTCTTTTGCATTGTCTTGACAAAGGTTTAATATAAACCGAAACGTGTATACGTCGAATTCACCATGAAATAAAAATTCATGTTTTGTTTTTTTCTGCCCCCCATATTATATATATATATATATATATATATATAGTCATCCACTCACACCGTGTTTCGACGTCTCTTCAGTATATAAATACGCACATCTGTATATAAGTAAAGGCCACCAGAGAGTGCTGCATTCGTTTTATAGGAGAGCATTCCCCGTTTTTTTTAGCTTGGTTGGCTGCCGCCAGCGAAAATCCCATCCAATTTGCTCAAACTACAAGGGGATGGGGATATATATCTATAGTCTGTAACAAAAACTACGTCACTGCTTATGTTACATTACCCAACATCGTCATAACATAGAATAAATGCACTCAAAATTTGAACATGCAACATTAGACAGTCCTCATTGTTTTTTTTAAACAAGTTTTAATAAATACATGACTGGTATTATATATTTATATATAGTTTGTTTTATTTTAATACATATTTAAATTTTACATTTCAAATTGTTTTATTTTTTAATCCTTTTATGAATTTGATGATTTTACTTACTTAGGATACAAACTCGCTGACATTGATTTTTGAACTCACACCCCTCAGGCAATATGTTTCAAAAATCTATTTTTACATCTACCGGAGGGTGTTTTTTATTTTGCTAGTATATACATATATATAGACACACACACACACACACACACACACACACATATATATATATATATATATATATATATATATATATATATATATCCCATCCAATGTGCTCAACCTACAAGGGGATGTCAATATATATATATATATATATATATATATATATATATATTATATATATATATATACCAGTCTCTATCTTTCTCTTCTCTGTCTGTCTGTCTCTTTAAATCTTAAAGAAATAGCGAAGGCCCCCGCTTATTTTTTTTACTGTCCTGGTATATTTTTTGTGTTCTCTTAAAAAGGAGGTCTCCCACAGCGCACTCTTGAGTGGTCAGTCCGTCCCGGCAGTTTTAAAGACATTTTCAGCGTGCTTGCACCTATTGCCCTTTTACTTCATGGATTCTATTCTTCTTGGGTTTATTTACTTTAACTTATTTACTTTTCTTTTATGTCGATGTCCATCGTTCCAGAGTCTGCTTTTCGTTTCCTGTTTTTTGCCGGCCCTTATTGGTTTGGGCCTTTTTTTAATGCGACAACCGATCCTGTCGCTTCCTTCCCAGACAGTCATCTTTTTATATAGATAAATAGATATTTCGTTACCACCCTCTCTCTCTCTCTCTCTCTCTCTCTCTCTCTCTCTCTCTCTCTCTCTCTCTGCTGTGTGTGTGTCTGTGTGTGTGTGTGTGTGAGAGTGTGACTGTATGTAAGACTGTGAGTGTATAAATGTGTGTGTGCGCAACTGTGAGTGTGTCTTTATATATATATATTATATATTATATATATATATATGCATATATATATATATGTATGTATGCATATATATATATATATATATATATATATATTATATATGCGTGTGTATGTGTGTATGTGTGCGCGCACGTGTGTGTGTGTGTGTATAGCTATATTTGCAAAAGCTAAGTGTTAATATAATATATATATATATATATATATATATATATATATATATATAATACTTTACACACACACACACACACACACACAAGCACACACACACACAAGCACACACACGCATATATATATATGTGTGTGTTTGCTTTGTGTGTGTGTGTGTGTGTGTGTATGTGTAAAGTGATTTTTGTAAACTCACGACTCAGATCTGACGGCCAGACCTAAAGGAAAAAATCTATTTCAGATAAATATTTTTTAAGTCAAAAATAGTCTGAAATGATGAAAGAGGAATTTGAAGAAAAAAAAAGAAAATCGAATGTTGAATTTAAAAATTGTTTTCTGCACGCAAAGTAAAAAATCTTCTTGTCTTGCTGCAAGGACGAATTAACAGATGTGCAAGGTTTACCAAATCGTACAGAATTTAGTTTGCAAAATTCTAAAACGTTAAACAGAACACAATATTTGTCTACCTAAAATATTCATTCACTTCTAAATTAACAATTTGTGTTCATAGATGGAGACCGCCGACTAAGCTTAAAGGCAACGCTCTCCTATAAACAGATGGAGCACTCTCTGGCGGTCTTTACATATATATTTAGACAAATGTGAAAATGAATAGATTTCTCTCAGCAATTATAAACATCATTTGATTTTCATGAATGTTAAATTCATACTGTCGGATTAATTTCCATTTATTTTCACATTTGTCTAATGAAAAAACAAAATATCTGGAATTTTACTCCTCGGAAGATTATTATCTACAATACAACAGATTTATCAACACCACAAATGCTTTGAAACTTTACATCTTTCTTCAATTATGCTGTGGACTTGTAAATTACTTTTTTTAATAGCTGGAATATATCATGAACAATTTTGATACTCATTATACACTTTTATATAATTTTACATCAAACTCTTTTGAGTTTTATTATGAACTATAATGCTTCTGATTTTTTAAAATAAAATTTATTTTATTTTTAACACAGAACACGCATTTTTTAAAATTCCAGCATTGAATAATAGCGTTTTGTTTGTACCCTTTCTTCTAACGTTTATTTTCCCGTCTTTCTCTCATATGTTGCTCTTGATGATGACCGATCTATTAACACGGTGGAAACAGATTTCTGTCAGCAATTATAAACATCATTTGTTTTTTCATAAATGTCAAATTCATATAAATTTAGGTATTTAAAATAGAAATTAGAAGGCTATTGACAATGCAATGGAAAAACTAGGTGATGAAAATTATGTTTATTTACCTGTTTCCTAAATATTTTCGAGATAAAATCCCATCCTCAAAGGTTTTACAGGTACGTGTGTTTTGTTAAAATATGTATATTACGGTGTCGGCGTAAATATTTATTGTTTATTCAGTTAAGTAAAGAGACGCTGGATGTTGTAGTATATTTAGGTATGTTTCTATCTGTTAAAATATTAACCCCGAGTGGTTAAGAAACCTGACTGATGCTAAATCGATCGGATTTCTATCCCGGTTGGAGGTAACCTGCAAATGTCTAGCCACACGGAATAGACGAGATAAGTATAAAACGGCGACTGTGGATGATTATGATATATATATATATATATAATATATATATATATATTCATTTATGGGTACTACTATGTGAATATAGCGTAAGCAGTTGATCCAATAAGGCTAAATATATTGTGAATATAGAGCATTAATAGTCGTAGAAGAAGTTATTTCCCGGCCGCGGTTTCGGTGTTACTCTAACACCTTCATCAGGGGGATTTGAGAGGATATTTTCGGTTACTTTATATAGCTAGACTGATATCTCTTTAATTCTTCCTGAAATGTATTCTTAGTAGGCTGCTAGTTTGAAATTTATCTTAGTAAGTTTGTAGTTGAGGTTATATATATATTATATATATATATATATATATATATATATATATATATATATTATATATATATATATATATATATATATATATATTTATCTTAGTAGGCTGCTAGTTTGTAGTTGATTTTATATATATATATATATATATATATATATATATATATATATATATATACTGGACCATACCTTCGGTCGCAACCGTGTCTTTCTGTCAAGCATTGTCTTTCTGAGCAACTAACGTGCCTTCAATCAACGTGTTCGTAATCTAATTCAATGAGCCTTTAATGATTATTTAATGCCAAAGCCATGCTTGTAGAAGAATAGTAGTGGCACAATTTAATCCATATCTGGGGGATCAAATGTTCATACCTTTCCAAAGTTTATTATTTTGAAAGGGAATGCGACAGGACTTCACGCTTTGCACGATCTCAGAATCCTCCACGCTACCAACTACGCCACAAGTACTCCCCAATATGAGTAACTCAGATTTAGTAGGCCCCTAATTCTTGAATGAGAATTTAGTTTTATTTCGTTATTCAAGGGCATGTCAACCTTTGTGGGTTATTTAAGACCAAAGGCATCCTTTTATAAAAACTGGAGGGATAAAGGGGAGGCGTGCCAAGGTTATTGTTCCATGATAGCTTGACCGAAGATCGAACTTGCTTACAATGGTGTCGCAGCTATGTGTCAATAGAACTGGGCTCTTTAATCTTGGTATGACAACCTATTAAGAGAATGAAAACCTTTTGAATTCAAACCTGTAAAACATCGCGTAAGACATTGATCTTGTGTCACATACTGCTCGACTGGGGGTGGGTAGTCAATACATAACACGGTGTTGCAGTCCAGTACGTTAGTTATTATACCACGCGGACTCCCCAAATAAAGTACATACCTTAGCTGTTTTTCTTTTTCATGTTAGAAAGTTTTCCGTGCCCAAAGCCGGATATTCCTAATTATATTCATTATATATATATATGTATCTATGCATAAAGAGGATTAAGGACCTTAACAAAAAAGGAGATGATTAATGAAGAGTAAAAGGCATTGAACATGTGCTTATTTCACTTTTCATCACTAATTCTAATCAAGGAGCAATGGTGATGAAGGGGTGCTCCACATTCACCAAACCTCCAAAACTGGAACCTCACCATCAGATAGAGTTTAACATCATTCCCAGGACATGTAGACCCTCAGTCAGCGCCTTCTAGCACCCTTATGATAAAAAGGGGTTGGGGATTGCCATAAGGGTAATAGGGTTGGTAAAATCATATAGGTGCTAGGGCTTGATGTGACCAGCCGATTGATCAGAGGGGGCCTCTCCGACCGCCCGTCTAGTCTAAGTAAGGGTCTAAGTGGAGTGTTGCATGTCATGGACTGCTCATCCACCTGAACTCCATCCTTAAGCATCACGGGTCACCACCCACGGCCAACAGGTGGCCCCATTGGGGGAGTCTTAACCCTCTGCAGAGGTGTAGTCGGTGCGTTATAATGCCCCACCGACAGGGCGGTTCATTTTTAGGTAGTATTATAGTTATAATACTACTCCAAGTATATCACTATTACGATTAAAAAAACAGATAATGCAATTTGTAAATACAAGAATATATTTACAAACTGAGATTTGGAGAAACAATATATAACAAAGAAAAGACCAAAATATCCGTAGTGTCTGAAAATAATCAACCAGTATTGTAATATTTTCTTTCGAATTACACAGGATAGATTAGAAGGTAGGAGTTCGGCGGCTTTAGTTGTTTCCCCAGATCATAAATAATCTATTAAGAAACTTTAATTGGGAGCCACAATTTCTACCAGGGACTCATTCAAAGCAAATTAGGTGCGACCCAAGACACACTTAATCAAAAAGCTATCAGCATCACTGTATGTTAATATCTTTTAGAAACGTTTTTGTTGTTGATTTTTTAATAAAATCTGCTTTCAGAATTCAAAAATATTTCAATCTCCTTGACAAAACAATAACTAACATCAACAGATGATCTTTGTTTTGTCAAGTAGAAGATAAGAGATACACATTTTGATGTATCTAGATTAATTTCGATCCATATTTGATATATACTTATCAATCAAAACGTTAAACATCGACATTATATTTTTCAAAAGTTTCATTAAAGTTTATGGTTCCGTTTTTGACATTTTGTTCTTTTTTTTATCCAGTACTAGACACAAGAGCCCACATGCAAACAGAGTTCCCAAAACCCGGTAGAGTGACCAACACTGGATATTCCTACTAATATTTTTATATATATGAATATATGCATAAAGAGAATTGGGGGCCTTGACAAAAAATGACAAATGATTAATGAAGAGTATAAGACATTCAACTCTAACATGTACTTATTTCCCTCTTCTACAATACCGCCCAGTCGGCTGGGGCGTTAGAATGCACTGACTGCACCTCTGCAGAGGGGTAAGACTCCCCCAATGGGGCCACCTGTTAGCCGTGGGTGGCGACCCGTGATGCTTAAGGATAGAACACAGGTGGATGAGCAGTTCATGACTTGCAATACTCCACTATGGCCCTATCTTGGGCTAGACGGGCAGTCAGAGAGGCCCCTCTGATCAATCGGCTGGTCACGTCAAGCCCTAGCACCTATATGATTTTCCCAACTCTACTGCGTTTATGTCAAGCCCCAGCCCTTTTTATCATATGGGTGCTAGAAGGCGATGGCTGAGGGTCTGGGAATGACGTTAAATGGTGAGGTTCCAGTTTTTGAGGTTTGGGTAATGTGGAGCACCCCTTCATCACCATTGCTCCCTGGTCCACTCTGACCCGGAGTGGTAGTACCTGTTAGGGTCCCATCTATGGGTTAAATAGAAAAATGTATTTATAAAAAAATTGTATTATCCATTAAGAATTGATTTATTTCAAAACTTTATCGGCATTAAATGACCCACTGAGGTTGATATGCCGTAAAACAAAACTAAACAAAGCCACATTTTCTACAATAATTCAAAATATGTATCTCCAATCTCCTTCTTGTCAAAACAAGAATTAACATCAACAGTCGATATTTGTTTTGTTATGAAGAATATTAAATATACATATTTCGATGAATCTAAATTAATTTCAAATCCTGGACTAGGCTGTTTGCATTTTACATAGCGCTAATACTCCTGGAAAGGTAAGAATCCAACTACTTTCCTTTCAACTACTGTAGGACAGGCTAGGCTTTTTGACGTTGGAAATAGACTCGTCAAACCGAGTTCAAATCCTGGACAAGACTGTCTGCATTTCACATAACGCCAATACCCTTGGGGAAGGTATGAATCAAACTACTCTTCCCCCACCTATGGGTAAATAGTAGGGCAGGCTAGGCTTTTTAACGTTGGCTAAGCAAGCAGTCTCGAGAAGGAAAATTCTAAATTCAAACCTGTTAAAACCCCACTTAAGAAATTGACCGTGTGTTACATCCTGCTCGTGTGGAGGGGTCGGTCAATACATACTAGTACGTGAACTATTTTACCACGATGGCTCCCGAAATTTTCTAAAGTACATACCATAGCTTTTTTTTTTCCGGGACCAACGCCGGATATCCTTGCTAATATTTTTTGTGTATTTAGGAATATATGCATAAAGAGGATTGGGGGCCTTAACAAAAAATGAGAAATGATTAATGAAGAGTAAAGGGCATTCAACTCTAACGTGTACTTATTTCCCTCTTCTACAATAATTCTTCCCGCGTTTTTTTTGTTCCTTGTACTTTTTTCTTCTTCCTTCTTTTGATTTGAGGTCAAAGGTGATCGTTCCTATGTCTGGTTTTTGTTTCCTCTTGGGCTATTTTTATTTAGACATACGATTTCAATTTACTTGCTTCCTCCTTTCTGTCTTGGTATCTGTTTTTGATGGAACTTGTAGGGCAACAAAGACAAAAAAATAAGAAGCAAGAAAAATAAAATAAAATATAATACAAAGATTGGTCTACTGAAGCCAGGGAAAAAACTACAAATCTTCTCTAATGAACAAAGTAAAAAATATAAAAAAATATACGAAAAAAATATATCTTAAAATATATTTTTGAATGGCTAATACAGAGACTACAATTTTCACATGATTACAACGTTTACTAAGACCAGTATTTCTTGCTCCACTAATAATAATAATAATAATAATAATAATATAATAATAATAATTGATGACCCAACAAAATAGTAAATGTAGACTTTGCGCTAATATAGATGAGATTGTAAATCATGTACTATGCGAATGTAGCAAACTAGCACAACGGGAGTACAAAACCAGACACGGCTGGGTTGGGAAGGTGATCCACTGGGAATTATGCAAAAAAATTAATTTTGACCATACAACAAAATGGTATATGCATAAAGCAGAATCTGTTCTTGAGAACGAAACGCATAGAATTCTCTGGGACTTTGAAATAAAAACGGATCACCTTATCCCAGCAAGAAGACCAGACCTAGTGTTGATAAACAAAAAAGAAAGAACTTGTCAACTGGTGGATTTTGCAGTTCCAGCAGATCAAAGGGTGAAGCTAAAGGAAAATGAAAAAATGGACAAATATCTGGACCTTACCAGAGAACTGAAAAAGTTATGGAATATGAAAGTAAAAGTGGTACCAATTGTAATTGGTGCACTTGTAACGGTCCCAAAAGGATTGGAAAAGGGTTTGGAAAGTTTGGAAATCAAAGGAGGATTGAAAGCATTCAGAACACTGCACTGCTGCAATCTGTCAGAATACTCAGAAGAGTCCTGGAGACCTGAGGAGACATGCTGTCACTCAGAATGCAGTGAAAGAACATCAGCTAATGCTTATGTGAAAACTCAAAAAGAGTAAATAATAATAATAATAATAATAATAATAATAATAATAATAAAATACCAAATCCCTTATAATCGCAGCACAAGACAATGCCATTAGAACAAGCTATATAAAGGCAAAAATAAATAAGAAACAGCAGAATAGCAAGTGTAGAATATGTGGGGAAAGAAATGAAATGATTAATCATATAATAAGCGAATGCAGCAAACTAGCACAGAGACATAACAAGACTAGGCACGACTCTGGGGAAAAGGTAATCCACTGGGAATTGTGCAAGAAATTCAATTTTCACCATACAACCAAATTTTTATATTCAAAGAACCTAAACCTCTCCTAGAGAACGAGACGCATAACATTTTTTGGAACTTCGAGGTACAGACGGAGTACCTAATCCTGGCTAGGAGACCGGACCTAGTATTGATTGACAAGAAAAAGAGAACCTGTCATCTCGTGGATTTTGCCCTTCCGACCGACCACCGATTAAAAATCAAAGAAAGCGAAAAGATAGACAAATACTTAAACCTTGCCATAGATCTGGGGAAGTTTTGGAACATGAATGTGAAGGTCATACCAATTGTAATTGGTGACCTTGGAACGATCCCCAAAGCTCTGGAAAAGAATTAGAAATCAGAAAAAGAATCGAGACCATCCAAACTACAGCACCGTTGGGGTCGGCTAGAAACTCAGAAGAGTCCTGGAGGTTCAGAAGACTTGTTATCACCAGTGAACCACCAGCTACGGCAGGTGTGAAAAACTCATAATATTAATAATAGCAAATGTAGGGTGTGTGGAAAGAGAGATTAGACGACAGCAAACTAGCTGAACGAGAATACAAGGCAAGGCACCACTGGGTTTGAAAGGTGATCCACTGGGAATTGTGCAATTTTGACAATTCAACAAAAATAAACCAGAATCTGTTAATAATAATAAAAGAGTATAAGATAGGAAAGCTCATTCCCTGAAAATTGTGCAAAAGATTATAATCTAACAATGCTGACAAATGATATATGCAGAATAGCATGTGTAAGATGTGTGGAGACAAACACGAAACTTCTAATCACATAATAAGCGAATGCAACAAACTAGCTCAAAAGAAGTACAAGTCAAGGCATGACTGGGTGGGAAAGGTGATCCACTCGGAATTCTGCAGGAAATTTAACTTTGACCATAATGCAAAATAAAATACAGATTGGTCTACAGAAAAAGTACAAATCTGCTCTAGGGAACAATTTAAAATATACAAAAAAATCCGGACATTTTTAAAAATACATTTCTGAATGGTAAATACTGAGACTATAATTTTCACATGATTAAATAATAGATTAATAAGATACTTGACAGTTGAAGACTGTAGGAAATACAACAGATTGCACTTTGCGGAACTGCTCATCTCCTGAGGACAGTACTATCAATGTTAGTGGAAAAGTAACACCCAACAAAAGAAAAAAACAAACAAACAAACAAAACAAAAAACAAGAACAAAAAACGAAACATTATCATCAGCTGATATGTGTCTCAAGGAGCCTCACTACCATTTAAAAAATGACGAAACAACCTGTTAGATCATTATGAAAAGAAAAGAAACAAAATAAATAGATTGTCATATTTAGAAGATGTTTGGATATTAAAATGTATTTTGAATTTTTTTATGGATGTATATAGATATAAGATTCCTGTAGTCCGTAATTAGAAAGATTGATTCAATTGTGGATTGAACTCATAAACTGCGAGATCATTCTACAAGACATTGAAGTAGGAGGCTACGTCCAGGCAGTATAACAAAAATATAAAAACAATGATAAAATTTAAATAAAAATAAAAATAAGAAGCTGGTTTAATTTTTATAGACACCCTGTGTATAGATATAAGATTCGAGTTGTCCGTAATTAGATGGATTGACTTGAGTGTGGATTGAACTCATAAACTCCCCGTTCATTCTACAAGACATTGAACAATGAGGCTACATCCAGACAGTGTAACAAAAAAACAATTAAATCTTATTATAATGGAGATTGTGAGTTTGTCTGTCTGTAACCGAAATTATATTACTGTACCAGTCACAATTCCCTTTGTTATTTACATCACATTCTCTCTGATTTTATTTTTTGTTTAAACCTGAATTATTAATAAAATTGTTTTACATCATTAAGACTGTTGACCATATCTACATACTAATAACATGCAATTGTATTTATATATACAACAAAATAGCAGTTTACAGTGTGAATGGGAAGGCTAATTTGCATATTGATCTGAAAAATTTGATTTTAATAAATATATGCTTAGTATTATTGATTTCCAATTGTTTGGTTTTATCTCATTGAATATGAGCAAAAATCTCGGGGATAAATCTTAAAAGAAATCCATTAGCAAGAAGAAATAACTGTAATGTTATTCTTTTCTTCCTATTTTAACTAAATAGTTAAATTAGGAAAATTTACCAATGAGAGACGGGAGTAATGGAAAATGATGGAAGAATTAGTTTACGAGTTATTCTATTTTTCGATTATACCCCCCTATGTTCCAAATCTTTTTATCTGCATTCCTATTCAGTTTCATTAGCCTTTCTAATTTAACATGAAATTTTATTATATTAACATTTAAATACTTGCACCCAGAGGGTGCATATATGTGCTAGTAAGAATAAAAATAAGAAGCTGGTTTAATTTTTATAGACACCCTGTGTATAGATATTAGATTAGAGTTGTCCGTAATTAGATGGATTGACTCGAGTGCGGATTGAACTCATTATCTGCGAGTTCATTCTACAGGACACTGAACAAGGAGGCTACGTCCTGGCAGTATAACAAAAAATAAGAAAAAAGAATAATAAAAGTCAGATAAAAATAAGAATAAGAAGCTGGTTTAATTTTTCGTCTAGTTAGACCACACACAGACGGAAAACCCATTCAGTGTCTACGCGTTAACGAGCGCACCTCTTTCTCCTGAATATGCGATTAGAGAAAATCGTATATGGACGAAAAAGAAAAGCACATTCACAGATGCGTTGAGTTTATGTCTGCTTTTGCAGCTGTCAGTCGGGTGGTCCTTTCACCACAATCACATATGAATATTTAAATACTAATTTTTATATTGAAAGACATTAGAGGTGCAAGTCGGAGGAAATGGACTCGTCAAACCGAGTTCAAATCCTGGACAAGACTGTTTGCATTTTACAAAACGCCAATACCCTTGGGAAAGGTATGAATCTAACTAATACTAATACTAATTTTTATATTGAAAGACATTAGAGGTGCGAGTCGGAGGAAATGGACTCGTCAAACCGAGTTCAAATCCTGGACAAGACTGTTTGCATTTTACAAAACGCCAATACCCATGGGAAAGGTATGAATCTAATACTAATACTAATTTTTATATTGAAAGACATTAGAGGTGCGATTCGGAGGAAATGGACTCGTCAAACCGAGTTCAAATCCTGGACAAGACTGTTTGCATTTTACAAAACGGCAATAGCCTTGGGAAAGGTATGAATCTAAATAATACTAATACTAATTTTTATATTGAAAGACATTAGAGGTGCAAGTCGGAGGAAATGGACTCGTCAAACCGAGTTCAAATCCTGGACAAGACTGTTTGCATTTTACAAAACGGCAATACCCTTGGGAAAGGTATGAATCTAACTAATACTAATACTAATTTTTATATTGAAAGACATTAGAGGTGCGATTCGGAGGAAATGGACTCGTCAAACCGAGTTCAAATCCTGGACAAGACTGTTTGCATTTTACAAAACGCCAATACCTTGGGAAAGGTATGAATCTAAATAATACTAATACTAATTTTTATATTGAAAGACATTAGAGGTGCGATTCGGAGGAAATGGACTCGTCAAACCGAGTTCAAATCCTGGACGAGACTGTTTGCATTTTACAAAACGCCAATACCCTTGGGAATACCCTTGGGAAAGGTATGAATCTAAACAATACTAATACTAATTTTTATATTGAAAGACATTAGAGGTGCGATTCGGAGGAAATGGACTCGTCAAACCGAGTTCAAATCCTGGACAAGACTGTTTGCATTTTACAAAACGGCAATACCCTTGGAAAGGTATGAATCTAAATAATACTAATACTAATTTTTATATTGAAAGACATTAGAGGTGCGATTCGGAGGAAATGGACTCGTCAAACCGAGTTCAAATCCTGGACGAAACTGTTTGCATTTTACAAAACGCCAATACCCTTGGGAAAGGTATGAATCTAACTAATATTAATACTAATTTTTATATTGAAAGACATTAGAGGTGCGAGTCGGAGGAAATGGACTCGTCAAACCGAGTTCAAATCCTGGACAAGACTGTTTGCATTTTACAAAACGCCAATACCCTTGGGAAAGGTATGAATCTATCTAATACTAATACTAATTTTTATATTGAAATGAATCTAACTAATACTAATAATAATTTTTATATTGAAAGACATTAGAGGTGCGAGTCGGAGGAAATGGACTCGTCAAACCGAGTTCAAATCCTGGACAAGACTGTCTGCGTTTTACAAAACGCCAAATTGGGAAAGGTATTAATCTAACTACTCCTCCTCTACCTATGGGTAAATAATAGGACGGACTAAGCTCTTTAAACTTGGTTTGGTAACTAGTCTAGGTGAAAACACTAAATTCAAACCTGTT
>CM042169.1:35376782-35391782 GCA_023376005.1 Doryteuthis pealeii
TTAGTTACAGAAATCGATATTGAATGAGAGAGCAAATCGAAGTATGTCTACTTTCAATGAATACGAATGAATAGAATTTGTTTTTTTTTCTTCTTCTTTTTGCGAGAAATATATTCGATTAGGATCGTAAAGAAATCATATTTAGAAGTTCAGTATTCATCATTGCAATCTAATAATCACATTTGATGTAGGTTACAAAAATATTAGGACTTCGTCAAAAGCTTCACACCGTATTTAAAAAAAAAAGTGCCTCTACCTATTCAATACTCGCTGGAATAAGTGTGTTGAATATTATGCAGATATTGTTGAAGGAAATTAACATTACATTACGGCTTTTCTCATTTTTGCAATCTGTTAATAACATTTAATGTAGGCTACAAAAATATTAGGACTTCACACCGTATTTGAAAAAAGGATATTCAGAGGCGCTTCTAACAATGCAATACTCGCTGGAATAAGTGTATTGAATAATACATGTTGAAGAAAGTTAGCATTCCATTACTTTTTTTCATTTTTGCAATCTTATAATCACATTTGATGTTGGTTACTAGGACTTCGTTAAATGCTTCACACCATATTTGAAAAAAAGATATTCGGAGGTGCTTCTACCAATTCAGAACTCGCTGGAATATGTGTGTTAAATATCATGCAGATAATGTTGAAGAAAATTAACATTTTATTACGTTTTATTTTATTTTTGCAGTCTAATAATCACGTTTGATGTAGGTTACAAAAATATTAGGACTTTATCAAAAGCTTCACACCATATCAAAACAATATCCAGAGGTGCTTCTACCAGTTTAAAACTCGCTAGAATAAGTGTGTTTCATATTATGCAGATAATGTTGAAGAAAATTACTATTTCTTTTTTTTATTACTTTTTTTTGTTTTTTTGCTAAATATATCTTCAGTCGCCATACTATTGTTTGGCTTGAGTAGGGGGCCATCCTTCCAGGCAGTACCTGCCGCTTCGCCTAAAGGAGCAGGTCTGGTTTATTGCCTTTTTTTCCTGGTGTACCTCAAATGATGTATGCCGAAGGGATTCATGCAATTTTTAAACACAAGGAACGCATGAGCTTCGGTTTGTGCGTTGTTTTCCAATTTAATCGTTTATATATATATATGGACCGGAATAGCTCAGTCAGTAGAGCGTTTGGCTAGAAACCACAAGGTTCTTAGTTCGATACCGGTCCTCGCCAACTCAGCGTATGAGTAGCACAGGGATCTGTGCGGTAAAGTAGGGAGCTGATGATAGGTGTGGTGCTCCACCGCAAACACCAAAACAATCTCCTTGATCTAGCGCTATTGAAAAGGAGATAGACTCCCTCGCTGTCTGGCTGATACCGACTTAAGGCCGCCCCGACGTCTTTATTTATATATATATATATATATATATATATATATATTGGGGGTGGTGGGGTGGTAATTGATTAAGGAAGGCCATATTTTGTCTTCCTTAGCAATTAGTTTTTTGTAGGTTTTGTTGAAAGATTCAATGTTTTTTGTGATGGTGTGTGGGGGTATTGTTTCATTATATGTATATATATATATATATATATATATGGGGGTAATATTGAAAAAAATTGAAAAAATACAAGTTTCATAAACGAATAATGTTTATTACGGCTACGCTGTAGAATTTTTGTCTGTTTAAATCGAACTTCATCAGGGCTTTCGTTGGTTTAAGGAAAAATAAATTATTACTGAAACACACCAAAAAACAGAGGCTCGCAAACTTTTTGTTTTCAGTAATAATTTATTTTTCCTTAAACCAACGAAAGCCCTGATGAAGGTATTTCCAAACAGAACGAAACACTGCAACGTAGGCTTAATAAACATTATTCGTTTATGAAACTTTAGTTTTTTTCAATTTTTACAATATTGGATACTGTCGGATTCACTTCCTTTTTTTCACAGATACACACACACACACAGACACTCACACACACACACACACACACACACACACACACACACACACACACATCGCCCATTTCATTCATAACATGAGGAAAAAAGAAAGGAGGAGAAGAAGTAAGAAAGAAAAAAGAGAGGAAAAAGAAACAAGAAGAGAAATTATAACCACACAAAGAAAAACGTAAGCACGTCCATTTCTGATACGAATCTCTGATGATGAAGTTTATACTTCGAAATCGATAAGACAAAAATTACATCTTTTTGTTTTTATTTTTTATACGCATTGTAATTGCCTTCAAATTATTAATATATATGTGTGTGTGGGTGTGTGTGTTTCCATAAATATATGTATAGTCTCTAACGAGATGAATATACAAATTGTTTAAGTACGTGTGAAAACGTGTGAATGTTTTTGCCGTACGACAAAGATGTCTGATATTTCGTTCTCATAATCTGTCCATTCGCATTGCAAGTGCAGATTTCTCGTCACGACAGCAAGGAATATAAACAGTAATTTTCCTGATTGAATTGACACTAGAATGAATTAATAATTTAACCGGTTATTACTTATGACTGCGCATGAGAATAGGTTCGTTGACTTTAACGCCTGCGGGGTAAGTACCGGCGGCGTAGTGGATAAAAGTAGATGAGAGCTCAATGTATACATATTTACACACACACAAACACACATGCATATATATATATATATATATATATATATATATATATATATATATATGGGATTGTAATATTGTAAAAATTGAAAAAACACAAGTTTCATAAACGAATAATGTTTATTACACCTACGCTGTAGAATTTTGGTCTGTTTAAATCGAACTTTATCATATATATATATATATATATATATATATATATATATATATATATATATATATATATATATATATACACACTAGCAAAAGTAGCAGGTCCATGACCGGACGAAAACACCAGAGGGTGTTCCTAAAAATTAAATTTAAAAAAAATCACCGAAAATGTATGTATTACAGTATTTATTTTAGTTTGTTTTTTTTTTAATATTGAAATTTAAAAAAAAATGTAATCCTGAATTTTTGAGCGTTTTTGAAATAATTTTATGTCATAATATTGACATTTTTAGGTAGAATTCAGAATTCTTTTTTTTTTTTTTACTAAAAAAAATATATCCCGTATAAAAACTTATAAAAATATTCTGATATAATTATTCAGACTATTATCTTCATAGAAAATAAAATTAACTACTATTTCTCTGAAATGAGATGAGGCTTGATTATTAGTATTATCTGCATTATTCTCCTCATCTTTATTGTTATCTGTACAACGTTTCGACCAATATGCAAGATTTCGAATCTGAGTGACCTTCCGCTTTGGAGATACGTCGACGCGTACATACCAAATATCCTTTTATATATATATATATATATATATATATATATATATATAAGTTAAAAGAAAGGAAATGAATCCGACAATATGAGTAAGAAAAGGTGGAATGAAAACATCACACAATGCTGTTAAAGAAGAAAACAATTTATAATATAATCATAGCTGATACTGATCAATATTTCGATTTTACAAAAATCATCATCAGAGCTCATTCACTCCCGTAGTTGTTTGGGTCGGAGAGGAAAGTCAAAATGAGTTTACAAAACAAAAAAACCTTAATACTGCAAAAAAACGAAAGACGTTACAATATTCACCAACGTGGGCATTTCGCGCCATATATATGTCGGGCATGTCTCATGTATATCTTTTGTCAACAAATGTAGCGAATTTTTTAGATGTTGGCAACAAGACGAAACAATTTAAACGGATGGGGATGGGTGTTAAGAAATGTGACGGTTGGAATTCAAAAGACTTTTAGTAAAGGAATTTTTTACGATTAATTGTTTTTATTATTTAAATTTTATTTTTAAGTTCTGTAATTCATAAATGATTAGATATTTACTGTAATTAGTTTTTATATATAAAGTGAAAAAGTTATGAGCGGAATATGTTAATATTTTAGAAAAGGGGTTTTTATATATTTTTATTTTACGATTAATTATTTTTAAATTTCTAATTATTATTATTATTAAGTTCTGTATTTAATAAATGATTAAATATTTATTGTGTTTTATTTTTATATATAAAGTAAAAAAGGTTATGGGCGGAATTGGTTATTATTTTAGATAATGTTAAGCGATTTGGATCTAATGTAAGGTATTATTTTTCTTCTTTAACAGCATTGTGTGATGTTTTCATTCCACCTTTTCTTACTCATATATATATATATATATATATATATATATATATATATATATATATGTGTGTGTGTGTGTGTGTGTGTGTGTCCAATATATATATATATATATATATATATATATATATATATATATATATATAATCCAAGCGTGTTGGTAGATCCTTGCGGAGAGAAAAAACCCAGCAGAAAGTTTGATTGTAAAAATATACTACCAGGAAGAAAAAAATTTTTGAAAAAAAGAAAGGACCAAGATATTCGTACCAACAGAAAATAATCTCTTGGTACAGTATTTGGCCAAAAGAAAAAAACAATTTATATGTATATATATGTATATAAGATATATATATATTCATATAACCGCTAGGAGAAGCTAATATGTAAAAAGTGCTCGATACCTAAGTAGAGCCAAGTAATAAAGATAATCTAATGAGTTAGACGAACCTATTATTAGTTTCGCATAAAGCTCTTCAGGGCTAAAATCCGATTTTAGCCCTGAAGAGCTTTATGCGAAACTAATAGTAGGTTCGTCTGACTCATTAGTTTATCTTTATTATATATATAATATATATATATATATATATATATATATTGTATATTTTTGCAGAATTTTGGCAGAAAAATTTCTAGGTAAGTACTGTTAAAGCCCACGGAATATTTCTTTTTCAGTCTCTTTATCTTAAGTTTTTCTAATCGTCTATTAATTTTTCTTAAATTGGAATTGAGCTGGTAAAGTCACTGTCCCATACTCTTTACCCTAGCGCTTTCAACAGTTTTGTCGCTGAAAATCCTCACTGAAAATACCCAAATCCTCTATAAATATTGCAATAAGAAACGAGTAAAAATCCTTGAGGCGACCTGTATAAATAAACAAAACAAAGAACAAACCTAACATTAATAGAACTAGCAAATATATGCACCCTCCGGGTGCAAGTATTTAAGTTTTAATGTAATAAAATATTGTATTAAATTAGAAAGGCTAATGAAACTAAATAAGAATACAGATAAAAAGATTTGAAACACAGGGAGTATAATAAAAGATTTGAAACAGAGGGAGTATAATAAAAAATGAAACAACTGAAACTTACTCTTCCATCACTCTCGTCGTTCATTGTTATTTTTTCTAATTTAAGTATTTAGTTATAAGAGGCAGTAAAGAATAAAATGACAGTTATTTTATCTTGTTAATGGATTTCATTTAAGATTCATTGAAGAGATTTTTGCTTATATTCATTAAAATAAAACCAAACAGTTAGAAATCAATACTACTAAGCACATATTTATTAAATTCGATTTTTTAATATTAATATGCAAATTAGCCTTCCCGTTCACATTGTAAAGCGCTATTTTGTTGTATATATAAATATAATTGCATGTTGCTTGTATGTTGACATAGTTAACAGTATTAATAATGTAAGACAATTTTATTAATAATTGAGGTTTAGATAAAAATAAAATCATGGAGAATGTGATGTCAATAACTAAAAGAATTGTGACTTGAGTAGGAATATAGTTTCGGTTACAGACAGAAAAACACACAATCTCCATTATAATAAGATAACATTTAATATAGGTAACAATATACTAAACATCTTCAAAAACTAAAGCATTCATCTTAGCAACACTCTAAAATTCATAAGGTTGTATATAGTATTATATTTTTGTTGGAAACGTCTAGTAATAGCCCAATTTTAACGTTCTGTAGGATATTATTTTATTGCTGTTTCTATATTTAATACAGGCTGTTATGAAATATATAACAATTCTTGAGTCATTTTTATATGCATACATATAAATATATAATTCTTTAATCAAGTGTATTTTTAAGTTTTCAATTAATTTTGGCTTTAGTTGTTATTATAGTTAAGTGAATGTAAATGTTTATTTTTGGGCCATGTTGCAAATTGGTACCTTCCACAGATTATTAGAAATATGCATACATTATATGATAAAAATATTATCTTAGCAACACTCTAAAATAATCGACTCTCCTAATTTGAAAGTGCAATAGATAAAAGAAGAGAAAAACCTATCAAATATAACATACAACTCCCCAACCCCCGGATATGTTGGTTGAGCTCTCTGGGGACAAAATTTGATTGGCGGTCGCAAATTAAGCTTAAATGTTATAGCTCCCGGATAAACAGGATGTGAGTTCTCTAGCGGCTATAACATATATACCTATCTATGTATTTATCAGTTAAAATCTACCCCTTCCCTGTAGGTAGCTGATGGTCTAGGGATTAAGACGTCGGACTGATGAAAAATCAGTCGGGTTTCTGTCTCTGTCGGAGGTAGCTTGCTAAGTCTAGCCACACTGAGAAGACGTGATACGTCGAAAAACGGTGTCTTTAGATGACAAAAATTATACATATGCATATGCGAAGAGATGGAAGTGAATCCGACGGTATGTAATATAGTGAGAAATTTGAAAAAAAACACAGATTTAAATAAAATGAGTGTTAAGTTTATTAGTCGACGCTGCAGTGTTTCGATCTGTTAAGTAGAAATTCCCTGAAGAAGATCTACTTAACAGATCGAAACACTGCAGCGTCGGCTAATAAACTTACCACTCATTTTATTTAAACCTGTGTTTTTTTTTCAAATTACTCTCTATGCTATATATATATATTATAATATATATATATATATATATATATATTATATATATATATATATATATTAGAGAATATGTGCTTATTGAAGTCGAACCTAATTTTTGAAAGTTAATTTCATTAATAATTAATTAGGCGGGATTTACCTTACATTTATGTAAGGCTAAACAAATCGAGAAAAATCAATCTCTGTATGTACATTTCGGCCTATTAGGCCTCATCATATATATATATATATATATATATATATATATATATGTAGAATTAAACAAAATACACATCTGCTTAACAATTTTATTAACAATCTTTTCAAGCTTTCTGGCCAACGTTTTTATATTTGGATGGAATCCGTAGAATAATCGACAAAGTTGTTATCCCAAGTACTTTCGGCACTAAAGTACACGGGATAAAAACTTTGGTGGACTAATCCACGGATTTCATCCAAATGTAAAACAGTTGGCCACAAAGCTCGAAAAGATTGTTAATAAAATTGTTAAACAGGAGACGTGCCTTTTGTTTAATTCTACATGTATAAATGAAAGAATGCTGCCCAAATACCCCACACACATAATATATATATATATATATATATATATATATATATATATATGTGTGTGTGTGTGTGTGTGTGTTTGTGTGTGTGTATGTAAGCCTACATTTAAAATTGATTGATAATTGTTCTTTGGTGTGAAAATCTTTAAGTACATTCCTGTTCATTGCAATTTTAATTAAATTTAAACTAACAGTAATCAAGTCTGAAGTACGCAGTGACACGGAAATATTCTGATATTACAGAATTGGTAAGACTTATTAACAAAAATTCTCCACCATGAAAAACTGGCTGACAACCTCGCTACAGGCTATTATTACTTCATTTATTACTAATTTTACTTAAAGTTTTGTTGTTCTTTTTCTTTTCGTTTTCAAAGTTTTTGTGTTATTGTTTCTTGTATATTAATCATGTGAGCACCGTGATTCTCCATTGTAGGGAGGGATGCATCTTTAATGGCTTAGCAAGTATATCATATCAGTATTTTCTATTCATTACTTTGTACCATTGATAAGCAGTTAGTTCAAAAGTCAGTCTAGTTTTCAATGGTATCATACTATTATTGTAATTATTCAAAGGTAAAAATAGATAAGACGTAGCAGAATAGTTAGTGCAGAAAGTAGGTAGTATAGACTCGGGAACCTTCATTTCGGACTCGGGAACCTTCTTGTCACAGAACTTTGAACCCAACCCTTTATTCAGTCAACGGGAGTATCCTGTTCTCATTCTGCTGACCATAGCTGGGTAGAGGCGTTAAGATGTGTTAATTATTATTCAATGTTACTATGTTAATAATTAACACAGCTTAACGCCTCTACCCCAGCTATGGCCAGCAGAATGAGAACAGGATACCCCCGTGGACTGAACAAAGGGTTGGATTCAAAGTTCTGTGATTGCTCCCGATTACGACAAGGTTCCCGAGTCCGAAAAAGAAGGTTCCCCGAGTCAGAAAAGAAGGTTCCCGAGTCGGACAAGAAATACCTGAAGAAGGCTGGAGCGCATATCGATCGAAACGTTGTACAGATAAAAATGAAGATGAGGACAATAGTTCGAATAACTCAGATAATACAAATCCATTGAATATGTAATTTTCTTAATTATTGCGGTTGGGGGTTAGGGTTTAGATATATGGGGTTTGTGTTGGGCTTCTTGTTTTATATAAAATATTTAATAACAACGACTTAAAATTAGTTTCGTCTGTATGGATTATATTTATTAAAAAAAGTAAAGTCGTTCGGGCGGCCTAAAGTCGGTATCAGCCAATCAGCGAGGGAGTCTATACCGTTCTCACTTGCGCTAGACCAAGGAGATTATTTTAGCGTCTGAGGTGGAGCGCCACACCTACCATCAGCTCCTTACTTTACCGCACAGATCCCTGTGCTACTCATCAGCTGAGTTGGCGAGGACCGGTATCGAACTAGGAACCTTATGGTTTCTAGCCGAACGCTCTACCGACTGAGCTAACCCGGCCGTAAAGGATAATTAAAAAACAAAACAACGAAATAATATGTCCTTATGTCCTGAAGAAGGTCACGAAGACCGAAATGTTATAGTGTCGACATTATCACCGAGAATAAATATTCATCCATTGTAACATCCCGTGTTTGTCAACATTACTCCTTATACTACACATGTATACATACATATATCCGTATATAGAAATGATTAGATACATACACATACGTATCCTACGCATGCACACATACATACAAATACGTATACTACGCATGCACACATACATACACATACATGTATATTGCACATGCTCACATACATACACATACATACACATACATGTATACTACACACGTATACATACATGTATACTACACATGTATATATACACATACACGTATACATACATATACACACACATACACGAAGACAGTAATTGATTAACAAACAAATTAGCATGTATATATACACACACACGTATACATACATGTATACACACACACACATACACACGAAGACAGAATTTGATTAACAAAAAAATTACATTAGCATGTATATATACACACACGTATACATACATGTATACTACACATGTATATACACACACACGTATACATACATGTATACTACACATTTATATATATATACACACACACACGTATACATGCATATACACACACACATACGAAGACAGATCGAATTTGATTAACAAACAAATTAGCTTAGCATGTATATATACACGCACACGTATACATACATGTATACTACAAATGTATATACACATACACGTACACATACATGTATACTACACATGTATTTACACACACACACACGTATACATACATGTATACTACATATGTATATACACACACACGTATACATACATGTACACACATACACACACACACACAGACACACGAAGACTGATAGAATTTGAGTAACAAACAAATTACATTAGCATGTATATATACATGTACACGTATACATACATGTATACTACACATGTATATACACACACTCACGTATACATACATGTATACACACACACATACACACGCACACACGAAGACAGATAGAATTTGATTAACAAACAAATTAGATTAGCATGTATATATACACACACACATATACATACATGTATACTACACATGTATATATACACACACACGTATACATACATGTATACTACACATGTATATATACACACACACGTATACATGCATATACACACACAGACGAAGACAGAATTTAATCAACAAACAAATTAGATTAGAATGTATATATACACGCACACGTATACATACATGTATACTACACATGTTATTACACACACACACGTATACATACATGTATACACACACATACATACACGAAGACAGATGGAATTTGATTAATAAACAAATTAGATTATTATTACAAATAACAATCTTAACGTCAAAGAAAAAAAACTAACTGAAAAAAAAAATAAAAAGACAGAATAGCTAATCTATATATTAATACACTTTTTCCTAAATCTTCCATCCGTTATGATCCTGCAACACCCTCTGGTTAAAAATAAGACCGTCCAAATCACCCAAGATGCACTGGAAAAATATGAATCCTGATTATCTACTGTTGCTTAATCGCATTTTTTATTTGTCCCATTTTATTACACTCAATTTTTAAAATGAAGCATTTCAAAATTACGCAAATTTATAAATTTAATTTGATTTATAAAGTAAAGTTGACGGGGCGGGCTAAAGTTGATATCATCTAGACCGCGATGGAGTCTATCCCCTTTTCAATAGCGCTAGATTGAGGAGATTGTTTAGGTCTCTGAGGTGGAGCACCACACCTACCATGTGCCACTCTTTACGCACAGTATGTTCTACTCATAGGCTGAGTTGGCGATAGTCGGGATCGAACCAAAGTTGCTTAACTCACGTTTTAATCTTACCCTAAATATTTTGTGACATTGAGAAAAAGCAGTATACTGTTAAAGATCATATTTTCTTATAGCTTTTCACAGTCACACTTTATGCTGAGTTGGCGAGGATCGGTATCGAACCAGAGACGCTGTGACTCCTAATCGGACGCTCTACCAACTGAGCAAATCCGACGCTAACCCACAGTTATCCAGTTCATTTTTGGGGAGAGGGAGTATAGTTATAAAATCTGCGAAACCTATCGAAAAATATCTGAAACAGGGAGGGTTTCCATTTCTTTTGGACTGGTAAGATTAAAAGTTGTTTAACTCACGTTTTAATCTCACCCTAAATATGTTGTGACATTGAGAAAAAGCAGTCTAGCGTTAAAGATTATATTTTCTCATAGGTTTACACAGCAGACTGTCGTTTTGACCTAGAGTCACACTTTGATGTCAAATATCGAACTATGAATTTTCCAGGCACTGACAGGCCGACGTTCCACATGAGTTACGACCATAACCGCAGTTTTATAAATATCACCATATGGAACCGATACAAAAACATTTCCCTCGCGCGGTTCCTCAAGGGACACTTTCTATTCGCTTAAGTGAAAACACAAACCCCGGGGAAAATGTTAGGCGAAATGTTACGATAATATTGTGGTACTGTCACTAAGGAATCCCATTACGGCTCAAATGTTGCCGGCATAACTCTTTTTACTCTTTCTTGCAGGGTGGAATCATTATTGTTTAGACGGTCGTCAGAGTGATAAAAAGGTTTTAAGGTCTCGCTTAGCAGAAATGTATTCCCTTAGTTATATCACAAATGATATAACTCAGGTTTGGAATAAAAGAGGTTGACCTTAGGTCAGAAACGTGTATTGTTTTTTAGCCCCTTTGTCCGGCTTTTTTAAGGTCTCGCTCAGCAGACATGTATTTCCATAGTTATATTACAAATGATATAACTCAGGTTTGGAAAAGAGGTTGACTTTAGGTCAGGAACGTGTATTGATTTTTAACCCCTTTGTCCGGCGAATCTGGCTCTAATTTCGACCGGCACATGTGCTTTAGAAAGGCATGAATTCAACTTTCCCTGAAATCAGGTTAAATAAAAGTTGGTTGAACCTTTTGATAAAAACGTTGTATTGTATCACTTAGAAGTCATGTCTTCTTATAGATATATATAAATCAGGTTCGGAGAAAAAGGGGTTGACTTATGTTCAGAAACCTGGATTGATTTTTAACCCCTTTGTCCAGCGAACCGGGCTCTAATTTCGACCGACACATGTCCTTTAGAAAGGCATGAATTCAAGTTTCCCTGAAATCAGGTTAAATAACAAGTTGGTTGAACCTTTTGATAAAAATGTTTTACTGTCTCCCTTAGAAGTCATATCTTCCTATATTTATATATATTTACCAACCCCTCCACACGAACAGGATGTGACACAAGGTCAATTTCTTAAGCAGGTTTGAATTCAGAGTTTTCCTTTTCCTAGACCGGTTGCCTAACCAAGGTTAAAGAGTCCAGTCTGCCCTGCTATTTACCCATAGCTGGAGGAAGAGTAGGATTCATACCTTTCCAAAGGTTATTGACGCTAAGTGAAATGCAATTACCACGTCCAGGAATTGAACTCGGGTCGACGAGTCCATTTCCCATGACTTTAACCATTATACCACACGCTTCCTAGACGAAGCTGTGGGTTAAATAGTAGGGCAGACTGGGCCCTTCAGCCTTTGGTAGGTAACCAGTCTAGGAGAGGGATAACTCTGAATTCAAAATTCCTGAGGTCGGTCGTTGATTAGGTTTGTGGCAACCCTTGATGCACCAATTCTTTCCTATCGACTGTGCCAAAAAGTGCAGATGATCCAACACAAGCCTTCACCACTATAAACAAATCACTGTGTGGGCGTTCATAGTATGGACACTCATACGTCGAAATCAACGGGAGATTCCATTATATATATATATATATATATATATATATTATATATATATATATATATATATAAAATAAGTGCATTTGGCAGCATTTTTTCTTTTATACAAGTTTTGTTGAACTGTACAGACAATTCTTGTCGGACGAGTTTTTGGTTGATCCTTTCTAATTTTCGGGACATTTTTTGGTGTTGGGGTGGAAATTGTGTAACAGTCCACCAAAGGTTTCGATACGAGCGCTTTCAGCAATACAGTTTGCCATCATCAGGTAGGAAACGATGGTATACCATTAGAAAGGATCAACCAAAAACTCATCCGACAAGAATTGTCTGTACAGTTCAACAAACTTATATATATAATATAATATATATATATATATATATATATATATATGTGTGTGTGTGTGTGTGTGTGGTGTGTGTGTGTGTGTGTGTGTGTTTACCCAATCGCTCAACACGAGTAGAATGTAACACAAGGTCAATTTCTTAAGCGGAGTTTAAACAGGTTTGAATTCAGAGTATTTTCTTCTCATAGGCGGGTTACCTAACCAAGTTTAAAGAGAGGAAACTTAAGTTTAAGGGCTGAAAAAAATCACTGTAAGTGTTAATGATTTTGTGTTAAGGAAGTGTTTTCTAGCTAATCATTTATTCCATCCAACGGTGTTAGTGTTATTCATTGTATTTACTGTAGATTTCGTGGAAATTTAGAAGAGACTTTATATTCTGTGAGTGTCCCTCATAGATTATATCATATATATCTCCCCTGTGTGGAGGACCTGTCTGTAGAAAAAAATCAATATTTTAAATTTTGCTTTTACTTGGGTTCCAATAATACCATTGAGAAAAAAAGCGTCTAGAATTTTGTTTGAACTGAAAGTCAGAGCAGTTGTTATTTCTATATCATGAAAAAAAGAGTTATATAATATATATATATATATATATATATATATATTATATATATATATATATATATATATATATATATATATATAAAAGTTAAGAGAATGGAAATGAATCCGACGGTATAAGTATAGATAAAAGGATATGAAAACACATAATATGCTGTTATATATCATATCAATATTGCTTAAATTGTAACAAAAAAATATGCAGAAGAGACTTCTAGATCTTTATCTAAACGGTTGTCTGAACATAGATATCATATTAAACGAGGTTTTCTAAAGAACGCCCTAGCTAAACATATTTTAGACAATAACCATACCTTTGATTTTAAAGGTGCCAAAATATTAACTCACATACACAATAGAACACTACGAGAATTATGAAATCTTGCGTTATTCTCCCACATCAAACTATCCCCCAAAGACAAGGCTTTTTATAATATATCCCCTTATTTAGCCACACTTGTACTCAGAAATCATAAAATCCCCTTCACATAACCATTTCTGATATATACTTCCTAACAGGAAATTTAAATTTTACATTATCCCAAAAAACCCTTACACCATTCATATTTTTTACTTTATACATAAGAAAAAAAAATTAAAATTAAAAAAAATATTTTCTGAAAAAAATCCGTTGCAGGCCTACCATGAACGGATTAAAAGGCATCCTGTTTGAAAAAGAGAATTTGTCTATTGTTGAATTTGAAATATTCTTTTTTCAAACACTGTTACACTAAGATATACATTATTTTCGCTGACCCAGAAACGCGTGGTGGATGTGGAAACTAGGGCATAACTTTTTGGAACATCAATGTTTTCGTTTTGAATTCAAATTATTTTCAGCACCTCTCTCGATGAGTCCGGAGTAAAAACAAGCTCTGATGATGATTTTTATAAATCGAAATGCTATTCAATATTAGCTATGAATATGATATAAAATATTTTCACTTTAACAGCATATTGTGTTGTTTTCATATCCTTTTATCTATCTATCTATGGGGGTATATGTATCTGTTTGTCTGTGTGTGTGTGTGTGTGTATAATAAAAAAGAAGGTTATATATATATGAGGTAAGGTAAAAGGAAAAAGTGGACAAAAATAATGACTCAAACAAGTAGAAGTAGGAGATAAATATTTCGTTCCTCTTTACGCGAAGAACTTCATCAGTCTAACTTTATTAAAAAAAAAATACGTACATTTGTATTTATAGAAGAGAAAGTGATTTTGTGGTGAAATTGAGGTGTAGAGAAGTTAGAGAGGATTTGATTGAACAGAGAATAATCATCATATAATGTGCAGGGTGAAATAACAGAGGATAGTAGTTTGTATGGGAAGCTGAGATGAGCAGGTTGCTAGGTGCTTGATGGGAGAGGGGCGTGGTAGGGATAAGTGGGAAAAATTCTTGTTTAGGAAAGGGTTTTGATTTGATTTTTTTTTTTCAATTCAATTCAATACCCACCATATCCACAAACTAA
>CM042169.1:35401782-35422583 GCA_023376005.1 Doryteuthis pealeii
CATTTCCAACAACGCAATCTCTAAAACAAGCTGAAAACAAATAGATTTTAAAACTACGAACTCACGTAAGAGGACTAAACGCCGATATCGGAATACTCCGTTATTACAAATATTTTACAGACGCTGCCGCTGTCAATAACAACAAAGTCAAAGGATCCGTTGAACAGGAGCAACATTTATTTGAAGAAGGGAATCTAACGATACCGAAAATCTATGATAACAAATAATAAAAAATAAGTGAATCCAGTACTCCATAACATCGATTTCCATCATTTATTTTTAAATGCTTCATAATAATGCCCAACTTCAACATAAAAAAACATATATATATATATATATATATATATATATATATATATATATATATATACATGTGTGTGTGTGTACACACATGCTTATATATATATATATATATATATATATATATATATATATATATATATATATATATATAAAGATAAACCTAATGTGTGAGATAAAGCTACTTAAAGTCTCGCTTAGTGGTCTTCAGTGCTAAGATCTGACTTAGTGCTCTTCCGGGCTAAGATCTTAGCCCTGAAGAGCACTAAGTCAAACTTTAAGCAAGTTTAGCTGACTCATTAGGTTTATCTTTATTATTTGCTCAACTTAGGTATTGAGCACTCTTTACTTATTAGATTTAGTATATCCTGGCGGTTTTTATATGAATGTATATTTCTTATACATCATCATCATCATCATCATATAAATTGTTTTTTTCTTTTGGCCAAGTATTGTAGTATCAATCGATTATTTTTGGTTGGTACGATTATATTGGTCTTTTCTTTTTTCCACAAAAAATTATCTCCCCAGGTGATGTTTGGTAGTATATTTTTTACAATCAATCAATTTGCCGGTTTTTTTCTCACCGCGAGGGTTTTACCAACAAGTTTGGTATATATATATATATATATATATATATATATATATATATATATATATATATATATATATATATATATATATATATATATATTTATAAGGTTTTTGGATGTTTGTTTTTATAGAAGCATTGTTGAATAAATTATTATTTATATTTTGCTTGAAGGCAATTATAAATGCATGTATCGCATAAAATTCGATAATTATAGAAAATAATCTTGACAAGTAAATCCCGCAAAGGATGGCTCGCTATGCAGAACACCGTACAGACTGTTTCGACTTTATTAAGTCTCTTCAGATATATATATATATATATATATATATATATATATATATATTATATATATATATATATATTATTTTGACCATATTCTGTATTACTTATTTTCCCGTTGGAATATCGAATGTATGGAATGAAAAATATTTCTCTATTGTAATCAATGTATATATATATATATAATATATATATATATATATATTATATATATATATATATATATTGTGTGTGTGTGTGTAAAGAAAAACAAAATGAATGAGGCGATTTTCGGTCTTGACCCTAATGCTTGTGTGTGATCGAGCATTCCATGTAGAAGGAGGACATTGTCCATTGGCACGTTGGGTCTTATTCGTCGTAGTCTTGTACTAAGGCCCAATGTAAGCCTTAGTTAAACATAACTTCACACGAAATAAAGAAAATGACATTACTTTTTGACACTCTCTCGTAAAAATGTTTCTTGAAGAGTAGGAAAAAGGATATATTGATTCAAACTGAATTTTGTAATGAAAGATACTTTTAAAAATGGAAATAATTTTGATTGATTAATTTTTACGGCATTTCAACCATTCTAGGATTATATTAAGCCCAGTGGTTTGGGTATCGTGTTGATAGTACATTCATACTTACATTATTATGTAATTGTTTCTTCTTACATTTTTTCTGTTTTTTTGTTTTTTGGGGTTTTTTTTTTGTACATGCCTCATTTTGAAAAGATGGGTCAGATTCTTGCTCTGAGCCTTGTTAGGGTCTCAATGTAGGCCTAAGTTTTTTATGTTTTTTTTTTTTACACAGGCCTCATGGGTCACTAATAGGCTCTGCGTGTATCTCAGAGCAATGGTAAGGGCCCCCTATCGGGACTTAATGGTTATCAAGCTAGTCTTGCAGATACAATCCTAATGAATAATGAGTCCGATCCTCGCTAGATCGCCAATATTTACGACCTTTTGCCACATGCTACAGGCGAATAGATTGGGCAAATACTTGTGCTCAGGGGCTTCAGCCTCTGACCCTTAAAGTAGTGGTAAAATTAATTGCGTGGTCCTAAAAAGAACCGATTCATCACCATTACTCCCAGCTTAAGTTTGACTCGAAGTGGTAGTACCTGTTAGGGCCCCATGTATGGGTTGAATAGAGAAAAATGAGTTTTAAAAACATGAGTTTAAAAAATTGAATATCCATCAAGAATGAATAGAACAAAATGTCTTCGGCATAAAATAATCCATCAAGGGTTGATATGCCATAAGAATTAACCAACCAAACCAACCTATATATGGGTTAAATAGAAAAAATATCATTTTGAAAACACTTGTTTAAAAAGATTGAGTTTAAAAAGAATCTGAATACCCATCAAGAATGGATAAAACAAAACATCTTCGCTATAAAATAACACAACAAGGGTTGACATGCCCTAAAAACAGCCAATTAACCAACACATATACATATGTCTTTGTGAAACCACCTGTTAATGAGTTTTTCTATTAGGCTTGGGAGTGAGTTATTTCAAGTTAGATTGAATGGCCAGCGGCTGATGTATTTGTTTACATTGGTGTTAGTGACAACCACATCTTAGGCCGCGGGATCAAGTTTAATATCAAATCCAAATAGCGTATAGCTTTTTATTTAGTTTAACCATTTGTCTTCCCGCTTTTCAATTACTCATTTCATGTTGATATTTTCAATTCATTCAATGATGGCGTATGGTTGACGCCGTGAACAGCGATGTTTAAATAGAAAAATGAGTTAAAAATGGTTTAAATAGATTGAGTTTAAAAAAGTTGAATACCCATCAAGAATTAATAAAACAAAACAACTTCGGTATAAAATAACACAACAAGAGTTGACATGTCGTAAAAACAGCAACAAATTAACCATACTATATGTTTAGATAGTAAACAATGAGTTTAAAAAACGGTTTAAAAAACTGAGTTTTAAAAAAATTGAATACTCATCAAGAATTAATAAAACAAAATGTCTTTGGCATGAATAACCCAACAAGGGTTGACCCGTCGTAAAAAAGAATCAACCACCTAATTTATGGGTTAAATAGAAAGAAGGACTTTGAAAAAGAACTGTTTTAAAAAATTGAGTTTAAAAAATTGAACACCTGTCAAAATGAATAAAACAAAATGTTTTTGGTATAGAATAACCCAACGAGGTTTGACATGCCGTAAAATCCAACAGTTATATACCCACTCAATATCGGGTATATAATCGACGAGAGAAAGTGTGTGTGTGTGTGAGAGAGAGAGAGAGAGAGAGAGAGAGAGAGAGAGAGAGAGAGAGAGAGAGAGAGAGAGAAACAGTCAAGAATATGTGCTGTTGGCACTACTTGCTGCTGCTGCTACTACTACTACTACTATGATGATGATGATGATGATGAATGATACGATGATGAGGATGATAATGATAATGATGATGATGACAGACAGACAGACAGACAGATGATGGGCTCTTACTTGTTAAATTTTCTATTGGTTCTTGCTACTAATTCTTCGGCCGTTCAGGGTTTTCTGTGGGGCTGTTTCTTCTTTTTTGTTCGGCTGGTCATCTCTTGTTTTAATAACTCAATAGAACAATACTTGTTTTTCTTTGAAGTCTTTTATTAACAAACCCAGCCCACAAAACCGCAGCGGAGAGATGCGGCATCACGAGAGCCGACAACAATGAATTTTGATTGAATACCCATCAAGAATGAATAAAACAAAACGTTTTGAACATAAAATAACCCAACGAGTGTTGACATGCCGTAAAATTCAACCAATCAACCAACAATATTTAAAACAAGACAAGGTTAATGGAAGGTTCTATGTAATAAATAGAAAAAAATTTTTGAAAAAGAAGTGTTCTAAAAATTGAGTTTTAAAATTTGAACACCTAGGAAGAATGAATAAAAAACGAAAGATCTTCAGCATAAAATCACCCACTAAGGGTTGACATGCCGTAAAATCCAACAAACCAATCATATTTAAAACAAGACACATGGAAGTTTTATGGATGGTTCTATGTGTTGAGTAAAAAATGATTTTGAAAAAGAAGTGTTCTAAAAATAGAGTTTTAAAAATTTGAAAACCTAGCAAGAATGAATAAAACGAAAGATCTGCAGCATAAAATCACCCACTATGGTTCGACATGCCGTAAAATCCAACAAACCAATCATATTTAAAACAAGACACATGGAATTTTTTTTTATGGGTGGTTGACGTTAGATAAGCAATGCAGTTATTGTTTTTCTCCTTTTATAGAGAATCGTTCCACTTCACTTGTACAGGACAAGAGGCATCCGTGCGTGAAATACGACATACCAATCCTTACTGTAAAATTTTCAGACTTGAACCATTTGCCCGAAGAAGTAATTTACTCGACTGTAACGACTGCGGCATCCGGCCCAGCTGTTTTCCGCATGATACAGATTTTTTCCAACGGAAGACAGGGTACAACGGATGTCGCAAGTATTTCGCCTTGTCTATCCACTGGCAATTCGCTAGTGTTTTGTCTTCTATATCCACCTGCATAATGACTTCAGAATAAATTAAGATTAAGATTTATTCATTTTTTTCATCTATTATCTATACATATACATATATCCCGAATCTATATACATATATAAAGGGAGTTGTGTGTATGTATGCCGAATGTAATCTATACATATATAAAGGGCAGTTGTGTGTATGTATGCCGAATGTAATCTATACATATATAAAGGGCAGTTGTGTGTATGTATGCCCGTAATCTATACATATATAAGGGCAGTTGTGTGTATGTATGTATGTATGTCCGAATGTAATATATATATAAAGGGCAGTTGTGTATGTATGTCCGAATGTAATCTATACATATATAAAGGGCAGTTGTGTGTATGTATGCCCGATTGTAATCTATACATATATAAAGGGCAGTTGTGTGAATGTATGTCCGAATGTAATCTATATACATATATGCAGTTGTGTGTATGTATGTCCGAATGTAATCTATACATATATAAAGGGCAGTTGTGTGTATGTATGTCCGAATGTAATCTATCTATACATATATAAAGGGCAGTGTGTGTATGTATGTAATATATACATATATAAAGGGCAGCTGTGTGTATGTGTATGTCCGGAGGAAACTTCGAAAATAAAACAATTAACGACAAAGTAAATACACACACACACACACACACACACACACACATATATATATATATATATATATATATATATATATATATGGGAGAAATGTGAAGGAGAGTTAATTTCAGATAGTATGCGGAAAAAAGTAGACAAACCGGATGTTTATAAAAAAAATCACACAAAACATACCAGCCACATATTCAAATTAAAATATATTAACATATAGACAGAAAGACAATAAAACTTAAATTCAAGTTAAATATACACACATACAGACAGAAGTATAGATATAAAATAGACAAATAGATGGACAGAAAGATTTTTTTAAATAAAACTCATACATATACAACTAATGACAAATCCAGCTCCCAAACACACATACACATTCATTTTTTGACCCATCCCTTACCATCCAACATTCTGACCAAACACCTGCATCTCATATAACACTCCCCATTTAGAGGGAAGAAAATCCACTACCCATCCCCCCAGCCACCCTTGCCCCTACTGACAACCTACTGTTTTTCACCATTCTGAAAATGTCCTTCATTGAAGCTAGAACTGGGCTGTGGGCCTGATAATGGTCTAAATGGCCGAAACGTTACATCGTCGAAAATAAACATCCAGTTTCCATAACATTCCATGTTTGTCTACTTTTCTCCGCACACACACACACACATATATGTATACACACATTAAATATCACCAGTGTTTGGTTTTTGAATAAAAATAATGAAGATTTGTATCAGAAAGGAAAGTCATTTGCATGTTATTTTGTTCATATATTTATCTTTTTTAAAATTAATTGCATCATTTATATTTTTTTTTTTTTTTTAGAAATCGTAAATCATTGAATGGAAATTACTTACTATATTGTTAAATATTTTCATGGGGATTTTTATGGGGCAACAGTGAGGATCTCACTCGCGATAAGTAATAATGGATCTGCGAGACTAACTTTAAAAATCCCCCTAAAAAATCTTCACATGAAATAAACAAAATGGCATTACATTTTGAGTCACCCTCGTATAAATGTTTCTTAAAGAGTAGGAAAAATTATATATTGATTTGAAATGAATTTTGTAATGAAAAATACTTTTAAAAATGGAAATAATATTGATTGATTAATTTTTACGGCATTTCAACCGTTCTAGGATTATTTTAAGCCCAGTAGTTTGGGTATCGTCTTGATAGTACAATTATAATAACATGTTTGTGTAATTGTTTATATATTTATTCATTTATTGCGCAGGCCTCATTTTGGTAAGTTGGGTCTTACTCGTCTAAATTCTTGCTCTGAGCCTTGTTAGAGTTTCAATGTAGGCCTTAGTTTTATAAAGAAAATGGCATTACTTTTTGACACATCCTCGTATGATATGATGTGCAAAAGGAAATATTCTTATTTGATTATATGAAAAAGGAAATAATACCATATCATACGAAAAAGGAAAGCTAATAATATAACCCCGACTTGATATATGGCCAAATATAATAAACGATATAATCTGGGAAAGAAAAGAAATAAATGGTGAAGTAGATAAAATAAAAAAACGTTTGAGAAGAATAAAAAACTAAAATAATCTTAAGTGAATGTTTATTTTAAAGAAATGATGAGGGGGGAAGAAAAGAAATAAAAATTTTGTAAATAAAATGTACATCAAATAAAATCTTTGGAAACAAAGACGAAGAAAAAAAACATGTGGACGAATAAATACATAAATATCTGGAGAAACGATTAAAGGAAGAATAAAGGGACAACAAAAAATAATAAACAATAAAAAAAATCAAAGAAAAAAGTTAAAATATGAAGACGAGACAAAAATGAAATAAAAAAAAAGTTGAGGTTGACAAACGAAAGGAAGAAAAACAATCAAAATAATGAAAATTAAAGAAAGTGAAGCTTAAAGTAAAAATTGCTTACATTGCCATTTACGATGTAAAAATAAAAGTGATACAAAAAAAAAGATTAGGAAAGATGAATTATGAAGTAGAATAGAAATTGAAAAAAATAAAATAAAAAATATTATAATATTAAAAAAAAAATAAAAATATAAAGAAATTGAAAAAACAAAAATTAAAAAATAAAAAAGATTAAAAAAAGATAAAGAATAAAAATACAAAAATTATTAAAAAAATAAAAATAAAAATAAAAAATATTATAATATTAAAAAAAAAAAAATAAAAATAAAAGAAAGAAAACAAAAAAAATAAAAATTAAAAAAAGAATAAAAAATACAAAAATTATTAAAAAAAATAAAAATAAAAAATAAATAAAAATAAAAATACAGAAATAAAAAGAAATAAAAAAATTAAAATTAAAAAGGAAAAAAATAGAAAATAGAAAACCAAGAAACAAGAAAAGAAAAAAAGAAAAATGAATAACAAATAAATAAATAATAAATGAAAAAGGAAGAAACAGATATCTAGGAATCCATCTAAAATTTCCCATAAAAATAAATAAATTAAAAATAAAAATGAAAACAAAAATAAAAAATGAAAAAAATAAAATAAAAATAATAAAAAAGATAAAAAAATAAAAAAATAAAAGAATCCATCTAAAATTTCCCATAAAAATAAATAAATTAAAAATAAAAATGAAAACAAAAATAAAAAATGAAAAAATAAAATAAAAATAATAAAAAAAGATAAAAAAATAAAAAATAAAAACAAAAAGTACAAAAAATAGAAAAAATAGAAAAAAAAAATAAAAAAGGAAGAAACAAATATATCTGAGAATCCATCTCAATTTTCCCAATTCAGCATAAAACGCTTCAGTAAATTGTCTTAATCGAACTGCTCGACATACAATTGGTGGACATGGAGTCACGCTCGGCCGATTCCATGTTTACGGTGACGCACAATTGCGAAAAAGACGCCCGTAGTTTTTCTACGGCTGCTCGCATCCAACAGAGGCGAACAAGGCAGCCGCTTATGATTCAAAATGGCCAATAAAAACACAGATCGGCGCCCGCCATATTGTGGCCGCCGAGAGCTTGAATCTTCCATCGTAAGCGCTGTGTGTGCACAGAGTGGAAAGGTCAACAGTAACGCGAGAAGATCAACCCTGACTGGCAGCCATGCATAGCGGTTGGTGATGCTCATTGCTACCGACCCACCGCCGCGCCGATGCCGTGTCTCGTTCTCCCCCCCCGCTGCACGTGCGCTGGGTGTTAGCGGATGAGTCCCGGGTGTCTGCGTGTTATCTTGACTTATGGGGAAAGACATGTGCGTGTTCTAATACAAACAACAGGGACTGACTATCGATTCTTTTAACACTGTGTAGACTCGTAATATTTCGTTGAGACAGTCGGAATTAGAAAAGCATTCTGGTTTATTTCATAATGTTTGCAGCATTTCTGCGAATAATGTGAAACGAAAAAGGAAATTGCATAACTATTTTATAAGGTGTGTTCTTATTTTTGCATAAATATTTTATAAAGGGTGTACTTATTTTTACATCAGTATTATATAAGGGGTGAATTTATTTTTGGACTGTTACTAGTCGCTAGAGCATCCGGCTAGGAACCACCCGATACCGACCCTTGCCAACTCAGGGATCTGTGTGGTAAAGTAAGGAGCTGATGGTAGGTGTGGCGCTCCGCTTCAGACGCCAAAACAATCTCCTTGGTCTAGCGCTAGTGAAAAGGGGATAGACTCCCTCGCAGTCTGTCTGATACCGACTATAGGCCACCCCGACAAATTTACTCGACTTTACTTACGTATTCATATTTTTTCTTACAGTGTTATACAGACCATTTGTTGTATACTGGATCATACAATATTCAGTTATACTAGTACATCCAAATACTGGATCATACATATTCAGTATACTAGTACATCCAAATACTGGATCATACAATATTCGATATATTAGTACATCCATACTGGATCATACAATATTCAGTATACTAGTACATCCAAATCATACATATTCAGTATATTAGTACATCAAATACTGGATCATACAAATTTCAGTACATCCAAATACTGGATCATACAATATTCAGTATACTAGTACATCAAATACTGGATATACATACAATCATACAATATTCAGTATACTAGTACATCAAATAAAATACTGGATCATACAATATTCAGTATACTAGTACATCCAATACTGGATCATACTATTCAGTATACTAGTAATCAAATACTGGATCATACATATTCAGTATACTAGTACATCCAAATACTGGATCATACAATATTCAGTATACTAGTACATCCAATACTGGATCATACAATATTCAGTATACTAGTACATCAAATACTGGATCATACAATATTCAGTATACTAGTACATCCAAATACTGGATCATACAATATTCAGTATACTAGTACATCCAAATCATACAATATTCTAGTACATTACTTCAGTATACTAGTACATCCAAATACTCGTATACTAGTACATCCAAATACTCGATCATACAATATTCAGTATACTAGTACATCCAAATACTGGATCATACAATATTCAGTATACTAGTACATCCAAATACTGGATCATACAATATTCAGTATACTAGTACATCCAAATACTGGATCATACATATTCAGTATACTACATCCAGTTTGCGCCAGACATAGAGTAACTCGCAACAGAGTGTTAAAACATCGAGGTAGACGGTTCGCGTAATGGTTCTGTAATCTTCACAGCCTCAGTAATCATCCAGATTTTCTAAAAACAGCATTTACTCGCTACAACAGGTAAGCTAGGCTAATCCACAACACCATTATGATTACGCATAAATATTCCATCTATCTATCTATCTCAGTCTGTTCTTATCTATATATCTATCTCCATACACACGCACACACACACACACACACACACATACACACACGCGCGCGCGCGTGCGCACACATGCACACACACACACGTACAAATATACCAAGATTTTATTATTTCTAATCTAAAATTATATATATGTATCTATGAAACACTCTGCTCGAACAGGATATGAGACAAAGTAAATTTTTAAGCGGCGTTTCATGATTCCCAGCTTTCCTTCTTCTGAGCCGCTTGCTATACCAAGATTGGAGAGCCCAGTCTACTCTGGTATTTACTCGTAGCCACACACCCATAATCACACACACACACACATATACATGTGTGTGTGTGTGTATGTGTGTGTGTGTGCGTGCGTGTGAAGAGATGGAAGTGAATCCGACGGTAAGTAGTATATTAAGAAAATTGAAAAAACACAGGTTTAAATAAGTTGAGTGGTAAGTTTATTGGCCGACGCTGCAGTGTTTCGATCTATTAATTAGATCTTCTCCGGGGCATTTGTTGATATAAGGAAAGGTAATTAAAAAATGTTATCACAGAATAACGAGAAAAACTGCGATAGTCCTTGTTTATCAGTCTGTTCAAAATTTGACGTTTGAAGAAAGAACGCTAGGAAGGTGAACGGTTTTTGAAATATCACGTCAAATATTCTCTTTATATATATATATATATATATATATATATATATATATATATATATATAGTATGTATGTGTTGTGTGTGTGTGTGTGTGTGTGTGTGTGTGTGTGTGTTTTCCGTAGCGATGTTAATGGACTAATAGGAAAGGCATAGTCTGCTATACACAGATTATGAGTCATATGGAAATCCGATCTCACTGACAAGTTAAAACGGCAATTCTTCTAAGCAGTGGTTGTAGCAGTGTTGCTCTATGGCTGCACCACTTCGACCCTAACGAATCGCCTTGAAAATAGCAACCCGTCTGGGGTTATGTCATGCCTAACAGTCAGGAAGTAATATATGTTGTGTATTTATATTTATATTTATCCTTTTATTGATAATTAGTTTTAACAATGTGTTAGCACCATTGGGGATAATGTTGTATGGTATTGATTAAGTTAATGTATATATTCTATGTTATAATTTTATTTCACTCAAAAAGGATGGAAGTCCTCCATGTTGACATTTTCAAATAGATCTTTCATATTATCTGCTTTGAAATAAAGGTTTCTTATGTGAGCAAAAAAAACTGTATTCTATGAATAAAGGTTTAACAGTCAAAGGTGTTTGACATGATTCACACTGTGGTTGTTTTTTTCTTGTTTGAATATAATACGGGTGCGTGAGTCTTGTGGGACCTATGCGTAATCGGGACACAATGACTTGTTACTTTCTTAAAGTTGGTCTACAGTCTTGCAATGTGGGTTTGATTAAGAAAAGTTTAATGTTGATGTTATTCCAACGTTGTTGCCACTTTGTATGAAGAAATCTATAAATTTTAGGTTTCAATATATGAGGGGTATGTAAAAGGCATATATTTATGGTAACAGAGAAAGATAAAGAAATAGAATTGCTAGAGATATATCAATTTATCTGAGACAGACAGATATAATGAAAAAAGAATTTGATAATTATGCATTCTATCTGTCTGTCTGTCCCCTCTTTATATATAATATATATATATATATATATATATTATATATATATATATATATAAACCAAATTAATTATCTAATTACACCGTCATCATATCATTTATATTCTCTCTCTCACTATATATATATATATATATATAAAGTAAGTTCGTCGGGGGGCGGCCTAATGTCGGTATCAGCCAATCAGCGAGGGAGTATATCCGCTTTTCACTAGCGCTAGACCAAGGAGATTGTTTTTGCATCTGAGGTGGAGCGCCACGCCTACCATCAGCTCCTTACTTTACCACACAGATCCCTGTATATATATATATATATATATATATATATATATAGAGAGAGAGAGAGAGAGAGAGAGAGAGAAAGAGACATGTTAATAGACGTAATATATTAGAGAGAGACTGTTAATAGACGTAAAACAGACACATATGGATGTTTGTGTTAGATAATCATTTTATTTAATTAATGGAATCTTGAACTTAGCTGCTACTGTACAAGCGCAGGATGCGAGCGCAGTCTTCGTCATTACTCCTCGAACTTGAAACTTACTCTCAGGGGAGATTACAAATGCTAGTGTCCATTGTATGACGTTCAATCAACTGCATCTTTGTGGAAGGTTACATTCTGGTTTTCTGGGGAGTTCTCGAGTACCCTTCATCGCCATTACTCCCAGGTCAACCCTGACCTGCAGAATGTAGTACCTATTAGGATCCCATCTGTGGGGTCACTAGAAGAAATGAGTTTAAAATAAAATGTGTTTAAAGATTGGTTTTTGAAAATTTTTCAGTAACCATCATTATGAATGATTGTCAACTTCTTTGGAATGGCATAAAAACAAGCAAACCAACCAACCAACCAACAAACAAACAAACAAACATGTCTAGCAACCAACTGGATTTTTTATACTAATAGAGCATATCATAAATATATATATATATATATAATTTTTAATTTATACACACCGTTGGTGAAATACTAGGCTGCAGTCATCTGTGATGAACCCAATATCATATATATATATATAATATATATATATATATATATATATATATTATATATATATATAATATATATTGCATGTTGAATTAAACAAAGACACATCTGTTTAACAATTTTATTTGTGATTTTTTTCAAGTTTTCTGGCCAATTTTAAATATTTGGGGTGGAATTTGTGGATTAGTTCACCAAAGTTCATGTCCCGAGTACTTTCGGCACTTTGAAGTGCCATCATCAGGGGTGATGTGTTCCAGTTTTTCAAATTATATTAATGGATATGGAGACTGGAAGGAGGAAATGATGGTAAAGGTGCTATAGGCATTTTAAATAATTTGAAAAACTGGAACACATCACCCCTGATGATGGCATTCGAAGTGCCGAAAGTACTCGGGACATGAACTTTGGTGGACTAATCCACGAATTCCTCACAAAATATTAAAATGTTGGTCAGAAAACTTTTAAAAAATCACAAATGAAATTGTTAACCGGAGATGTGTCTTTTTGTGATTTTTTTAAAGTTTTCTGACCAACATTTTAATATTTGTGAGGATTCGTGGATTAGTCCACCAAAGTTCATGTCCCGAGTACTTTCGGCACTTCGAAGTGCCATCATCAGGGGTGATGTGTTCCAGTTTTTCAAATTATTTTAAAATGCCTATAGCACCTTTACCATCAATTTTCCTCCTTCCAGTCTCCATATCCATTAATATAATTTGAAAAACTGGAACACATCACCCCTGATGATGGCACTTCAAAGTGCCGAAAGTACTCGGGACATGAACTTTGGTGAACTAATCCACAAATTCCACCCAAATATTTAAAAGTTGGCCAGAAAACTTGAAAAAATCACAAATAAAATTGTTAAACAGATGTGTCTTTTGTTTAATTCAACATGCATATATATATATATATATATATATATATATATATATATATATATATATATATATATATATATATATATATATGATATTGGGTTCATCACAGATGAACTGCAGCCTAGTATTTCACCCAACGGTGTGTTATAAATTAAAAAATTATATATATATATATATATATGATATTGCTCTATTAGTATAAAATCCAGTTGGTTGCTAGACATGTTTGTTTGTTTGTTTGTTGGTTGGTTGGTTGGTTGCTTGGTTTTTATGCCATTCCAAAGAAGTTGACAATCATTCATAATTGATGGTTACTGAAAAATTTTCAAAACTCAATCTTTAAACACATTTTATTTTAACTCATTTCTTCTAGTGACCCCACAGATGGGATCCTAATAGGTACTACATCTGCAGGTCAGGGTTGACCTGGGAGTAATGGCGATGAAGGGGTACTCGAGACTCCCCAGAAAACCAGAATTGTAACCTTCCACAAGATGCAGTTGATTGAACGTCATACAATGGACACTAGCATTTGTAATCTCCCCTGAGAGTAAGTTTCAAGTTCGAGGAGTAATGACGAAGACTGCGCTCGCATCCTGCGCTTGTACAGTAGCAGCTAAGTTCAAGATTCCATTAATTAAATAAAATGATTATCTAACACAAACATCATATGTGTCTGTTTTACGTCTATTAACATGTCTCTTTCTCTATATATATTACGTCTATTAACATGTCCTTCTCTCTCTCTTCTCTCTCTCTCTCTCTATATATATATATATTATATATATATATATATACAGGGATCTGTGTGGTAAAGTAAGGAGCTGATGGTAGGCGTGGCGCTCCACCTCAGATGCAAAAACAATCTCCTTGGTCTAGCGCTAGTGAAAAGCGGATATACTCCCTCGCTGATTGGCTGATACCGACATTAGGCGCCCCGACGACTTACTTTATTTTAATATATATATTATATATAGTGAGAGAGGAATATAAATGATATGATGACGGTGTATTAGATAATTAATTTGGTTTATATATATATATATATATATATATATATATATATATATATATATATTTAAAGAGGGGGACAGACAGACAGATAGAATGCATAATTATCAAATTCTTTTTTCATTATATCTGTCTGTCTCAGATAAATTGATATATCTCTAGCAATCTATTTCTTTATCTTTCTCTGTTACCATAAATATATGCCTTTTACATACCCCTCATATATTGAAACCTAAAATTTATAGATTTCTTCATACAAAGTGGCAACAACGTTGGAATAACATCAACATTAAACTTTTCTTAATCAAACCCACATTGCAAGACTGTAGACCAACTTTAAGAAAGTAACAAGTCATTGTGTCCCGATTACGCATAGGTCCCACAAGACTCACGCACCGTATTATATTCAAACAAAAACAACCACAGTGTGAATCATGTCAAACACCTTTGACTGTTAAACCTTTATTCATAGAATACAGTTTTTTTTGCTCACATAAGAAACCTTTATTTTCAAAGCAGATAATATGAAAGATCTATTTGAAAATGTCAACATGGAGGACTTCCATCCTTTTTGAGTGAAATAAAATTATAAATAGAATATATACATTAACTTAATCAATATACAACATTATTCCAATGGTGCTAACATTGGTTAAAACTAATTATCAATAAAAGGATAAATATAAATATAAATCACAACACTATATTACTTCTGACTGTTAGGCATGACATAACCCCAGACGGGTTGCTATTTTCAAGGCGATTCGTTAGGGTCGAAAGTGGTGCAGCCATAGAGCAACACTGCTACAACCACTGCTTAGAAGAATTGCGTTTTAACTTGTCAGTGAGATCGGATTTCCATATGACTCATAATCTGTGTATAGCAGACTATGCCTTTCCTATTAGTCCATTAACATCGCTACGGAAAACACACACACACACACACACACACAACACACACACACACATAATACATAATATATATATAATTATATATATATATATATATATATATTATATAAAGAGAATATTTGACGTGATATTTCAACCGTTCACCTTTCCTAGCGTTCTTTCTTCAAACGTCAAATTTTGAACAGACTGATAAACAAGGACTTATCGCAGTTTTTCTCGTTATTTCTGTGATAACATTTTTTAATTACTTTCCTTATATAACAAATGCCCCGGAAGAATCTAATTAATAGATCGAACACTGCAGCGTCGGCCAATAAACTTACCACTCAACTTATTTAAACCTGTGTTTTTTTCAATTTTCTTAATATACTACTTACCGTCGGATTCACTTCCATCTCTTCACACGCACAACACACACACATACACACACACACACATGTATATGTGTGTGTGTGTGTGATTATGGGTGTGTGGCTACGAGTAAATACCAGAGTAGACTGGGCTCTCCAATCTTGGTATAGCAAGCGGCTCAGAAGAAGGAAAGCTGGGAATCATGAAACGCCGCTTAAAATTTACTTTGTCTCATATCCTGTTCGAGCAGAGTGTTTCATAGATACATATATATAATTTTAGATTAGAAATAATAAAATCTTGGTATATTTGTACGTGTGTGTGTGTGCATGTGTGCGCACGCGCGCGCGCGTGTGTGTATGTGTGTGTGTGTGTGTGTGTGTGCGTGTGTATGGAGATAGATATATAGATAAGAACAGACTGAGATAGATAGATAGATGGAATATTTATGCGTAATCATAATGGTGTTGTGGATTAGCCTAGCTTACCTGTTGTAGCGAGTAAATGCTGTTTTTAGAAAATCTGGATGATACTGAGGCTGTGAAGATTACAGAACCATTACGCGAACCGTCTACCTCGATGTTTTAACACTCTGTTGCGAGTTACTCTATGTCTGGCGGCAAACTGGATGTACTAGTATACTGAATATTGTATGATCCATGTTATTTGGATGTACTATATACTGAATATTGGTATGATCCAGTTTTTGGAATGTACTAGTATACTGAATATTGTATGATCGAGTATTTGGATGTACTAGTATACTGAATATTGTATGATTCAGTATTTGGTGTACTAGTATACTGAATATTGTATGATCAGTATTTGGATGTACTAGTTAATACTGAATATTGTACTGATCCAGTATTTGGATGTACTAGTATACTGAATATGTAGATAGTATTTGGATGTACTAGTATACTGAATATTGGGTATTTGGATGTACTAGTATACTGGAATATTGTATGATCCAGTATTTGGATGTCTAGTATCTGATATGTATGATCAGTATTTGGTGTATAGTATACTGAATATTGTATGATCGAGTATTTGGATGTACTAGTATACTGAATATTGTATGATCCAGTATTTGGATGTCTAGTATCTGAATTTGTATGATGTATTTGGATGTAACTAGTATACTGAAATTGTATGAATCAGTTTTTGGATGTACTAGTATACTGAATATTGTATGATCCAGTATTTGGATGTACTAATATACTGAATATTGGTATGATCCAGTATTGGATTTACTAGTATACTGAATTATTGTATGATCCAGTATTTGGATGTACTAATATACTGAATATTTGTATGATCCAGTATTTGGATGTACTAAATATACTGAATATCGTATGATCCAGTATTTGGATGTACTGTATACTGAATATTGTATGATCAGTATTTGGATGTACTAGTATACTGAATATTGTATGATCCAGTATTTGGATGTACTAATATATCGAATATTGTATGATCCAGTATTTGGATGTACTAGTATACTGAATATTGTATGATCCAGTATTTGGATGTACTAGTATAACTGAATATTGTATGATCCAGTATACAACAAATGGTCCTGTATACACTGTAAGAAAAAATATGAATACGTAAGTAAAGTCGAGTAAATTTGTCGGGGTGGCCTATAGTCGGTATCAGACAGACTGCGAGGGAGTCTATCCCTTTTCACTAGCGCTAGACCAAGGAGATTGTTTTGGCGTCTGAAGCGGAGCGCCACACCCTACCATCAGCTCTACTTTACCACACAGATCCCTGAGTTGGCAAGGGCGGTATCGGGTGGTTCCTAGCCGGATGCTCTAGCGACTAGTAACAGTCCAAAAATAAATTCACCCCTTATATAATCTGATGTAAAAAATAAGTACACCCTTTATAAATATTTATGCAAAAATAAGAACACACCCTTATAAATAGTTATGCAATTTCCTTTTTCGTTTCACATTATTCGCAGAAATGCTGCAAACATTATGAAATAAACAGAATGCTTTTCTAATTCCGACTGTCTCAACGAAATATTCGAGTCTACACAGTGTTAAAAGAATCGATAGTCAGTCCCTGTTGTTTGTATTAGAACACGCACATGTCTTTCCCATAAGTCAAGATACACGCAGACACCCGGGACTCATCCGCTAACACCCAGCGCACGTGCAGCGGGGGGGGGGAGAACGAGACACGGCATCGGCGCGGCGGTGGGTCGGTAGCAATGAGCATCACCAACCGCTATGCATGGCTGCCAGTCAGGGTTGATCTTCTCGCGTTACTAGTTTGACCTTTCCACTCTGTGCACACACAGCGCTTACGATGGAAGATTCAAGCTCTCCGGCGCCCACAATATGGCGGGCGCCGATCTGTGTTTTTTTGGCCATTTTGAATCATAAGCGGCTGCCTTGTTCGCCTCTGTTGGATGCGAGCAGCCGTAGAAAACTACGGGCGTCTTTTTCGCAATTGTGCGTCACCGTAAACATGGAATCGGCGAGCGTGACTCCCATGTCCACCAATTGTATGTCGAGCAGTTCGATTAAGACAATTACTGAAGCGTTTTATGCTGAATTGGGAAAATTGAGATGGATTCTCAGATATATTTGTTTCTTCCTTTTTTATTTTTTTTTCTATTTTTTCTATTTTTTGTACTTTTTGTTTTTATTTTTATTTTTTTATCTTTTTTTTTATTTTTATTTTATTTTTTTTTTTATTTTTGTTTCATTTTTATTTTTAATTTTATTTATTTTTATGGGAATTTTAGATGGATTCTTTTTATTTTTTTATTTTTTATCTTTTTATTATTTTTATTTTATTTTTTTCATTTTTTTATTTTGTTTTCATTTTTATTTTTTAATTTATTTTATTTTATGGGAATTTTAGATGGATTCCTAGATATCTGTTTCTTCCTTTTCATTTATTATTTATTTATTTGTTATTCATTTTTTTTTCTTTTCTTGTTTCTTGGTTTTCTATTTTTCTATTTATTTTTCCTTTTTAATTTTAATTTTTTAATTTCTTTTTATTTCTGTATTTTTTTATTTTTATTTTATTTTTTTATTTTTATTTTTTTTAAATTTTTGTATTTTTAATTCTTTAATCTTTTTTTTTAATCTTTTTTATTTTTTTTATTTGTTTTTTCAGTTTCTTTATATTTTATTTTTTTTTTTTAATATTTATATTTTTATTTTTTTTATTTTTATTTTTTTTTAATATTTTTGTATTTTTATTCTTTATTTTTTTTATCTTTTTATTTTTAATTTTGTTTTTTCAATTTCTTTAATATTTTTTTTTTTTTTTTTTTAATATTATAATTTTTATTTTTATTTTTTTCAATTTCTATTCTACTTCATAATTCATCTTTCCTAAATTTTTTTTTTGTATCACTTTTATTTTTTTACATCGTAAAATGGCAATTAAGCAATTTTTACTTTAAGCTTCACTTTCTTTAATTTTCATTATTTTGATTGTTTTTCTTCCTTTCGTTTGTCAACCTCAACTTTTTTTTTTTTCATTTTTGTCTCGTCTTCATATTTTTAACTTTTTTTTTTTGATTTTTTTTATTGTTTATTATTTTTTTGTCCCTTTATTCTTCCTTTAATCGTTTCTCCAGATATTTATGATTTATTCGTCACATGTTTTTTTTCTTCGTCTTTGTTTCCAAGATTTATTTTGATGTACATTTTATTTACAAAATTTTTATTTTTTTCTTCCCCCTCATCATTTCTTTAAAATAAAATTCATACTTAAGATTATTTTAGTTTTTTTATTCTTCTCAACGTTTTTTTATTTTATCTACTTCACCATTTATTTCTTTCTTTCCAGATTATTCGTTTTATTATATTTTGGCCAATATATCAAGTGGGGTTATATTATTAGCTTTCCTTTTTTCGTATGATATGGTATTATTTCCTTTTTTCATATAATCAATAGAAATTCCTTTTGCACATCTATCATACGAGGATGTGTCAAAAGTAATGCCATTTTCTTTTAAACTAAGGGCTACCATTGAAAATCTAACAAGGCTCAGAGCAAGACCTTTAGACGAGTAAGACCAACTTACCAATGAGGCTGCGCATAAAAATGAATAAATTATAACAATTTACACAAACATGTTTATAATTGTACTTTCAGACGGGATACTAAACTACTGGCTTAATAATCCTAGAACGTTGAAATGCGTAAAAATTTAATCATCAATATTTTCCCCATTTTTAAAAGTATTTTTCATTAAAAATTCATTTCAATCAATATTAATTTTTCCTACTCTTTTAAGAAACATTTATACGAGGGTGACTCAAAATGTAATGCCATTTTGTTTTATTTCATGTGAAGATTTTTTAGGGGATTTTTAAAGTTAGTCTCGCAGATCATTATTATTATCGGGAGTTGAGATCCTCACTGTTTGCCCCATATAAATCCCCATGAAAATATTTTACAATTATAGTAGTAATTTCCATTCAATGAATTTACGATTTCTAAAATTAAAAAATATAAATGATGGCAATTAATTTTTAAAAAAGATAATAAATGAACAAATAACATGCATGACTTTCCTTTCTGATACAAATCTTCTTATTTTTATTCAAAAACCAAACACTGGTGATATTTAATGTGGTGTATCATATATGTGTGTGGCTGTGTTGTGCGGAGAAAGTAGACAAACATGGAAATGTTATGGAAAACTGGATGTTTTTTTTCGACGATGTAACGTTTCGGCCATTTAGACCATTATCAGGCCCACAGCCCCAGTTCTAGCTTCAATGAAAGGACATTTTTCAGAATGGTGAAAAACAGTAGGTTTCTGTAGGGGCAAGGGTGGCTGGGGCGGAGGGGTAGTGGATTTTCTTCCTCTAAATGGGGGAGTGTTTATTAAGAGATTGCAGGTGTTTTGGGTCAGAAAATGTTTGATGGTAGGGGAATGGGTCCAAAAATGAATGTGTATGTGTGTTTGGGAGCTGG
>CM042169.1:35422683-35430183 GCA_023376005.1 Doryteuthis pealeii
ATCAATATATGTTTTTAGGCTGTATAAAGAAAAAACTTAGAATCATCCAATTACCTTATAATCTATTTCTACTCATATATAGAGCTCTCAACTCAACCATATTAAATGAATTAAATTGTATAAAACATATATAATATATATATATATATATATATATATATATATAATATATATCTTGATACCAGAACTTCTACCTTTCAATAATCATCATCCTATTTATAATCAAGGATTATTCCAGGTGTCCCATTTGGTCCCTAGTTAAACTTCACGTTTAAATTTACTACAAAGTCAACCAATTACTTATGATTCCTGATGTAAGATACACTTTTTCAACCAATGAAATTAAAACCCCTCCCTCTCTCTCTCTTCTCTCTCTCTCTCTCTATATATAATAAATATATAATATACTATATATTAATATTGCCTTCAATTACATTCGGTGCCAAAAATTATTTCCACAAATTTTAAATAAGCAAACACGTCATATTATTTCGAACGATCTATTTGAATCCATAGTTGCATTCAACACTGTTACTACCGCCTGAGCAGAGATAACCTAGATATCCAAATGAAGAGACCTCTCCCCTAAAAAAAAACACCTATGTGACTATACCGAACCAGATTAGTGTCGCCACCTACGACACCATTTATATGTTGTTCTTTTAGGGGATGCCTTAAATTGATACGATTCTGTTATATTCTTGTCCAACTAATAAGAAGATTAATTCATAACCAGGAAGAAATTGTTTAAAAAATGCTTTTTGTGTTCAAAATTAAATTCCCGTTTTATTATTATCAGTACGTACCATACTCAAAATAAACATCCAGTTCCACTAACCATTCCATCTTGTCTACTTTTTCTCCGCACCACACACACACACATATATGTATACACACATAAAATCACCAGTGTTTGGTTTTTGAACAAAAATATATGGAGATTTGATTATATTTGGAAATATATTTTAAAAATCAATTTATAAGTAACAAAAGGAAAGTCATTTGCATGTTTATTTTGATCATATATTTATCTTTTTTTAAATTAATTGCAATCATTTATATATATATTTTTTTATTTTTAGAAATCGTAAATCATTTTGAATGAAATTACTTACATATTCATATTATTCATGGGGATTTTTATGGCAACCAGCGAGGATCTCACTCACGATAAGTAATAATGGATCTGCGAGACTAACTTTAAAAAGATCCCCCTAAAAAATCTCACATGAAATAAAGAAAATGGCATTACATTTTGAATCACCCTCGTATTAAATGTTTCTTAAAGAGTAGGAAAAATTATCTATTGATTTGAAATGAATTTTTGTAATGAAAGATACTTTTAAAAATGAAAATAATATTTTTGAGAAATTTTACGCATTTCAAACGTTCTAGGATTATTTTAAGCCCTAGTATTGGGTATCGTCTTGATAGTACAATTATAATAACAGTTTGTTTGTGTAATTGTTTATATTATTTATATTCATTATCGCGCCTCTATTATGTTCTTACTCGTCGAATTCTTGCTCTGAGCCTTGTTAGATTCTAATTAGGCCTTATTTATAAAGAAAATGGCATTACTTTTTTTGACACATCCTCGTATATATGATGTGCAAAAGGAAATATTCTTATTTGATTATATGAAAAGGAAATCAATACCATATCATACGAAAAAGGAAAGCTAATAATATAACCCCGACTTGATATATGGCCAAATATAATAAACGAATAAATCTGGGAAAGAAAGAAATAAATGGTGAAGTAGAAAAATAAAAAACGTTTGAGAAGAATTAAAAAACTAAAATAATTCTTAAAGTGAATGTTATTTTAAAGAAAATTTGGATGGGGGGAAGAAAAGAAATAAAAATTGTGTAAATAAAATGTACATCAAATAAAATCTTTGAAACAAAGACGAAGAAAAAAAACATGTGGACGAATAAATACATAAATATCTGGAGAAAGCGAGAAACGATTAAGGAAGAATAAAGGACAACAAAAAAAATATAAACAAGAAAAAAAATCAAAAAAAAAAAGTTAAAAATATGAAGACGAGACAAAAATGAAAATAAAAAAAAGTTTGATTGACAAACGAAAGGAAGAAAAAACAATCAAATAATGAAAATTAAAGAAAGTGAAGCTTAAAGTAAAAATTGCTTACATTGCCATTTACGATGTAAAATAAAAGTGATACAAAAAAAAAAATAAGGAAAGATGAATTATGAAGAAAATAAAATTGAAAAAAAATAAAAATAAAAAATAAAAAATATTATAATATTGAAAAAAAATATAAGAAATTGAAAATAAAAATAAAAAATAAAAAAGTGATAATATTAAAAAAAAAAATATAAGAAATAAATAAAAAATAAAAATAAAAAAGTATATAATATTAAAAAAAAAAATAAAGAAATGAAAAAAACAAAAATTAAATAATAAAAAAAAAAAAAAAAGATAAAGAATAAAAATACAAAAATTATTAAAAGAATAAAAAAAAATAAAAATAAAAATAAAAAATACAGAAATAAAAAAAATAAAAAAAAAAAATAAAAAGAAAAATAGAAAACCAAGAAAAAAGAAAAGAAAAAGAAAAAAATGAATAACAATAAATAAATATAAAGGAAAAGGAAGAAACAGATATCTAGGAATCCATCTTAAAATTTCCCATAAAAAATAAATAAATTAAAAAATAAAAATGAAACAAAAAATAAAAAATGAAAAAATAAAATAAAAATAATAAAAAAGATAAAAAAATAAAAAAATAAAAAAGAATCCATCTAAAATTTCCCATAAAAATAAAATTAAATTAAAAATTAAAAATGAAAACAAAAATAAAAAAATGAAAATAAATAAAAATATAAAAAAAAAAATAAAAAAAAAAAAAATTAAAAACAAAAAGTACAAAAAATAGAAAAAATAGAAATAAAAAAAAAATAAAAAAGGAAGAAACAAAAATATCTGAGAATCCATTCTCAATTTTCCCAATCAGCATAAAACTCTCAGTAAATTGTCTTAATCGAACTGCTCGACATACAATTGGTGGACATGGAGTCACGCTCGGCCGATTCCATGTTTACGGTGACGCACAATTGCGAAAAAGACGCCCGTAGTTTTTCTACGGCTGCTCGCATCCAACAGAGGCGAACAAGGCAGCCGCTTATGATTCAAAAATGGCCAATAAAAACACAGATCGGCGCCCGCCAATATTGTGGCCGCCGAGAGCTTGAATCTTCCATCGTAAGCGCTGTGTGTGCACAGAGTGGAAAGGTCAACCAGTAACGCGAGAAGATCAACCCGACTGGCAGCCATGCATAGCGGTTGGTGATGCTCATTGCTACCGAACCACCCCCGCGCCGATGCCGTGTCTCGTTCTCCCCCCCCCCCCCCGCTGCACGTGCGCTGGGTGTTAGCGGATGAGTCCCGGTGTCTGCGTGTTATCTTGACTTATGGGGAAAGACATATGCGTGTTCTAATACAAACAACAGGGACTGACTATCGATTCTTTAACACTGTGTAGACTCGTAATATTTCGTTGAGACAGTCGGAATTAGAAAAGCATTCTGGTTATTTCATAATGTTTGCAGCATTTCTGCGAATAATGTGAAACGAAAAGGAAATTGCATAAACTATTTATAAGGTTGTTCTTATGCATAAATATTTTATAAAGGGTTACTTATTTTTACATCAGTATTATATAAGGGGTGAATTTATTTTTGGACTGTTACTAGTCGCTAGAGCATCCGGCTAGGAACCACCCGATACCGACCCTTGCCAACTCAGGGATCTGTGTGGTAAAGTAAGGAGCTGATGGTAGGTGTGGCGCTCCACTTCAGACGCCAAAACAATTTCCTTGGTCTAGCGCTAGTGAGAAGGGGATAGACTCCCTCGCAGTCTGTCTGATAGCGACTATAGGCCACCCCGACAAATTTACTCGACTTTACTTAAGTATTCATATTTTTTCTTACAGTGTTATACTGACCATTTGTTGTATACTGGATCATACAATATTCAGTATATTAGTACATCCAAATACTGGATCATACAATATTCAGTATACTAGTACATCCAAATACTGGATCATACAATATTCAGTTATACTAGTACATCCAAATACTGGATAGATCATATATCAAATATTAGTACATCCAAATACTGGATCATACAATATTCAGGTAATCCAAATACTGGATTACAATATTCAGTTATATACAGTACATCCAAATACTGGATCATACAATATTCAGTATACTAGTACATCCAAATACTGGATCATACAATATTCAGTATATTAGTACATCAAATACTGGATCATACAATATTCAGTATACTAGTACATCCAAATACTGGATCATACAATATTCAGTTATACTAGTACATCCAAATACTGGATCATACAATATTCAGTATACTAGTACATCCAAATACTGGATATACTCAGTATATTAGTACATCCAAATACTGGATCATACAATATTCAGTATACTAGTACATCCAAATACTGGATCATACAATATTCAGTTATACTAGTACATTCAAATACTGGATCATACAATATTCATTATACTAGTACATCCAAATACTGGATCATACAATATTCAGTATACAGTACATCCAATACATATATTCAGTAATTAGTACATCAAATACTGGATCATACAATATATCAGTATACTAGTACATCCAAATACTGGATCATACAATATTCAGTATACTAGTACATCCAAATACTGGATCATACAATATTCAGTATACTAGTACATCCAATATGGATCATTACAATATTCAGTATACTAGTACATCCAAATACTGGATCATACCATTATTCAGTATACTAGTACATCCATAATACTGATCATACAATATTCAGTATTCTAGTACATCCAAATACTGGATCATACAATATTCAGTATATTAGTACATCCAAATACTGATCATACAAATATTCAGTATATTAGTACACCAAAACTGGATCATACAATATTCACTATACTAGTACATCCAAATACTGGGTATACTATACATCCAAATACTGATCATACAATATTCAGTATATTAGTACATCCAAATACAGTTTGCACCAGACAGAGAGTAACTCGCAACAGAGTGTTAAAACATTGAGGTAGACGGTTCGCGTAATGGTTCCGTAATCTTCACAGTCTCAGTAATCATCCAAATCTTCTAAAAACAGCATTTACTCGCTACAACATGTATGCTAGGCTAGACCTGTTCAAAAATCAACTTTTTCCTTTTTTCATACCCTCCTGCTCGGTTTCCCATGCTTTTTGACCTGGAAAAGCCGAAAATCTCAACCGTTTTGAGGTAAAATGTCAGGAACCTTTGCCTCATTGGACCTCAAAATATTAAGCCCGCGATAGTAGAAAAGTGCCAAATTTTGCCTTCTGCCAGACAGTTTTTCACCTGTAACTTTTGTTACAATTGGCATAGAACAACAAACTGGGTATCAAATTGAAGTATTTGTAATACTCTTTCTGTAAAAATAATCCAAGTAAACATTCAAGAAAAAAAGACACATCATATTCTGAAAAATATCAAAATTTCATAAATATTACAATCTTGACATCAGAAAATGTGACAAAGACCCTAAAAATTATTTTCAAGAGGCAGAAAAGTCTATTGTCTATGTCAGAAGGATACTTCAGAGTCATATGTTCAGAGTTTGCTTCTTGAAGCTATCAAATCATGGTTGTATTCCACAGCTTAAAGAAGATACTCTCTTTGCTGAGAATCTGTGGTAATGATGTTTGCAAAATCACTCATCATCTTGACTCCCCGCTCAGCGATGTCATTTACTACTTTTACATTGCTGACATATTCCAGGGCCTTGCTGTAGTTATCACTCCTTGGATATGTTGCTACAGGTTACAGAAGCCAGTCAGACTCAATGCCAAGGGTGTCAAGCAGAAGATAACACTCTGGACCAACCAGATCAGCCAGAGTCGTCTTGGCTGTAACCTGAGGGAACACAGGTTTCCTTGTCTGAAACTATTTGGCTTCTCGGTAGCAAGCAGCTTGGCAGCAATGTCTTGCTTCTCTTTGTCACTGAGTCTGCTACCGAAGAGAGCGAACGGCACAACCTTCCGTGTCAGGTACCTGTGGTTTTCAAGTTTTTTTTTGTAGCACTGCCTGAGCAATCTCTGGATCTGTTCTCTTGAACTTCATCATGTCCTTCATGAACGGCAGATCACTTGCAGGAGCATCTGCAGCAAGTGTAGATGTCATCCACATGGGTGTATAGAACAATCCTAGGAAGAGGTTGAGGCGTTCCAGCTTCATAACAGTTTCCTCGTACTCCAACTGTTCAGCAAACATGAACATCTTCATAGAATACAAGTTTCTGGCCATCCACCTGGCCTGATGAATGGCTGCATTGTTAGACCTGTTCACAAATCCACTTTTTCCTTTTTTTATACCATCCTGAACAGTCTCCCATGCTTTTTGGCCTAGAAAAGCCGAATATCACAACCATTTTTGTCTAAAACTTTGGCAACCTTTGTCTCATGAAGCATGAAGTTCTATTATATACGCGTTTTTGAGGTTTGTTTTCACCTATTTTCCCACCAATAAATTGGCATAAGCAGGATAAAGCAAGTAATTAGATGCTGACTGAAACATCAAAATGCATAGAAACGTTTATGGAAATATCACATGTGATTTTTACAGACAAATTTAAATAAAACCCGTAAATTAGAGTACATTCGACAGGAAAAAGTGTAACATGCAGTCTAGTCAATCTGAATAATTTACCTCACTCTAGTCACAAATTCACAATGGTTTTACCATGTTTGCTGCAGATCTGTTGAAACCTGCAAATGAATCCAGAGATAATTCACAAAATAAATTCACTATGACATTAAGCAAGTTCCGAGGACGCAAGGTTGACATCTCAGAACCTCCACCTGCAGTCCATAGACAAGCGTTACGCCGACCTGCTACTAGATCTGCTACAGAAACCTTCCTGGTCGGATACCCATCATCCAGCATCAGTGGTTCCCAGTTACCCACCAAAAGACAGGCCTTCCAGTACTGCCTCCATCTCCAGAGTTTGCCAGGAGATGTAGGGAATCCTGTAAGACCTCGCCAATGAAACATTGGAGGCTATCATCCCATTCGGGCAGATGGCTAGGATCAGGACCATGAGCAAGTACAATGATGCCATTCATCAGGCCAGGTGGATTGCCAGAAACTTGTATTCTATGAAGATGTTCATTGCTAGGCTAGTCCACAACACCATTAAGATTACGCATAAATATTCCATCTATCTATCTATCTATCTCAGTCTGTTCTTATATATATATATATATATATATATATATATATCCACACGCACACACACGCACACACGTACAAATATACCAAGATTTTATCATTTCTAATCTAAAATCTATCTATCTATCTCAGTCTGTTCTTATCTTTATATCTATCTCCACACGCACACACACACACATACTCATGTGCACATGCACACACACACGTACAAATATTCAA
>CM042169.1:35435183-35437683 GCA_023376005.1 Doryteuthis pealeii
TGGTCCATTACCTTTCTTTGATTCATACACTCATTCTTTCTTTCTTTCTTTCTCTTTTTCTTTCTTTCTTTCTTTCTTTCTTTCTTTCTTTTTCCATTCTTTCTTTTATTCATTTTCGTTTTATTTCGTTTTTCCTTCACCTTTTATTTTTTTATTTGCCGCTTTCCTCTTTCTTGGTCTATTCCCTTTCTTTGATTCATTACACTCATTCTTTCTTTCTTTCTTTCTTCTTTCTTTCTTTCTTTTCCATTCTTTCTTTTATTCTTTTTCGTTTTATTTTGTTATTCATTCCTTTTTTTCTTTGTCGCTTTCCTCCTTCTTGGTCCATTACCTTTCTTTGATTCATACACTCATTCTTTCTTTCTTTCTTTCTCTTTTTCTTTCTTTCTTTCTTTCTTTCTTTCATTCTTTCTTCTTTCTTTCTTTCTTTCTTTCTTTCTTTTCCATTCTTTCTTTTATTCATTTTCGTTTTATTTCGTTTTTCCTTCACCTTTTATTTTTTTTATTTGCCGCTTTCCTCTTTCTTGGTCCATTCCCTTTCTTTGATTCATACACTCATTCTTTCTTTCTTTCTTTCTTCTTTCTTTCTTTCTTTTCCATTCTTTCTTTTATTCTTTTTCGTTTTATTTTGTTATTCATTCCTTTTTTTTCTTTTGTCGCTTTCCTCCTTCTTGGTCCATTACCTTTCTTTGATTTATACACTCATTCTTTCTTTCTTTCTTTCTCTTTTTCTTTCTTTTCTTTCTTCTTTCTTTCTTCTTTCTTTTTTCTTTCTTTCTTTCTTTTCCATTCTTTCTTTTATTCATTTTCGTTTTATTTCGTTTTTCCTTCACCTTTTATTTTTTTATTTGCCGCTTTCCTCTTTCTTGGTCCATTCCTTTCTTTGATTCATACACTCATTCTTTCTTTCTTTCTTTCTTCTCTTTCTTTCTTTTCCATTCTTTCTTTTATTCTTTTTCGTTTTATTTTGTTATTCATTCCTTTTTTCTTTGTCGCTTTCCTCCTTCTTGGTCCATTACCTTTCTTTGATTCATACACTCATTCTTTCTTTCTTTCTTTCTCTTTTCTTTCTTTCTTTCTTTCTTCTTTCTTTCTTTCTTTCTTTTCTTTTCCATTCTTTCTTTTATTCATTTTCGTTTTATTTCGTTTTTCCTTCACCTTTTATTTTTTTATTTGCCGCTTTCCTCTTTCTTGGTCTATTCCCTTTCTTTGATTCATACACTCATTCTTTCTTTCTTTCTTTCTTCTTTCTTTCTTTCTTTCTTTCTTTCTTTCTTTTCCATTCTTTCTTTTATTCTTTTTTGTTTTATTTCGTTTTTCCTTCTTTTTTTTCTTTGCCGCTTTTCAATTTCTTATTCCATTTCATCTTTAGATTTCCCTTTCTTTCGTTCATTCACTCATTCTCTTTTTCTTTTTTTTTCCTATAATCATTTCATTCTTTTCTATTCTTTCTTCTATTCTTGTTCGCTTTATTTCGTTTTTCCTTCCCTTTTTTTATCATTTTCTTTTGTTTTTGCAGCTTCTTCACTTTCTAGGTCCATTTCCTGTTTAGATTTCCATTTCTTTCGTTCATTCACTCATTCTTTTTTCTTTCATTATTTTATTCTTTTTCATTCATTTATTCTTTTTCATTTTGTTTCGCTCTTCCTTCCATTTTTTTATTTACCGCTTTCCGATTTCTTAGTCCATTCCATGTTTATATTTCCTTTTCTTTCATTCATTCACTCATTCATTCTTTCTTTCTTTTCCATTCTTTCTTTTTTTTTTTTTACCGCTTTCCGTTTTCTTTGTTCGTTTTATGTTTAGATTTCTCTTTCTTTTGTTCATTCACTTATTCTTTCTTTCTTTCTTTCTTTCTTTCTTTTTTTTCTTTTATTCATTCATTATTTCATTCTTTTTCATCAATTCTTTCATTCTTTTTCATTTCCTTTTATTTCTCGTCCCATTTTTCTTTTTTTTTCTTGATTTGTTTCATGTTTATATTTCCCTTTCTTTCTTTATTCACTCCTTTTTTCTTTCATTCATTATTTCCTCCTTTTCCATGTTTTTTCATTGTTTTTCATTTATTCCCTCCTGTTTTCTTCTTTTCTTTCTTGCTTCCTTTCATGTTCATATTTTCCTTTTTTTGCTTTCATTCATTCTTTGTATTTTCATTATTTCTTCCTTTTCATTCGTTCTTTTTTCATATTGTATTTCGTTTAGTTTTTACTTCCTTTCTTGAATCGTATCAAGTTTCTATTTCCTTTTCTTTCAGTATACAGGGTGACCCAGAAAAAACAGAACCCACAAATTTTGTAATAAAACTGTTAATTTTAACCAGAGGGTTTAGGTTTAGGATTAGGGTTGTGGTTGGGGTTTGGTTTTCGGGAAGAACACCCTTAGTTTTTTTTTGTTGTTTTTTTGTTATTCTTGTTTGTTTTATTGCAAAACACCAGCTACGATTGAAGTCCATAGCTTCGGCTACGGACTTCAATCGTAGCTGGGTTTTTTTTTCAGCAGC
>CM042169.1:35442683-35460965 GCA_023376005.1 Doryteuthis pealeii
TATCTATCTATCTTTATTTGTTCGTATGAATTCGTGTGTCTATATTTGCATTATGCATCTTTCTTTTGTAATATATCTATCTTATTACTACATATCTATCTATTTTAAACGGGGACAATAAAAACAACGCTACAAATTTCAAGTGGAAAAATAGCGGTACCCTTGCTCTAACCAACAGTGTTACCGTGTTTCCTTTTATCTATTTTATTTCGATTGGAAATAGACAGGCTTGCATTTTTTCTTCGGAGTGACCCACTTACCACCAATCACCATCAAATTAATCGCTTATTAAACTAACCAATCAAAAACTACAGCACAGATTTCAAATATGTATTTATATATTCAAGTAGAAAAAATGGAAAAAGTTGTTATACACTTGCCCTATCCAACTGTGTTATTGTGTTCCATTTATCTGTTGTATTTCCATTGGAAATAAACAGAGTTTTACCTTTTCTTTAGGGTCGACCCATTTACCAGCAAACACCAGCAAATAAATATTTCTTTAAGCTGGCTAATAAAAAAACCACGGCACAGATTTCAAATAGGTATTAGTATAGTCAAATAGAAAAAAAAGTGATAAAATCTGTGATACACTTGCTCTATCCAACAGTGTTACCATGTTCCCTTTGTCTTTTGTATTTCCAATGGATATAAACAGACTTTTATTATTTGTTTTTCTTCGGAGTGACCCATTTACCACGAATCACCAGCAAATAAATTTATTTTTAAACTGGCCAATCAAAAACTACGGCACAGATTTCAAATAGGTTTTAGTATAGTCAAATAGAAAAAGTGGTAAAATCTGTGATACACTTGCCCTATCCAACAGTGTTACCATGTTCCATTTATCTTTTGTATTTCCATTGGATATAAACAGAATTTTTTTCTTCGGGGTGACCCATTTACCACGAATCACCAGCAAATAAATGTATTTTTAAACTGTCCAATAAAAAAAAACTACGGCACAGATTTCAAATAGGTATTAGTATAGTCAAATAGAAAAAGTGGGAAAATCTGTGATACACTTGCCCTATCCTACTGTGTTACCATGTTCCATTTATCTCTTGTATTTCCATTGGAAATACGCAGACTTATATTTTTCTTCGGGGCAAACCATTGACCACCAATCACCGGCGAATAAATCTCTTTTTAAACTGGCCAATCAAAAACTATGGCACAGATTTCAAATAGGTATTAGTATGTTCAAGTAGAAAAAGTGGAAAAAGATGTGATACACTTGCCCTATCCAACAGTGTTACCTTGTTCCATTTATCTGTTGTATTTCCATTGGAAATAAACAGAGTTTTACTTTTTCTTTCGGGCGACCCGTTTACAACCAATAACCGGTGAATAAATATATTTTTAAGCTGACCAATCAAAAACCACGGCACGGATTTCATATAGGTATTAATATATTCAAATAGAAAAAGTGGGAAAATCTGTGATACACTTGCCCTATCCAACAGTATTACCGTGTTCCCTTTATATGTTGTATTCCCATTGAAAATAAAACAAACTTTTAATTTTTTTCTTCGGGGTGCCCCATTTACAATCAATCAATGGCGAAAAAATGATTTTTTAAACTGGCTAATCAAAAACTACGGCACAATTTTCACAGATGTATTAGTATATCCAAGAAGATAAACTGGGAAGAGTAGATGTACAGTTGCTCTATCCAAGAGTGTTAGCGTGTTCCATTTATCTGTTGTATTTCCATTGGGAATAAACAAAATTTTCTTTTTCTTTCGGAGTGGCCCATTGACCACCAACCACCAGCAAATAAATCTCTTATGAAACTAACTAATCAAAAACTACGGCACAGATTTCAAATATGTATTAGTATAGTAAAAAGTAAAGTTGCTGGGGTTCCCTAAAGTCGGTATCAGCCAATCAGCGAGGGAGTCTATCTCTTTTTCACTAGCGCTAGACCAAGGAGATTGTTTTTGCGCCTGTAGTGGAGCTCCATACCTACCACCAGCTCCTTACTTTACCACAGAATCACTGTGCTACTCATACGCTGAGTTGGCGAGGGCCGGTATTGAACCTTGTGGTTTCTAGCCAAACGTTCTACCGACTAAGCTAACCCGGAAAAAGCTGTGATAAACATGCCCTATCCAACGGTGTTACCGTGTTCTATTTATCTGTTGTATTTCCATTAGAAATAAAGTTTTACTTTTTCTTTCTGTGCACCCTTGCTCTAACCAACGGTGTTACCGTGTTCCATTTATCTATTTTATTTCCCTTGGAAATAGACAGGCTTTTTTTTTTCTTCGGGTGACCCATTTACTACCAATCACCGGCGAATAAATCTCCTTTTAAACTGGCCAATCAAAAACTACGTCGCATGTTCAAAAGATGTATTAGTATATCCAAGAAGATAAAGTGGAAAAAGTGGCGGTATAGATGCCCTATCTAACTGTGTTACCATGTTCCCTTTTTCTGTTGTATTTCCCTTGGAAATAAACACTTTTACTTTTTCGTTCAGGGCGACCTATTTACTACCAATCACCGGCGAATAAATCTCTTTTTAAACTGGCCAATCAAAAACTACGGCACAGATTTCAAAGAGTTATTAATATATTCAAGATTTACAAATAAGTCGTGTCAATGGTAGATTAAAGCAATATTCATCGCCATTCACTTTTTGTCTATTGAGTTGGGGGAGGGGATCATGAGTTGATCGATTCGTTCAATTGGTAGAGCCGTGACCGATAAATTCCCTTACTTGACTGGGGACACTGAATGCCAAAGTTAGCGATACGCTTATTTGAGATGCATAGAAGGCAATCTTTGAATAAGAAATAGTTCAAAACAGCCTTTTAATATCTTATGGATTTCCGATATCTCAGATTCGTTTTGGCTTTTGATTTCTCCCGGGCTAAAAGTACTGACTTGCATATCATCGAAGGTATTTATTCATCCAACCGCAACGCACGATCAGGATACGATACAAGGTCGTTTTTTTAACGCATTTAAATTCAGTTCCCCTTATCGTAAACCGGTTACCTTACAAAGGTTATAGAACCCAGTATGTCCTATTTTTTAGCTCTAGCTGCAGAGATAACGTATTTATTTATTCAACTGAAACGTACGCACAGGATGCGATGCCAGGTCGATTTTTAAAGCGGAATTTGACACGTTTAAATCCAGTTTACTTTATCGTACACCGGTTACCTTGCAACGGTTAGAGAGCTCAGTCTGTCCTACTAGTTAGCTCTAGCTAGAGGGATAACGTATCTATTTATTCAACTGCGAACTACGAACAGGATGCGATACAATATCGATTTATAAAGTGGAGTTTAACGCGTTTAGATTAGGGTTTCATTATCGTAAACCGGTTTTCTTACAAACGTAATAGAGCCCAGTCTGCGCTATTATTTAGCTTTAGCTGGGGGGGGGGGATAACGTATTCATTCATCCAATCGCAACGTACGAGGTCGATTTTTAAGGGGTAGTTTAACACATTTAAATTCTGTTTCCCTTATCATAAACCGGTTAGCTTACAAAGGTTATTGAGACCAGTATGTTCGACTTTTTAGCTCTAGCTGGAGGGATAGCGGATTCATTCAACTGCAACGTATGAGCAGGATGCGATGCCAGGTCGATTTTTATAGCAGAATTTGACACGTTTTAATGCAGTTTTCCTTATCGTAAACCGATTACCTTGTAACGGTTATAGAGTCCAGTCTGTCCTACTATTTAACTCTAGCTAGAGGGATAACGTATTTATTTATTCAACTGCGAACTACGAACAGGATGCGATACAATGTCGATTTATAAAGTGGAGTTTAACACGTTTAAATTAGGGTTTCCTTATCGTAAACCGGTTTTCTTACAAAGGTAATAGAGCCCAGTCTGCGCTATTATTTAGCTTTAGCTGGGAGGATAACGTATTTATTCATCCAATCGCAACGTACGAGGTCGATTTTTAAGGGGAAGTTTAACATTTAAATTCAGTTTCCCTTATCGTAAACCGGTTAGCTTACAAAGGTTATAGAGCCCAGTCTGTCCTACTTTTTAGCTCTAGCTGGAAGGATAACGTATTCATTCAACTGCAACATATAAGCAGGATGCGATGCAAGGTCGATTTTTATAGCGGAATTTGAAACGTTTTAATGCAGTTTTCCTTATCGTAAACCGGTTACATTGCAACGGTTATAGAGCCAGTCTGTCCTACTATTTAGCCCTAGCTGGAGGGATATTGTATTTATTCATCCAGTCGCAACGGACGAGCAGGATGCGACACAAGGTCGATTTTTAAGGAGATGTTTAACACATTTAAATTCATCTTTCCTTATCGTATAGCGATTACCTTACAAAGGTTATAGAGCTCAGTCTGTCCTACTATTCAGCTTTAGCTAGAGGGTAACGTATTTATTTATCCGACTGCAACACAGAAACAGGATGCAATACAAGGCCGATATTCAAAGCGGTGCTTAACATGTTTGAACTCAATTTTCCTTATCGTAAACTGGTTACTTTACAAAGGTTATAGAGCCCAGTCCGTCCTATTATTTAGCCCTAGTTGGATGGATAACGTATTTCCTCATCGAACAGCAAAGTACGAGCAGGATGCAATACAATGTCGATTTTTAGAGCGGAGTTTAACGCGTTTAAATTCAGATTTCCTTATCGTAAACCGGATAGCTTACAAAGGTTATAGACCCCAGTCTGTACTATCATTTAGCTCTAGTTGGAGGGATAACGTGTTTATTCATCCAACAACAACGTACGAGCAGGTTGCGACACAATGTCATTTTCTAAAGCGGGGTTTTCCTTATCGCAAACCGGTTAACTTATCAAGTCTAAATAGCCCGTTCTGTCCTAATACTTATCCCTAGCTGAATAACAGCTATTTATTTATTCAACCGCTCCAAACGAGCAAGATGTGACACAAGGTCAATTTTTAAAGCTGAGTTTAACGGGTTTAAATTCAGAATTATCCTTCTCCTAAACCAGTTTCCTTACCAAGTTTAAAGAGCCCAGTATAACCTACAATTTAGCTCTAGCTAGAGGCATAACAGATATATATTTATCCAACTGCACCGTACAAGCAAGATACCGTACAAAGTCGATTTTAAAAGCTTAATTAAACGAATTTGAATTCAGAGTTTTCCAATTCTTAAATCGGTTACATTAGCAAGATTAAAGACCCGAGTCTTTTCTACTATTTTGACCTAGCTGGAGAGATAGCATTAATGTACCTATCCATCTGCTCGGCACGAGCGGAGTTTAACGTGTTTAAATTTAGTTTTCCTTCTCCAAATTTAAAGAGCCTAGCTGGAGAATAGTTGGATTCATGCCCTTCTCATGTGTATTAGATTTATGGGGAATGCAAACAGCCTCATTCATGATATGAACCCGTATCCTCCTGTCCATTTCCTACAACGGTAACCATTATGATACGCTTCACCACAGAGAGAGAGAGAGAGAGAGAGAGAGAGAGAGAGAGGGGGGGAAGAAGCCGCTACAGAAAAAAGAGACAGAAGGAAGGAGAGACAAAGAGAGACAACAGAAACTCCAGCAAGCATCATTGTTTGTTTACAGTCACTGCACCAGAGATTGGCATTCAACAATATGCCTGTTCAACCACTCGCGCAGATGCCAAAATTTGTACACTACGTCATCGTCTTGAGCAGACGGAAGGATGCCATTACCCTCAGACCTACACTGACCCGGAATATTACGGCCTTTTAGGGTTCCACCTATGTGTATCATCGATTCCGCTGGGCGGATATTATTACTGAGTGTACGTAAAAGACCCTATATAAATTCAAACTCGGTTTACCAATTTGTATTCAAGATACATACATATATATATATATATATATATATAATATATATATATATACATAACTATAACGCCATCCTTATTTTATTTCACAGGAGAGGTTTCCTGTTATTGAACTGGGTAGGTCGGCTCGTACAAGTTTCGAAAAACACAGTTTTCAAATAAAATATTTTTTTTTGGGGGGGGGGCAGGTTTACAACCGACCTTGAAAAAGTCTCAAGTTTGAATGCTAATAAATAGACAATACCCTGCTTGGTGGAAGCAATTTTTCCCTTCGCCCATCCCTCATCTTTATCTCTCTCTCTCTCTCTCTATCACATACACAGACACAGACACAGACACACACACACACACACTCTCTCTTCTCCCTCTCTCTCTCTCTCTCTCTTTCTCTCTCTCTCTCTCTCATACACTCTTTCTATCTCTTCGTCACTGTGTATTTTCTCTCTCTCATATACACACCCTGTCTCTCTTTATCTCTCTGTCTCTGTCTCTCTGTCTCTCTTACATACACACACTCTCTCTTCTTTCTCCCTCTCCGCTGTTTGTCTTCCCTCTCTCTCTCTCTCTCTCTCTCTCTCTCTCTCTCACCCCATCTCTCTCTGTCTGTCTGTCTGTGTGTCTGCCTGTCTGTCTATCTCTCTCTCTGTCTCTCTCTCTTTCACACTCTCTCACACACACACACACACGCTCTCTCTCTCTTTCTCTCTCGCCCCCCTCTCTCTCTCTGCTTCTCTCTCACTCTGACCTTCTCTTTCTCACACACATTCTGTCTCTCTTTCTCTCTTTTTTCTCTCTCAGTCTGCCTCCTTCTCTCTCTCTCCTTCTCTCCCCTCTCTCTCTCCACACACCGCACACTCTCCCCCCTCTCTCTCTCTCTCTTTCACCCACACTCACAAACTCGCTCTTTCTCTTTTCTCTCTCTGTCCCCCCTCTCTCTCTCTCTCTCTCTCTCTCTGCTTCTCTCTCACTCTGACCCCCTTCTCTTTCTTACACACATCTGTCTCTCTCTCTTTCTTCTCTCTTTTTTCCTCTCTCTGCCTCCTTCTCTCTCTCCTCTCTCTCTCCCTCTCTCTCTCACACACACGCACACTCTCTCTCCCGTCTCTCTCTCTCTTTCACCCACACACTCTCTCTCTCTCTCTCTCTCTCCCACACAAACTCTCTCTCTCTCTCTCTCTCTCTCTCTCTCTCTCTCTCTCTCTCTCTCTCTCTCGTTCGTGTGCGCGCGCTGAAATCCATCGATTTTAATTGCGTGACTTATCAGTCACTTGCCTGTTCAGATCTTCGCAAAAGCGACCAAGCGGCTTAGCTTCGATTATGACTCATTCAATCAGCACCTGCCGACTGCGTCAATCGAAAAAGGAACAGAACGAACAAAATATACGCCGCATGCTACAGGCAACCTATTTGCGTTCGCACAGTCAGTCAGAAAGTCAAATGTGACTGCTCACTTCTGGTTGTTGCAATGTCGGTGAGGTTGGCCAGCAGGCAAGTCAATCAAAATACTCTAACTTTCTCTGATGATGATGTTAGAAATGTCTTTATGGCGCATGGGCCGAGGGTGATGCGTCCTTTTTTATATTAATGATATTACATCCATCTATTATATAGTTCTATTGATTTCTCTATCTATTGTAATGTCCATATAGCAGGTGCAAATTATAACACAGATAGACCGACAGACAGACTGAAAGACAGACGGACACATACGCACACACACACACACACACACGCACACACACACACTCAACATGTTACGACACCCCATCCGACTGAAAAGTATAGAATAACTCACCTGGTTATTAATTACGGTCAAGTCACGCAGAAATCACCAGTTCTCTCTAAATCAGCGAAGTTAAGCTGCGATGATCCTGTTCAATGGCTAACTGGGTGACCAGTTAAGCAACAGCACGTACTGTAAATAATCCGAATACTTTTTTTTATCAAAATGACTTGATTCAAATAATAACACAGACATATATGACAAATAGACACACGCACACACATACATACACACAAAATACTTTACGACACCCCAAACTTCAGAAATGTAGTTTTTAAAATTGAGTTTGAAAAATATATTAAGTTTTAAAGAAAAAATGGAATATCCAGCAAGATTGAATAAAACAAAATGTCATCGGCATGAAATAACCAAAAAAGTTTGACATGTCGTAAAATCTAACCAACAAACCAACCAACCAACCAACAAACCAAAAATGCTAGAAATATTGAGCACCTTAAACATAGATCTTGAGTAATCAGCCAATTGATTGGAGGGAGTCTATCCGACCGCCCATCCTAAGTAAGCTATCAAAGTGGAATGTTGCAGGTCATGACTGCTCATCTAGCAGGGTCCCATCTTTAAGCATCACGGATCACCACCACCCCAAGGCCAACAGGTCGCCCTATTGAGGGATTTTACCCTCCTGCAGAGATGCAGTCGGTGTACAGTTAGAGTTAAATTGATGCAACTATACAATTGCACTGATAGGCTTACAAATTGGTAAGAATTCCGTTTCGTCATAACGGCATGTTAACCCTTTTAAAACACCTGTAAAATATATCAGAACATCGGTTTCTGCGTTAAACAATTCCCCAAAGACTTGTTCGCGAGAAAATGCCTGACTTTCTCTTTGATCCCTAAATACATGAATATTTTGCTTTTGAAGATCAACTGACAAGAGACAGGAGGTATCTGACCAGATTGAATCGGTTATTGACACTTTACAGGATATTGAACCGTCTTAGAACTGCCATAAAGATGCCACCGATGGCACTTCCTTTGAGGTTCTGGGTTTCACTGTTTTGTAAATACCGGAATTGGTTTTATTGACAATAACAACAACGTTCAGCATGTTAACAGGAAAATGCATAACTCGCAGAAAAAAATATGGATCAACGTAAAAAAAAAGGTATCATCAAAAATCTATAAGGATCACACGTATAAGGATCACAAAAAGCAGTTTAATTTAGTTAGTAGCATTTTACAGCATGTCAACGCTTGTAGGATTATTTTATACCGAAGACTTGTTTCTTATACGAAGTTTTGTTTCATTCATTCTTGATGGGTACGGATATTACATTTTTTAAACTCAATTTTTTAAACAAGGGTTTGTCAAGTCATTTTATCTTATTTAACCTATACATGGATTCATAACCGGTACTACCACTCCGGGTCAGAGTAGACCCGTGAATAATGGTGACGATGAGTTACTCTACGTTCCACCGATATCCAGAATTGGAACTTTGTTATCAGATAGAGTTTAACGTTATATCAAGGAGAATAAGACACTGAGCTACCGCCTTCTAGCACCTATATGATAAGGGTTGACAGTTGCCAAACAGCCAATAGGATGTGACAATTCTATAGGTGCTAGGGCTTGACGTAACCAGCCAATTAATAGGAGTTCTCCTATCAGACCGCCAATCTAACCTAAGTAATGATCAATGTGGAGGATTTCAGGTCATGACTGCTCAGCTATCAGAGTTCCATCTTTAAGCATCACGGATCACCCCACGGCCAATAGGTCACCCCATTGAAGTATCTTCCCCCTCTGCAGAGGTGCAGTCGGTGAATAGTTAGAGTTCAAGTGATGCAACTAACAATTGCACTGATACCAACCCTATCGCCACGACCTATTAAGTCACCATTACCTGAATGGCTGGAGTAGTAAACCTAAATAAATTTTGCTGATGGGCGAATTTTAGTGAGTTGAAGACGTTTCTAAATGCTCAATAGAAAAAAGTCATCTGGCTTTTTCTCAAAGTCTTTTGTTAATGTTCAAGTTGTGTAACCAAACAGTAGTATTGACACGACCACATCTTGGAAAATTCATGACAAATTGGTAAAATTCCCGTTTTACCGTCACAGCATGTAAACTGTTTTAAAACACCTGTAATGTATCAGGACATCGGCTTCTACATTGAAGAATTCCCCAAAGACTTGTTCGTGAGAAAATGCCTTACTATCTCTTTGATCCTAAATACAGGAATATTTCACTTTTGAAAATCCATTGACAAGAGACAGGAGGTATCTGACCAGATTGAATCGGCTATTGACACTTTACAGGATATTGAACCGTCTTAGAACTGCCATAAAGATGCCACCGTTGGCACTTCCTTTGAGGTTCTGGGTTTCACTGTTTGTAAATACCGGAATTGGTTTTATTGGCAATAACAGCAACGTTCAGCATCTTAACAGGAAAATGCATAACTCGCAGAAAAATATATGGATCAACGACAAAAATATACAGACAAAAAGCATGTGTACAAGGATCGCAAGAAACTGGTCAATTCATTAGGTTACTTGGATTTTACGGCATGTCAAACCTTTTTGGGTTATTTTATGAGGCCTAACAAAGGCCTCCTACATTGAGACCCTAACGAGGCTCGGAGCAAGACCCAACCTGCCAATCGACAATGTCCTCTTACTGCATGACAATACTCGACCACACACAAACATCAGGACAAGGGAGAAATGGCCTCCATACTCACCGAATTTACCGTCTTCAGACTATCGTCACCTCGGAGGGTTTGAGAGGCAAACAATACTCCAGTGACGAGAAAGTGAAATCTGTAGGGAATAAGAGGCCCAAGAACAGTCAACAGAATTTTACGGGGCAGAGATACATGCTCTTATTCGAAGGTGGAACATTGCTATTGAGAAAAGCGCTGTGTGTAGAAGTAGGGATGTGATCCACAAAGGACCAGCTTAATTTTGATGTATGATACATGTTCCTGTGTTGGTAATTATATATGTCCTAAACAAAATGGCATTATTTTTTCACTCACCCTTGCATGCCGAAGATGTTTTATTTTATTAATTCTTGATATGTGTGGACATTATTTTTAATCTAAATTTTTAACACATTTTTTCTATTTTATCTAAAGATGGGTGTCGGGTTTCATGGGGTAGTTGTTATCCATAGATGAGACCCTAACAGGTACTACCACACCGAGTCAAAGTGACCTGGGGGTAATGGCGATAAAGAGGTACGCCACACTCCCCAGGGCTCAAAAACTGGAACTTCTCCACTAGACACAGTTTAATGTCATACCCAGTAATCTAAGCCCTTCTTCCACCACCTTCTAGTACATATTTGAATAAAGGGGTTGGAGGTTGCCATGAGGGCGATAGGGTTGGGACAATCTAAAGCTTGAAGTAACCAGCCGATTGATTGGAGGGGGACTCTCCAACCGCCCGTCTAGTCAAAGTGGAGAGCTTCATATCATGGACTTCTCAGCCACCATGATTCCGTCTTTAAGCATCAAAGGTCGCCACGACCTATTAAGTCACCATTATCTGAATGGCTGGACGAGAGTAAACCTAAGGAAATTTTGCTGATGGGCGAATTTTAGTGAGTTGGAGTTTTTAAATATTCAATTTGAAAAAGTCATCTAGCTTTTTCTCAACGTCTTTTGTTAAAGTTCAAGTTGTGCAACCAAACAGTAGTATTGACACGACCACATCTTGGAAGAATTCATGACTTATTTTATCAGAGGGATCAGATATTCATATGTTCATTAACCTGATAATAGCTCCAGTTTATCGTTAAAGTCCGAGTGGTGCAACCATACAATTGTACTAACCCGGCTACAACATGGAGGATTTCCTGTTTTTATTTTATCAGAGAGATTAGATATCAACATGCTGATAACAGTCATAGCAGTTCATGTTTTATCAATACTCCAGGCAAATCTTTAACGTCCATGTTGAGCCACCATACAGTAGTATTGACACGACCACAAATTGGAATATGTCCTGTTTTATTTCATCAAACAGATATCCAAAGGTTTATTAACCTGCAATAACCGCAGGCATATCGTTAAATTCCATGTGTTGCGACCATACAATAGTACTAAGATGACTACAGCAGAGAGATTAGATATCCATATGATCGTCAACATGTCAATAGCAATATGCTTAACCTTTCATATCGTTAAAGTTCAAACTGAGCAACCATACAGTAGTACTGATACGACCACATCTTAGAAGAATTCATATATGATTTCATTAGAGGGATCAGATATTCTGATGGTCATTAACCTGATAATAGCAGTCCCAGTTTTACCTCTGCTCTGGGCATATCGTTAAAGTCCAAGCTGAGCAACCATACAGTAGTACTGATACGACCACATCTTAGAAGAATTCATATATGATTTCATTAGAGGGATCAGATATTCTGATGGTCATTAACCTGATAATAGCAGTCCCAGTTTTACCTCTGCTCTGGCATATCGTTAAAGTCCAAGCTGAGCAACCATACAGTAGTACTGATACGACCACATCTTAGAAGAATTCATATATGATTTCATTAGAGGATCAGATATTCTGATGATCATTAACCTGATAATAGCAGTCCCAGTTTTACCTCTGCTCTAGGCATATCGTTAAAGTCCAAGCTGAGCAACCATACAGTAGTACTGATACGACCACATCTTAGAAGAATTCATATATCATTTCATTAGAGAGATCAGATATTCTGATGGTCATTAACCTGGTAATAACAGTCCCAGTTTTACCTCTGCTCTAGGCATATCGTTAAAGTCCAAGCTGAGCAACCATACAGTAGTACTGATACGACCACATCTTAGAAGAATTCATATATCATTTCATTAGAGAGATCAGATATTCTGATGGTCATTAACCTGGTAATAGCAGTCCCAGTTTTACCTCTGCTCTAGGCATATCGTTAAAGTCCAAGCTGAGCAACCATACAGTAGTACTGACCCGACCATCGTATGGAAGAATTCATGAATGATTTCATTAGAGAGATCAGATATTCTGATGGTCATTAACCTGATAATAGCAGTCCCAGTTTTACCTCTGCTCTAGGCATATCGGTAAAGTCCAAGCTGAGCAACCATACAGTACTACTGATACGACCACATCTTAGAAGAATTCATATATGATTTCATTAGAGGGATCAGATATTCTGATGGTCATTAACCTGATAATAGCAGTCCCAGTTTTACCTCTGCTCTAGGCATATCGTTAAAGTCCAAGCTGAGCAACCATACAGTAGTACTGATACGACATCTTAGAAGAATTCATATATGATTTCATTAGAGAGATCAGATATTCTGATGGTCATTAACCTGATAATAGCAGTCCCAGTTTTACCTCTGCTCTAGGCATATCGGTAAAGTCCAAGCTGAGCAACCATACAGTACTACTGATACGACCATCGCTTGAAATAATTCATGTATGATTTCATTAGAGAGACCAGATATTCTCATGGTCATTAACCTGGTAATAGCAGTCCCAGTTTTACCTCTGCTCTAGGCATATCGTTAAAGTCCAAGCTGAGCAAACCATACAGTAGTACTGATACGACCACATCTTAGAAGAATTCATATATGATTTCATTAGAGAGATCAGATATTCTGATGGTCATTAACCTGATAATAGCAGTCCCAGTTTTACCTCTGCTCTAGCATATCGGTAAAGTCCAAGCTGAGCAACCATACAGTAGTACTGATACGACCACATCTTAGAAGAATTCATATATGATTTCATCAGAGAGATCAGATATTCTGATGGTCATTAACCTGATAATAGCAGTCCCAGTTTTACCTCTGTTCTGGGCATATCGTTAAAGTCCAAGCTGTGCAACCATACAGTAGTACTGATACGACCACATCTTAGAAGAATTCATATATGATTTCATTAGAGAGATCAGATATTCTGATGGTCATTAACCTGATAATAGCAGTTCCAGTTTTACCTCTGCTCTAGGCATATCGTTAAAGTCCAAGCTGAGCAACCATACAGTAGTACTGATACGACCACATCTTAGAAGAATTCATATATGATTTCATTAGAGAGATCAGATATTCTGATGGTCATTAACCTGATAATAGCAGTTCCAGTTTTACCTCTGCTCTGGGCATATCGTTAAAGTCCAAGCTGAGCAACCATACAGTACTACTGATACGACCATCGCTTGAAAGAATTCATGTATGATTTCATTAGAGAGACCAGATATTCTGACGGTCATTAACCTGGTAATAGCAGTCCCAGGTTTACCTCTGTTCTAGGCATAGCGTTAAAGTCCAAGCTGAGAAGCTATACAGTAATACTGATAGGACCACATCTTAGAAGAATTCCTGTTTTAATTTACCAGAAAGATAATATATCTATATAATAGTTAATCTGTCAAGAGCAGCACATACTTTAACTATGCGTATGTTGATATCTTTCAGCGGCTTCACGGGTTGTTTAGTTTGTATATTCAAATTTCTGACTTTGCCAAAAACCACACATACCTATAAATGATTCACTGACATTTTTGTCAGCATTCCTCAAGTATAACGTGATGTTTGGTTAGATAAAATATAAATAATATATGCTATTAAAATTGTTGGATTATCTAGACATAAGATGCACGCAAAATCGCCACTTCTATTTATGAACTTTCCCAACAAGAGCAGGCGCTTCCAATAATAATTGGCCAATGGCAGACGAGGAAATATCATTTGCAACTGTCCTAAAGTCAATTCTGAATTACAAGGAACACTGTAGACTTGGACTTATAGATTTCACAGGAGAAACCTACATACTAGGATCACAAGGAACATAACAGACTAAGATTACAATGAATACTACAGACTTGGATTACATTAATTAGCTAACTGAACCCCTACCATGGTGACAAGAATTTTGATAAAATTCATAAGGTCCGTGAAAGATCGAAGGCACTTAAATTTAGAATTACCGGTACTGTGTTACGCCTGAAAGATACGAGGTTCAAGGTTAAATGACCTGAAAAAATAGTAACATTTGAAAAACGGAAAAGCAACAAAAACTAGAAACAAATGGTAATAAAACAACTATATGGATATAAACTGGAGATTTTTCATATGAAAAAAACTGGACATAGTCAAGTAAAGGAAAACTCAGGAGAAAACTGAATCTCTTATAATAATACCAGCACAAAACAATATCATAAGGATCAATTATATCAAAGCAAAAATAGATAAGCCGCAACAGAATAGCAAATGTGGAGACTGAGGCAAAACTGTTAATCAGTTAATAAGCGAATGCAATAAACTAGAACAAACCAAGTAAAAGACTAGACATGACTGGGTGGGAAAGTTGATTCACTGGGAATTGTGCAAGAAATTAAATTTTGACCATATTACCAAATGGTATAAGTATAAATCAGAATCCGTCATAGAGAATATTATTATCCAAGCCCCTTAATAAGGTAACACTGTTATATTATTCATAAATTGAATATTTATACGTTTTCATGACAAAAATGTATAACGAGGCTCAGAGTAAGACCCAACATGTTAATCGACAATGTCCTCGTCCTGTATGACAATGTTCGATCACACACAAGCAATTGGACAAGGGAGAAAATCGCTTCATTCGGGTGGACAAATTTACCACATCCCCCAGACTCACCAGATTTAGCGCCTTCAGACTATTATCTCTTCGGCCCCAAGAAAGAGGGTTTGAGAGGCAAACATTATACCAGTGATAAGGAAGTGAAATCTGTAATGAAGAAGTGGCTCAAAGAACAGCCAGCATAATTTTACAGGGCAGGGATATATGCTCTCATTCGAAGGTAGAACATTACAATTGAGAGAAACGGTGACTATGTGAAGGAGAAGGGGTGTGATCCACAGAGGACCAGTTTCATTTTCATGTATGATACATGTTCTTCTGTTGGTAATTATACCTGTCCTAAACAAAATAGCATTACTTTCTGACTTACCCTCATAAGTGACTAATCTTAAAATTTTAAAAAGTATATCTCGAAAAAATAAATACTAATTCAAAGTTTAATTACTATTTGGATTAGATTTTGAGATACAAAAGGATCAACTAATCTATCCATGCAGTTTTGGGTTGAAATCTGATATTTGCTGTTTAATGTTAAACGGTATAAAAGCATAAGTTAACCATTACACTCTGAAGAAATAGTAATCTTTTAGATTACTATCATGCATTTTTCATGCATTGATAGCAACAGCACAAAAATGATGAGTCAGACCAACTCTGAGAAAGCAAAATAACAGTCATTTGTATCAATGATTATAAGAGAATTGAAAGATTTGTTTTTAAAGAGTTTTGGCAGTGTCTTCAAGCAGCCAGCAGTTGTGACAGAACCAATGCATTCTGGGTAAACATTAAAGTAAAAAAATCAAAAACATTTTTTTTCTTTTTTCTTTTTTTTCTAAATCAAGCAGGCAACAGAACTTACAAAAAGAAATCAAAGTAAATACATATTATCTGTGTTATTCGGACTATTGTCCCCATCTTCATTGTTATTTGTACAATGTTTCAGCCGATATGCCCTCTGGCCTTCTTCAGATATTTCTTATCGGACTCAGGAACTTTCTTTTCGAACTCGGGAACTTTCTTGTCGTAATTGGGAGCCATCACAGAACTTTGAACCTAACTTTTATTCAGTCCACTGGGGTATCCTGTTCTCATTCCGCTAACCATAGTAATCTTTTAATCTGTCACAGGTAGAACTAACTGAATTCCAAGTTCCCCTCCTGCTTCCACGAACCAAACTGACCACGGCAGTTGGATTATCTAGACATAAAATGTACGCCAAATCGTCACTGTTATTCATGAACTTTCACAACAAAAGCAGGCACTTCTGGTAAAAATTGCCAATAGGACTGAAGACAGATAAGCATTTAGATCGTTTGCTGTCTTAAAGTCAATTGCTAATGAACTTTCTGGGCCAGCAAGACCTATATCTTTGTAGTAATACCAGAGTGATACTACAGACTTGGACTTTAGAAATATTACTAGGACCACTACAGAACCGTGACTTATATATGTTAAAGGAAACGCCACACATTTTGTAATAAAACTGTTAATTCTAACTAGGGTTTAGGGTAAGGGTTAGGGTTTAGGGTTCAAGGTTAGGGGTTGGGTTTTAGGGTGTTAGGGTTAGTTTAATGGGAAAATAATTTGAGTTCTGTTTTTTTCTGGTGTCAGAAAAAAAAATAACCCAACCCTAACCCTAACCCCACCCTAGCCTACCTAACCAACCCAACCCTATAACATAAGCCCTAAGTCTAACCTGAACACCCTTAGTTAGAATTAACAGTTTTATTACAAAATTTGTGGGTTATGTTTTTTTTGGACACCCTAATTTACTAAACAAATTTCATAATTAACCGATTTTTTTTGTTAAATCCGTGTCGCCATTGTGGGTTAGTTGTTTTTCACACGAATCCAGGTTTGGTTTCTGTTCATTTAATTACCCATGATGATATAATCTCAACTATATTTCATTTTGGTTGGTTTTTTTTTTTTTTTTGTATGAATTCGATAAGCTGGCCTAATGTCGGTATCAGCCAGACAGCGAGGAATTTCTAACATTTCTAGAATTAGACTAATTGTTTTTTAGTCTGAGTGGAAACGGCCTGCTAAACAACCATCAACTCATCCTTTACCGCACAGACCGCTGTGCTACTGATACACTGAGTTGGTTATGACCGGTATCGAACCAGGAATATTATAATTATATATATTATATTATATATATATATATATAATATATAACACAATAGAGTCAGATATAACGACAAAGAAGCATACCCGGATTCCACAAACACAACAGCAACAACAATATATATATATATATATATATATAATCTATCCACATTCACGTACAACATATATTATAATATAATTTATATATATATATATATATATATATATATATAGTATATATATAGAGTATATATATATATATATGAACACAATAGGTTTTGTATTTGGCATTTTCATTAATATTCATATGTATTGACATGTGGATATTTTCTTTACGTTAACCGTCCCCCGGTGTGCAATAATCATATTGTAAACTTGGCAGCTCTCTATTAAAACGTTAATAAGAAAAACCTTTAAGAAGATAAACAGAGAAAACATTTTTCCCTCTATTATCCATATAAATATAATGCGTATGTTGTTTGCGGCCCCTGGTTTTATTTATCTATTATTTATTTAATTGTAATAAATATGTATTTGAGATCGGATACTATTATCCTGATTTCTCCATGTTTCTTATAACAATTCCGTTATTTCATATGATTATTTTCCTGTAAAACCTCATCTATATATTATATATATATATATTATATATTTATATATATAGTATATATATCCATGGAAGTATTCAATGTATTATATATATATCATATTATTATATTATATATTATATATTTAGTCATGATAATGACATATCTATGCTATAATTCTGTCATGTAGAGATTTTAGTGATATATATTATATTGTTTATGAAGACAGCATATATGTGTGTATATATAAACATATCCATCGATATATATATATATTATATATTATAATATTATATATATATTTGTGTGTTGTGTGTGTGTGTGTGTGTATAAAGAATGTCTATCTATATATTTGCATATAAGGAGATATTTATGGTAATGTTATATATGTTATTTAGATGATCTGTGTATTATATAACATATGTTTATACACA
>CM042169.1:35461065-35463565 GCA_023376005.1 Doryteuthis pealeii
TTCACTATATGAATTTCATTTTGAGGGATCAGATATTCTCATGGTCATTACACTGATAATAGCAGTCCCAGTTTTACCTCTGTTCTAGGCATATCGTTAAAGTCCAAGGCTGAGTAACCATACAGTACTCTGATACGCCGATGCTCAGTATGGAGAATTTCATGAATGATTTCATTAGAAGAGAGTCATAGATAATTCTGATGGTCATTAACCTGATAATAGCAGTCCCAGTTTACCTCTGGCCTCTAGGCATAAATCCGTTAAAGTCCAAGCTGAGCTAACCTACAGTAGTACTGGACAGCGACCATCGCGTGCTTTGGAAGATTCATGAATGATTTCATAGATGAGATCAGATATTCCTGATGGTCACATGTAACGAGCTGGTAATACCGAAGTCCCCAGGTTTACTCTCTGTTCTAGGCTTATCGGTAAAGTCAAGCTGAGCAACGCAATACAGTACTACTGATACGACCATCGCTTGAAAGAATTTATGTAATGATTTCATTAGAGAGACCAGATATTCTCATGGTCATTAACCTGGTAATAGCAGCCCAGTTTTACCCCTTGCTCTAGGCATATCGTTAAAGTCCAAGCTGAGCAACCTACAGTAGTACTGACACGACCATCGTTTGGAAGAATTCATGAATGATTTCATTAGAGAGATCAGATATTCTGATGGTCATTAACCTGGTAATACCAGTCCCAGGTTTACCTCTGTTCTAGGCATATCGGTAAAAGTCCAAGCTGAGCAACCATACAGTACTACTGTACGACCATCGCTTGAAATAATTCATGTATGATTTCATTAGAGAGACCAGAATATTCTGATGTCAATTACCTGGTAATACCAGTCCCAGGTTTTACCTCTGTTCTAGGCATATCGTTTAAAGTCCAAGCTGAGAAGCTATACAGTAATAGCTGATACGACCACAACTTTAGAAGAATTCATATATGATTTCATTAGAGAGATCAGATATTCTGATGTCATTACCTGGTAATGCAGTCCCAGTTTTACCTCTGTTCTAGCATATCGAAAAGTCCAAGCTGAGCAACCATACAGTACTACTGACACGACCATCCTTGAAAGAATTCAATGTATGATTTCATTAGAGAGACCAGATATTCTGATGGTCATTAACCTGGTAATACCAGTCCAGTTTTACCTCTGTTCTATGGCATATCGTTAAGTCCAAGCGAGCACCCAGTACTAACTGATACGACCATCGCTTGAAAGAATTCATGTATGATTTCATTAGAGAGACCAGATATTCTCATAGTCATTAAACTGATAATAGCAGTCCCGGTTTTACCTCTGCTCTAGGCATATCGTTAAAGTCCAAGCTGAGCAACCATACAGTAGTACTGACACGACCATCGTATGGAAGAATTCATGAATGATTTCATTAGAGAGATCAGATATTCTGATGGTCATTAACCTGGTAATAGCAGTCCCAGTTTTACCTCTGCTCTAGGCATATCGGTTAAAGTCCAAACTGAGCAACCATACAGTACTACTGATACGACCATCGCTTGAAAGAATTCATGTATGATTTTATTAGAGAGACCAGATATTCTCATGGTCATTAACCTGATAATAGCAGTCCCAATTGTACCTCTGTTCTTGGCATATCGTTAAAGTCCAAGCTGAGAAGCTATACAGTAATACTGATACGACCACAACTTAGAAGAATTCCTGTTTTAATTTACCAGAAAGATAATATATCTATATAATAGTGAATCTGTCAAGAGCAGCACATAGTTTAACTATGCGTATGTTGATATCTTTCAGCGGCTTCACGGGTTGTTTAGTTTGTATATTCAAATTTCTGACTTTGCCAAAAACCACACATACCTATAAATGATTCACTGACATTTTTGTCAGCATTCCTCAAGTATAACGTGATGTTTGGTTAGATAAAATATAAATAATATATGCTATTAAAATTGTTGGATTATCTAGACATAAGATGCACGCAAAATCGCCACTTCTATTTATGAACTTTCCCAACAAGAGCAGGCGCTTCCAGTAATAATTGGCCAATGGCAGACGAGGAAAGATCATTTGCAACTGTCCTAAAGTCAATTCTGAATTACAAGGAACACTGTAGACTTGGACTTATAGATTTCACAGGAGAAACCTAAATACTAGGATCACAAGGAACATAACAGACTAAGATTACAATGAATACTACCGACTTGGATTACATTGATTAACTAACTGAACCCCTACCATGGTGACAAGAATTTTGATAAAATTCATAAGGTCCGTGAAAGATCGAAGGCTCTTAAATTTAGAATTAGCGGTACTGTGTTACGCCTGAAAGATACGAGGTTCAAGGTTAACTGACCTGAAAAAATAGTAACATTTGGAAAAACGGAAAAGCAACAAAAACTAGAAAACAAATGGTAATAAAACAACTATATGGATATAAACTGGAGATTTTTCATATGAAAAAAACTGGACATAGTCAAGTAAAGGAAAACTCAGGAGAAAACTGAA
>CM042169.1:35468565-35492343 GCA_023376005.1 Doryteuthis pealeii
TAAAATTTTATTTTAATAAATATGTGCTTGGTATTATTGATTTCTAATTGTTTGGTTTTATCTTAAGAAATATAAACAAAAATCTCGTGGATAAATCTTAAAAGAAATTTATTTACAAGAAGAAATAACTGTAATATTATCCTTTACTTCCTATTTTAACTAAATAGTTAAATTAGGAAAATTTACCAATGAAAGAGGGGAGTAATGGAAAATGATGGAATAGTTAGTTTCAAATTGTTCTATTTTTCGATTATACCCCCTCTGTTGCAGATCTTTTTATCTGAATTCTTAGTTAGTTTCATTGGCCTTTCTAATTTAATATGATATTTTATTATATCAAAACTTAAATACTTGCACCCGGAGGGTGCATATATTTGCTAGTATATATAAGTAAAGTAAAGTCGACAGGGCGGCCTAAAGTCGGTATCAGCCAGTCAGCAAGGGAATCTATCCCCTTTGTAATAGCGCTAGACCAAGGAGATTGTTTTTAGCATCTGAGGTGGAGCGCCACACCTACCATCAGCTCCTTACTTTACCGCACAGATCCCTGTGCTACTTATACCCTGAGTTGGCGAGGACCGGTATCGAACTAGGAACCTTGTGGTTTCTAGCCGAACACTCTACCGACTGAGCTAACCATATACATACAAATATTTATATACATATAATATATATATATACATATAAATATTTTTATATATGCATACAGATACATAGATATAGATATATATAGATATACAAGTGGTGTCAAAAAACTATCGAAATTGAAGGTGTATTAACCAAGATACGAATGAACAATAAATGGAACGTTAATTTATTTCTGAATTCAAGGTGTATAAAAAACACGAGTTCAAAGCCGTATTTACCAAGATAGGAATGAACAATGAATGGAACGCCCAAGTGTGTCAAAAATGTACTCAAATCTTAATACTTTTTTGACACATTGTACATACAGAGAGATATACATAATCAAACACACACACAAATATAATATACATATGTACACACACACACACACACACACACACACACACACACATATATAATATATATATATATATATATTTATAAAGGAAACGTTGACTTAATGGTGAATTTAGTCACGATGGTTAGTAAGTGTGGAATTCAGGGGGCTAAGTCAGCGATATAACAAATACAAAGTGCTTAATACTAAGTAGAGCAAATTTATTACAAAATGGGTACAAGAGATAACCTACTCGAGTTTCACCAGAAGGATCTTCAGAGTTATATCCACTGAATTAATCGGTGTCTTGATTAATTCAATGGATTTAACCCTGAATATCCTTATGGTGAAACTCAAATAGGTTATCTCTTGTGCCCATTTTATAATATATATATATATATATATATATATATATATATATATATATTAAAGTGAAAACATTTTATAACATATTCATATAACATATTAATGTTTTCACTTTAACAGCATTTTTTGGTGTTTTCACATCCTTTTATCTATACTCATACCGTTGGATTCATTTCCTCTCTTTTAACAGACGCACGGACATATAAGTCGCACCCCCATTTCAGCAGGTTAGATTCAGGAATTTTCTTAGTGTATTTAAGTGTATATTGTTGAAAACAGCCTAGCTGTGCATTACACAAACAGAAACATAGCTGTATAAAAGCAATTTGGCGGTACAGGCAAGCAATAAGCATACACAAGACATCTCAATAGCAAGAAATAATGATAATATCAATAATAATAATCATCATCTATTAATAATGGAGATTGTCTGTATTTCTGTCTGTAACAAAAACTACGTCATAGATCTACGTTACAGCTTATGTCACAATATGCTTATGCTATATACACCTACAATTTGAGTAAGCAATTTTAAAAATTGTTTTTTACTCTCATCTTTTTTTTACAGTAACAGGAAGTTAACTAAAATTTTACAAATGAATAAATAACTACGATTTTGTGTAAAATTGATGTGGAAAATATTCAAAATAATTGTTTTATTATTACATGCACGCAACATTTTATTTGAGAGGGACGGGGATCAGTTTTCATTTCAAATTGTTCTATTTATTTTTTTTACTCCTTTAATAAATATGAGTATTTGTCTTACTTAGGATACAAACCCTCTGACATTGAATTTTTAACTCCCACCCTCTCAGGCATTGTCTTTCAAAAATTAATTTTACGACGCCCGGAGGGTGTTTTCTGTTGATAATAATAATAATAATAATAATAATAATAATACGGGAGTTCTCAAACTTCACCTACGGTGAGATTTATTTGTGGAATATTAGCTCTCCCTAAGAGCAGTACCTGCAGCTATGTATAGTTGGAAGAGTTCATACGTGCGTGGTAAATTACCATATGTTTATCGTTTTAAAGATTTACCAGGTATTTATTTTCTACACGATCTCAATTTGGGGCAATGCATTTTTGAAGAGGCTTGGGCAGTTTTTTGTATATATCATACCAGCTCACCGTCATGGTGTTGGACGCCGTCGTCGTTAAATTTGCGAATGATTTTGACATACATTTCCGTTATCTGACGATGAATTTTAATCAGTTTAATGACTAACGTTCTATAGTGAAATATCTGAGTAAACCTCACATTTGTCAGTTTCTAACAGAAACTACTGTCAAGCCAAGACTGAAAAGCAAAAGCTTGCGAGCCTTTGTTTACGATCTTCAAAGGTCTTTGTCGATAAAAGAAATGTAAGAAAAATGCAAATCAAACCGCTACGCAACGATAGCCTTCTCCTTTTAATTGTGTTGACGAAATATATATTTCGAGTATCGACAAAGGCCTTTAAACATCGTAAACAAAGGCTCACAAGCTTTTGCTTGTGCACATTTTTTTTTTAAAGATTATTAATGACTCTTACCACTGTAGATGGTTAAATACAAAATTTATCAATAATTGAGGTTTTAATAAAAACATTGTGACTTGAGTAGTGATATAGTTTCGGTTACAGACAGGCAAACACACAATCTCCATTATAAAAGACAATTAGTGATGCAATGGTTACGTCATAGGAAATAGGTGAGACGAGTTCAAATCCTGGACGCAGCTGTTTGCATCTCACATAGTGCAAGGTACGAATCCAAATAATCTCCCTCCAGCTATGTTTAAGTCGTAGAGGAGACTGTATTATTTAACCTTGTATGGCAATCGGTCTAGAAGAAAAAAACTGTTAATTCAAAGCAAAGAGGCTCTCCCCTCGGTTGTGAAAACTATTTTGAAAATTCATCCTCCTCATATCTGTTTCTATCTTCATGATATATATATATATATATATATATATATATATATATATATATATATATTTGGGAGAATATGTGCTTAATTGAAGTCGAACCTAATTTTATGAAAGTTAATTAATTAATAATTAATTAATTAGGCGGGATTACCTATTATTATAATTAATTATTAATTAATTAACTTTCATAAAATTAGATTCGACTTCAATTAAGCACATATTCTCCCAAATATTGTCGGCTGAAAATAGCAATATCACAAACATCGTCTGTTTGTTTACTTCTCATATATATATATATATATATATATATATATATATATATATATATATATATATATTAGGTTTAGGGTTAGGGTTTAGGGTTAGGGTTAGTTTAATGGGAAAATAAATAAATAATTTGGTTTCTGTTTTTTTCTGGGTCACTCCGTAATATCATGTTACTCAACTAGGAAATAACCAATTATTCTTTATACTCCGTGTATTATTTAATGTGTTGTTCATTTACATCTACACAAGATGATCTGAAAAGCAACGTGTTTGCTTCGGTTTTTTCCTCTCTGCAATTTGCTTCTGCTTTAGTAATAGTTATTGTTCAATTGTTATTTTACAGATATTTCATAACAAGGCCAAGATAAAATCCAACTAACCTCCCTCTTCCACCTTTTGGCAAATAGTAGTAAATAGTAAGTTAAGCTTGGTTGGGCAACCCGCTGAGGAGAAAGAAAACTCTGAATACAAACCTTTAAACTCCACCGAAGAAATTGACCCTGTGACGCATCCTGTTCGTGCAGAGGGGTTGGTGAATTAGTATAAAGTGTAAATATAACTAGAGTCGCTATAGTTTCACCAACTCCGAATACGATTCCAGTGACCCCTTGATTTCTTCCGACTCCGATTCCCCGACTCCGATTCCAACTCGACAACCCTCTTTTTTTAATTATATTCTAATGATTTAATGTCCGAGACCAACTCATCTATTCTGGCACCTCCGACTCCGACTCTGACACCACAACTCTGTTATTTTTTGTAGTATATTCTAATGATTCTTTATACACCTGTATTATTTAACGTGTTGTTCATTTAAATCTGCCCAAGAAGACCTGAAAGGCAACGTGTTTGCCCCGACTCCGACTCTGACACCACAACCCTGTTTTGTAGTATATTCTCATGATTCTAATGTCCGACCCAACTCTTCTATTCTGGCTCCTCCGACTCCGACTCTGACACCGCAACTCTGGTGTTTTTGTAGTATATTCTCATGATTCTAGTGTCCGACCCAACTCTTTTATTCTGCATCTCCGACTCCGACTCCGACTCTGACACCGCAACCCTGGTGTTTTGTAGTATATTCTCATGATTCTAATGTCCGACCCAACTCTTCTATTCTGCATCTCCGACCTCGACTCCGACTCTGACACCACAACCCTTGTTTTTTGTAGTATATTCTCATGATTCTAATGTCCAACCCAACTCTTCTATTCTGGCACCTCCGAATCCGACTCCGACTCTGACACCACAACCCTGGTTTTTTGTAGTATATTCTCATGATTCTAAAGTCCGACACAACTCTTCTATTCTGGCACCTCCGACTCCGACTCTGACTCAACAACCCTGTTTTTTTTTGTAGTATATTCTCATGATTCTAATGTCCAACCAATATCATCTATTCTGGCACCTCCGACTCCGACTCCGACTCCACAACCCTGGTTTTTGTAGTATATGCTAATGATTCTTTACACACCTTGTATTATTTAACGTGTGGTTCATTTAAATCTGCCCAAGAAGACCTGAAAGGCAACGTGTTTGCCTACATTATTTTTTATCTCTGCAATTTGTATCTGCTTTATTAATTATTATTGTCCAATTGTTATTTTACAGATATTTTCATAACAGATTCTCCATTGATTTGTATGATTAGCCGTTATTATTATTATTATTATTATTATTATTATTATTATTATTATTATTGTTTGTCCTTATCAATGGTTTTATAACTGCAGGCAATAGAATCATTACTTTTTTTCTTTTTCCTTTTTATTTCTATTTAATGATAAACATTATTTTTACAATCCAGAGGTATATTATTGTCATCATTAAAATATGACTGCTCAGGATTTTATCGTTGGGTTTTCTTTATTTTTTTGTTTTTTTATTCATTTATTTTTATTTGCTTATTAACAAATAATTTTATTTTCTATTATATTGATCGGAATTGTCGGCAAAACCTGATTATGTTACAGGTAGATGATAACCGTTTATTGCGACGCTACAATTTCTGCCATTTTTTTTTTTTTTTTTTTGCAAATTTTTCTTCCATTTTTTATTTCTTCGTTTGGCTACACCTACACGTTCGTGTTTTTTCCTTCTTTTTAAAATTTTTCTTTTCTTTTATTCTTTTTTCTTTCGGATTTCTTTCCTTCTTTCATTTCTTTTTTCTTCTTTCAATTTTTTGCCTCTCTTTCGTTCATTCTTCATTTCATATTCCTTTCGTTCTTTCTTTTCTTTCATTCTTTTTTTTTCTTTTTATTTTCTTTCTTTTTACTTTCTTCTTTCTTTCTTTTGCTATTTTTTATTATCTGCCTTTTTTTATTTCGTTCTTTTTTGTACATTTTCTTTCTTTATTTCCTTTTTTCTTCGTTTTGTCACACCTACAGTTTCTTTATATTTATATTTACCAACCCATCCGCACGAGCAGGATGCGACACAAGGTCAATTTCATAAGCGGAGTTTAACAGGTTTGAATTCAGAGTTTTCCTTCTCTTAGACTGGTTACCTAGCCATGGTTAAAGAGTCCAGTCTGTCTTGCTATTTACCCATAGCTGGTGGGAGAATTGGATTCATACCTTTCCCAAGGGTATTGGTGTCATGTGAAATGCCAATAGCTTCGTCCAGGAATTGAACTCGCGTTGACGAGTTCATTTCCTGCGACTTTAACCATTAGACCACACGCCTCCGTTATATATATGGCATTTCTTGCTGTTCCTTTTTTGTTTGATTTTCAGTATTTCTTTTTTGTTTCTTTATTTCTTTTTTCTTTCCATTTCTTTCTTTTTCTTTCTTTCATTCTTCCTTTTATTTTTCTTCATTTATTTTTCTTTCTTTTGTTTTCTTTCTTTCATTTTCTTCTCTGGTATTCTCCCCATTTTCCTTCTTTCTTTCTTTCTTTCACTGTTCCTTCTTTCTATTTTTCTTTTGTAGCTCTTTTTCTTTCTTTTTATTCTTTTCTTTCTTTCTCTCTTTTTTATATCCTTCTGATTTTCTACTCTTCTTTCTTTCTTTCTTTCTTTCTTTCTTTTTCCCTTCTTTTTATTTTCTTTGCTTCTCTTCTTTTACGTTCCTCTGTATTTCTGTTCTCGCTTTCTTTCATTTTTTCTTTCTTTCATTCTTCTTCCTCTTTTCCTTTTATTTCTATTTCTTTTCTCTATTTCTCCTCTTCTTTCCTTCTTTCACTTTTCATTCTTAGTCTTCCTTTTCTTCATCTTTCTTTCTTTCTTTTTCTGTTCTTTATTTCTTCTCTTTGTCTTCTTTCTTCCTTTCACTTTTCATTCTTTCCATTTTTCGTTCCTTCTGTTCTTTTTCATCCCTATGTCCTTCTCCTCTTTTGCTACTTTCCTATTTTTTTCTTTCCTTCCTATTTTTCATTTCCTATTATTTCTTTCTTTCTTTCTTTCTTTCATTCATTTTTATTCAGTTTCTGCATTTCCTTTATTTCTACTTAACTTCATATTATTTTATTTTTATTTTCTCCTTTATTGTCCCTTCTCACAATGTCTCCCCTTTTATCCATTATCATATGCTTGTCTTGTTTATCTTTCATTTCTTATTTTCTTTTTCAATTCTTTCAAATTTCTCCGTCTAGATCTGCTCCTTTTCCCGTTATTTTGGTCATCAAATTTTCTTCTTTTTCTTTTTTCTTTCTTTCATTACTTCTTCTTCTTCTTCTTCTTCTTCTTCTTCTTTTTCTTCTTCTTCTTCTTCTTCTTCTTCTTCTTCTTCTTCTTCTTCTTCTTCTTCTTCTTCTTCTTCTTCTTCTTCTTCTTTTTTCATTCAATTCTAATTACCTTCTCCCTTTTCCCTAAATCCTATTTCTTTCTTTCTTTCTTTCTTTCTTTCTTTCTTTCTTTCTAATGTTCGTCTTCCACTTTTCTCTTCTTTCTTTTCCTTTCGTTATTTCGATTTCATTTCTTAGCGCCTTTTTCTCTTTTATTTCAAAATAAGGTTCTTAATATATACCCTCATCTAATTCTTGTTGTTGTTGTTGTTGTTGTTGTTGTTCTTCTTCTTCTTCTTCTTCTTCTTCGTCGTCGTCGTCATGTTTCTTCTTCTTCTTTATCTTTTTTCTTCTTTTTATCTCTTTCTTTTTCATCATCTTTTTTCTTCTTCTACATAATTTTTCTTCTTTTTTTCTTCTTCTTTTTTCTCCCTCTTTTCTTCTTCTTCTTTTTTATCTCTTTCTTTTTCATCAACTTTCTTTTTCTTCTACATAATTTTTCTTCTTTTTTTGTTTCTTTTCTTTTCTTCTTTCTTCTTCTTTTTCTTTCTTTCTTCTTTCTTCTTCTTCTTCTTCTTCTTCTTCTTCTTCTTCTTCTTCTTCTTCTTCTTCTTCTTCTTCTTCTTCTTCTTCTTTATTTTTTTTATCTCTTTCTTTTTCATCAACTTTCTTCTTCTTCTACATAATTTTTCTTTTTTTTTGTTTCTTCTTCTTTCTTCTTCTTTTTCTTCGTCATGTATCTTTCCTCTTCTTCTTCTTCTTCTTCTTCTTCTTCTTCTTCTTCTTCTTATTATTATTATTATTATTATTATTATTATTATTATATTATTATCACTTCATTCCTCTTTTCCCCATTTTCTCTGTCCTCTATCTTCCGTGATCTGACGTGCAACAGTAAAGCGTCATTACAGATACAATCATAATCACTATAATCGTTAATAATAATGTTGATGATTGCTCTGAAACTGTTTTCTGCCAATTAGCAAAGAAAACCGAAACATTGATCGTGAGGAAAGTAGATTGCGAAAGGAAATCACGAAATAGTCTACGAAGCTGCCCCCGTGCGAAACAGACATTACAAGAGGAAGTTCAATGCTTTTAAAAGCAAATACAAAATCAACAAAATGGACGACGATTCCAGTGAAAATTGAGTCATTCTTATGACAAGTAATCGCTCAGTAATAGTCGCCATTTTCCTTCTTTTTTTTCCTACGTTTTACCTTTTGTTTATTACTTGATATTTTGCTACTACTTTTTTCCGGTTCTTTTTTGTTTTTGTTTTTTGCTTCTTTGTTTTTGTTTTTTTTCCTTATCTGCCTGTACTGGAGTTGGGCTTTGCGCTCTTGCGCATGCGTGAGCTAGTCGGATGTTGTACCTGCGGGCGAAGTAAAAGCGTTCCTCTTTAAGATGATAAAAGAGATAGAGAGAGTTGCGAGCGAGTGATGGAAAGATTAGGATTTCTTTTCGTAGTTTTTTGTTTTGTTCTTTCTTCTTTAGTTTTCGTTTTCGTTGTTTTTTGTTCTTACTTTTATTTAGGCTCTACTCACTGCATCGAATTCTTTCTTCTTGTACGCTCTCCTTCTTTTCTCTTATCTACGTTAATCTTGTCACTACGACAACTACGGAACAAAAACCAAAAATGAAATAAAATAAAATAAAATAAAATAGATGGTGATTATAAAATTCTGTCCTAAGCTTATCGTGTGCAAACACCGATGTTTGAAGGGAAGCTAGTTAGCGGTTCGAATTTACACAATGGTAGTAAAAAAATATATATATAAAAAAAGATGAACTATATAAAATCAGCAAAAAAGAACAAAACTTATAATATCCGCTTCAATCGTATAGAAAGATGAAACATGATGATAAACACGTGATGATGACAATTTTTAATGAGATTATGAGACATTAAACAGAAGAACATTTTTGAAAAAATATGAAAGCAACAAACTTTTAAAGTGAAAATAGAATAACTACAAGAAAGAAACAATAGTTTGTACTCTTAAATAACAAGTCTTTATGCAGCTACAGATCAAACAGGCGTGTGTACCGGAAGTGAAGATCACTTCCGGGGCGAAGATGTCGCGGATTACCTATTAGAGATATTTTGCCAAACTTTCACGTATTTTAACCCTTTTTCACGTGAATTAGAATTCTACACAATTTAAAGAAGAAGAAAAAAATGAATGAAACTGTGGTCTTAAATTGGTTGTAAAATAAAACAATATCGCCCCCCCCACTTCTCTCTCTCTCTCTCTCTCTCTCTCTCTCTCTCTCTCTCTCTCTCACTCACTCTCTCTGGCAGCTCCTACCCATATTTTACGTTCACTTCCGGTCTGATGCTGTCAAGAATTACCTATCATAGACATTTAGACAAACCTTCCCGTATTTTAACCCTTTTTCCTGTGAAAAACAGAATTCGAAAATAATACTGAATAAAACTGTTAAATTGATAGCAAAAAATACCCAATATCGTTCCGGTGTAATAAGTAATTTTGAGTTGCCTCCCATATTTTATGATTACCTCCCCTTTGAAGAACTCTCTAGTGAATACTAGACTATATATATATTTACGAACCCCTCTACAGGAGCAGGATGCGACACTAGGTCAATTTCTTAAGCGGAGTTTAACAGGTTTGAATTCAGAGTTTTCCTTTTCCTAGACTGATAACATAGCCATTGTTAAAGAGCCCGGTCTGCTCTGCTATTTACCCAGAGCTGGAGGGAGGATTGGATTCATACCTTTCCCAAGGGTATTTGCGGCATGTGAAATGCCAACAGTTTTGTCCAGGAATTGAACTCTGGTCGAAGAGTCCATTTCCTACGACCCTAACCATTACACCACGCGCCTACATAATACTAATACTAGACTATATAAACTCTCAATATGTGTACTAATTATTCTAAGTAGAATAAAGCTTTCCATAGTCTATCGGTGTTATCGGGTGTCATTACACCCTGTTTCTATCTCTCTGGCAGCTTTTTCCTATTTCTCTATCTCTCACGTTCACTTCCGGGGCGATGATGTCACTGATTTCTTGTTAGAGAAGTATAGCCAACATTTCATGTATTTTAACCCTTTCTCCCAATGAATTAGAATTCAACAGAACATGAAATAAAACTGTGATCTTAAACTAGCTCGCTAAAAAAACAAAAAAATTGTCCCTCTTTCTCTGACAGCTTCTCTTTCTTTCTTTATCTCCCAGGTTCTGTTATCTAATTCATGGATAGTTAATGAATTATGTACGTACCTGTAGTAAGATTATTTTTGAATAAGATTTGCTAGATTTAAAATCGGAGGGAATATAGTGGGGAATTTTCAAAACCGTTAGGGTTATGATAGATTGATGATGACCCCGCTTTGACTCCTTTTGATAGCGCGCGATTACAGGCGTGAGATAATTTTAGTCAGATGCAACGAGAAATCCAGAGTTAGCAGATGTATTAGTTAGCTCGGTCTGAGAGTCGCTTCTCTTCCACGGTGGTGTTAGATAAAGACTTAAAGAAAACAACAACCAAGTCTCCTTAAGTTAATTAAAACAAGAGATGGTATCCCGGAAAAGAAATAAGAAGAATCAACCCTGTCATGGGCATAGCCGATCCCCCCGACGTAAGCGGAAAAGAATTGCCTGTGCCGTGCACGAGAAAGACGTAATTTGCATGGGCGAGCTATAATAAATAAATAAAGATATGCAATCGATGAGGCTGGCAGAATGAACCAAGCAAGGTACGACGAGAGTGGAAAAATTCGGACGACAACTGTGATTGTTGCGAGAGAAGGAAGGTCATAGAAAAGAGATTATCGTGTTGGCAGACAGACTGTTGCAGGAAAGGGATTAATGTTATTAACTGAAAATACTCAAGTACAAAAACGTTTTTAAAACCAGAGAGCGCAGCCCACTGGATCAGCAAGAAAAGATGGCGGCCAAGTTAGCAGAAACTGGTAAATAGAAGTAAAAGCCCCCCATCCCATCTCTCTCTCTCTCTCTCTCTCTCTCTCTCTCTCTCTCTCTCTCTCCTCTCTCTCTCCTCTCTCTCTATCTATCTATCTCTATCTCTTTCTACCCATTATATATATCCCGATATGTTAGAAGTGTTATATAAAAAGTGTGTCTTGTTTCTTTATGATTAAAAAAAACAGCATCGACTGTCTCTTTCCTTAATCTTTTATACATGTCGTCACTCAGAGTATCTTAGTCGGTAGAGCGTCGGACTAGTGACCACAAGACTCCGGGTTCGATACCAACTCAGCGTATGAGTAGCACAGGGATATGTGCGGTAAAGCGAGAAGCTGATGTTAGGTGTGGTGATCCACCTCAGACGCCGAAACAAGGTCTAGCGCTAGTGAAAAGGGGATAGACTACCTTGCTGTCTGGCTGATAGCGACTTTTGGCCACCCCAACGACTTTACTTTACTACATATAGAATATTAGCTCACTTTCAAATTCACTGTCTTTCTATTGAGATAAACCATTACACCACGCGAAAAGAAGTCCAGTGATATGTGACCCTTCTAATTACTTGTAACCATGATTCTGAATTCGTTTTTACACGTGTGCCAGGATTTCACATAGCACCGTTCTGAATTTTCCAAATATCGTTGTCAATGGTTGCAAAGTTACAATGCTGAATACACGAAGAAACTTATTTGTTGTAAATTCCTAGGGGTCCTTGATGAGAGATTCCATGGGGGCTATGATTGACTAAAAATCTGGTGACCCCCTAAACTATGCCATCTTATTTAGGCCGAGAACTTTTCAGCATCTCTCGCAATAAACGAGCAAAATAGTCATCAACATCCAATAAGCCAGGAGCTGAATAAAATTACCTGACAGTACTAACTAATTATTTTAATTATGTTGACAAAATTGTAAATTCCCTCCAGGGGAATAAAATTATTTCACTTCTTTTTAATAAACCCGTATTCGACATAATTTCATTTCTTATCAATGTTTCTCATCTGCAATCATCATCATCATCATCATCATCATTATCATGTCACGCAAGCAGTATGGATATCCATGACAATCTCTCGCCAACCCTCCCTATCATTCATTGCCCCCGGGAGATGTTCAGGGCGGCATACAGTATATGCGCTGAGCTGGTCAATGTATGTTTTTGCTGGACGGTCCACGCTAGCATGCCCATGTGATGGCTTCCATAGAAGAACGCCACTTATGAGCTCATCCTTGCTTCTCCAGCAGTGTCCGGTGTGTTTTTTCGCCTCAAACAAATGGTTTGTGTGATATGGGGCTGGTGTCCGTACAGCTGTTTTCTCGTGGGTTGTTGCTTCCAAATCAGAATTCTCGTGGAGCTACCCTCTAGAGTATTCTCCAGTCGCTTCGTTAGGGTCTAGGTGGTGCAACCGTACAGTAGCACTGATACAAACACGGCTTCGAAATACTGTCGCTTTAATTTGTCAGTGAGATCGGAATAACCATGCAAAAAACTCATCTAAAAGTATCGGGTCTCAGGAGTAAGACATTAAACTACATCTAATGAGGAAATTTAAATTCTGAAGCTCTGGAGAGGAAATATACCCCTTATCGACATTATTCCCTTTGTTTCCTAATTCGTGGGTAGCCTATGAATTATGTTTGTTTGTGTAGTAAAATTCAAATAACGGTATGGTAAATGGAAATTTACCATTAACCGTTATAGGAAGATTAACGGCAGTTCACCTTTCTCTGTCTTAGACGCCGATTACTAATTAGCTGAAGGCGAGCATGTAAAATGAAAATAGCTTAGTTAATTAGATGTTGGCCGTTAGTCAAAGGGACTAGACGTAAAGTTCATCTGTCCTAAGATACCAACTTCTCACGTCGTGCTTGAAAACACTTTTGGGCTTCGGGTTTTTAATAAAGAATAAATACATCTTGTGAAACAATAAAGTCTTGCTTAATAAAAAAAAAAAACAACAAATAAGCACAACAACCCAGCCTTGAAGAAGGAATAAATCAGCCCAGAAGAAGAGAATGGGAGCGATGAAGCATAACCCAGTAAGGATCCATCCATTTCCTTTCTACCCATTATCTACCCAGCAGATGAACGGGTATATAACACCAGGTCCACTCTGACCCAAGGTAGTAGTACTTATTAGGGTCCCATCCATGGTTAAAAAAGAAAAAAATGAGTTAAAAAATATGATTAAAGAAAAAGATTGGGTTTTAAAAATATGTTGAGTACCCATCAAGAATGCATAAAACAAATCGTTTTCGGCATAAAATAACCCAATCAGGGTAAACACGCCGTAAAATACAACCAACCAATCAATCGGTTTCGGTTTCTTAGTTTAAGGGCATATAAATCACACTAGTTCATATTTACCAAACCCTTCGTACGAGCAGGATGTGACACACGGTCAATTTTCTGAGCGGAGTTTTAATTCAGAGTTTTCCTTCTCCTAGACTGGTTGCCTAACCAAGGTGAAAGAACCCAATCTGCCCTACTGTTTACCCACAGCTGGAGGGAGAGTACATGGATGCATACCTTTACCAAGTGTATTGGCGCGATGTGAAATGGAAATATCCTCCAACAGGATTTGAACTCGGGTCAACGTGTTGATTTCATACATCTTAACCATTAGACCACTAGCCTTTACATTAATCATTAATCACGCTAGTACGTTCACTTTCGGGATAATACCATTAGGCAAGTTATGACCCCCCCCCCCAGCTATGGATTAAATATTACCACTGTTAACTTTTTATTTTGACCATTTTTAAATATACATGTCACAATGAAATTATTTGGGGCATTTTTCAATAAATAGGCCTCAATTAATTTTTTTAAACAATTAATTAACTTTTTTTCTCATTAATAAAATTTGATCTTTTTAAAATGAATTGAAAACAAATCAAACATTATTTAAGAATTCAAACAATAAGAAAAAGCAAGTAGATCAAAATAGCGTACGAGGCGGGCTCCTGCTGCTACTTTGAAGGGGACATTCCTTTAAAAAATGTAGAAAAAGTCGGGAGTGCGTATCTTGAAGATAATTCTTATTCTTATTTATTTACTTATCTTAGCTTAAATATGATAAAAATGGGGCACCTACTGAGAATCAAACCCAAAGCTTAGTGTTGATGCATTTCCAGATTAATAAAATATAATAAAAAAATGGAGGCGCGTTGTCTAATGGTTAGAGTCGTAGGAAATGGACTCGTCAACGCGAGTTCAATTCCTGGACGAAGCTGTTGGAATTTCACATGGCGCTAATACCTTTGGGAAAAGTATGAATTCAATTATCCCTCCAGCTATGGGTAAATAGTAGGCCAGACTGAACTCTTTAACCATGGCTAGGTAACCAGTCTAGAAGAAGGAAAACTCTGTATTTAAACTCTGCTTAAGAAATTGACCTTTTGTCACATCCTACTCGTGCGGAGTGGTTGGTAAATATAAATAATTAACAAATTTGATCTCCTAAACTCAATATATTTTCTTTTTTTATCTTTTAAAAAAAAAATCATAGTATTGGCCAAGCCGAGGGTCCAGTGAGCTTCGGCGGCTGAACCGATAAAGTAATTAACATCATTGATCCCAGGGGGCTACCCCCAGGCAATACTTTTCCCCTTTATTTAAAGGACGGGGCTGGGTTTATTGACCAGTGCCTGAGGCGCCCCCTGGAGGGTCAAATGCCGACGGGATCAACGCATTTTGTGCCTACTACCTATAAGCTTCGGCTTGTGGGTGGGCCCACATAAAATGTCCTTGTTTCACGTCCTCATAAGTAGGATGAGAGGCAAATATCAACAGTAGATTTTTTTAGTCTATTTTTATTTTATTTTATTTTATTTTTTACTTCCAATATCATTTGATCCCAGAAAAGAAAAAGGGCTCACACGAAAAAAAAAAAGAAAAGAAAAGAAAGCAAGAAGTAGTGTTGCATAGCGCCTTCCTCACTGGCACTAAATAATCATAATGTTGCATACCTCTTTCTTACTTCTTACTTCTGGTTGTATTTTCTTCTGGCCGGCTTTGCTATTCTGATCGTCTTTGATATTTCTTCTATCATCTTCACTTGGTCTGGAATTTTCTAAGGTCTGAACTTTCTTGTGGACTTCGGGTCTAGTCTTATATTGCTATGTTCCTGCTGGCTTGTTCTTAGTCTTGTTACCAAGACATTCATCAACCACAAGAACATATTACTTATACAAACTTTTATTTCCTTAACTATACATAATCCTCCAACTAACATAGTGCGCGTGAGTTCCAGTTTAGGCAGGACCTAAAATGGCCGACTTCTCTGCCTGACGTCTAACTGAAAACTGGGGACTCAGAAAAAGGTCCCACGTGACTTCACATATTTGGCGGGCTTCTGTAATTTTCCATGGAAGGACCCGGCCATGATATGAAAAGGGTCATCCCCTCGGAATTACAGGGGATTGACAATAATCTTATGCAACCGCATATATTATGTAACAGTAGTCGATATCCCGTACAGACTATCATGGATGCAGACTGTCTTTCGAAAACTGTCGAAGATTGATGCTATTAAAACAGTATCTGAACGAAACTAAACCTCGATACTATTTTAACACAAATTGTATGTCTACTTTCAATGAGGAAGAATTAAATATATATTTCTTGGAGAAATATATTCGATTAGGATCGCAAAGAGTTCATATTTGGAAGTTGAGTATTCATCTGGAATCATTACGATCTAATAATCAGATTAGACGTTAAGTTCCACGAAGAATAGAACTTCGTAAAAGATGTCTTCCGATATTTATATATTCATTTATTTGTTTATTTATTTATTACATTCGCTTGTATATTTTTAGGTTTGAACGCCTCTATATGATATATGATATATATATATATATATATATATATGATATGAATATATAATATATATATATATATATATATACATATATATATATATATATCTATTATAATGGAGATTGTGTGTTTTTCTGTCTGTAACCGAAACTATATTACTACTCAAGTCACAATTCCCTTTGTTATTGACATCACAATCCAATGATTTTATTTTTATTTAAATCTCAATTATTAAAAAATTGTTTTACATTATTAATGCTGTTGACCATATCCACATATTAATAACATGCAATTATATTTATATATACAACAAATAACGGTTTACAGTGTGAACAGGAAGGCTAATTTGCATATTGATATTTAAAATGTGATTTTAATAAATATGTGTTTAGTACTACTGATTTCTAATTGTTTGGTTTTATTTTAATGAATATAAGCAAAAATCTCTTCAATAAATCTTAAATGAAATCCATTAACAAGAAGAAATAACTGTAATTTTATTATTTACTTCCTCTTTTAACTAAATACTTAAAATAGAAAAAATAACAATGAAAGACGAGAGTGATGGAAGTGTAAGTTTCAGTTGTTCTATTTTTTGATTATACTCCCCTGTTTCAAATCTTTTTATCTGCATTCTTATTTAGTTTCATTAGCCTTTCTAATTTAATACAATATTTTATTACATTCAAACTTAAATACTTGCACCCGGAGGGTGCATATATTTGCTAGTATTAATAATGGAGATTGGGTCTCTGTTTGTAACCGAAAAGCCTCCGAGACCGTTAAACTGCGTCTAATAGTGAAGTTACAATTCTGGAACTCCGAGGAGTGTAGAGTACCCCTTCATCAACATTACTCCCAGGTTCACTCTGACCCGGAGTGGTAGTACCTATTAGGGTAACATCTATGGGTTCAATAGGAAAACGTGAGTTGGAAAATATCTTTAAAAATTGTGCTTAAAAGGGTTAAATACCTATCAAGAACGAATATAACAAAACCTCTTCGGCATAAAATAACCCAATATGGGTTGACATGTTGTAAAATCCAATCACTCAGCTACCAACTAAAGTAAGTAAAATCGATAAGTGACCTAAAGTCGGTATCAGCCAGAGAGCGAGGGAGTATATCTCCTTTTTACTAGCGCTAGACTAAGGAGATAGTTTTTTTGGCTTCTGGGCAGAGCGCCACACCTACCATCAGCTCATGACTTTACCACACAGATTCCTATGTTACTCATACGCTGAGTTGGCGAGGGACGGTATCGAACTACGAACCTTGAGATTCCTAACCAAACTCTCTACCGACTGAGAACATCAGATTGTTCTTGATTAATACCTAGTTAATTCATTGAACCCTTAATCAGTATTAAAGAAATGCCGTTATATTAAAACTAGTCGCGGCTACCCGGCGTTGCCGGGGTAGAAGGGGTATTTTTTAAAGTTAGTACCGCAGATCCATTATTACTGAATCGTGAGTTGAATCCTCATGGGATGCCCCATTTAAATCCCTATGTATAAAAATAGACCTTGCATTGATCCAGCTACTCTGAAAAGAAATGTTAATTCTACTATCTAAAATATCAAATGAAAAAAAATCCATGCAGTTATCATTTAAATTTTATTTTTTAATTATCTTCACGATTATAAATCAAATCTCTATTATTTTTAAGCCCTGGTGATATTAATGTATATATATATATATATATATATAATATATATATATATATATATATATATATATATATTGTCATTAATTGTTTTATTTTCGAAGTTTCCTCCGGACATACACATACACACAACTGCACTTTATATATGTACTAGAAACGACTACCCGGCATCACCAGAGTAGAAGGGGAATTTTTTAAAAGTTAGTCCTGCAGATCCATTATTACTGAATCGTGAGTTGGATCATTGTCGGATTCCCCATTAAAATCCCTGTGTAAAAAAAGACATTGCATTGATCCAGCTACTCTGAAAATAAACGTTAATGTCTACAATTGAAAATATTAAATGCAAAATAATTATTCCATTCTGTTACCATTTAAATTTTACTTTTAAATCCTTTTCATGAATATAAATCAAATCTTTAGTATTTTTGCTCAAAAACCAAGCCCTGGTGATATTTAATGTGTATATATATTTACTTTGTCGTTAATTGTTTTATTTTCGAAGTTTCCTCACACAACTACCCTTTACATATGTAACCATATCAACCACACACATATAACTTAACGACAAATCCAGTTCCCCAACACATATAAACAAAAAACAATTAAACAGACACACACACACATACACATATTTAGTTAACCAATCCTCCACAATCTGACACCTGTGGTACCACCATCCACCATTCTGACACTCCACATCTAGAGAGAAGAAAAATCCACTAACCACCCCCAACCACCCTGGCGACCTTCTGTTTCAGCATTTTGAGAATCTCCATCATTGGAGCAAGAACTATATCCAAGTCCTGAAGATGGTCTAATAACAGACCGAACGTTGCATCGTCGACAATAAACATCCAGTTTCCATAACATAACCGTGTTTATCTACTTTCTCCACATACTGTTGGATTAACCTCCTCACATTTCTCCCATATGCATGTATGGATAGATAGATAGATGTATCCATTTCTAATTTCAGTGAATATCCTACAACGTTAATTAATGTACAGTAGTGAAATTCTTTGAAATTAATTCTTAAACCAAGTTTTAATTATATAAGAGAATTCGGTTATCTTGAACAAAATCTACATATCACGATCTTTCCTTTAGATGTGAATGGCCAATTTTAAATGAATGAATTAGTTTGACTCAATCTACGTTAGCTTTTGTCCAAATTAGTAAAAGTGTTGACTGATAAAGTCTTCCATCCAATAAAACAAGATTTAATTTCCTTTGTTTGATTAGCGACAGAGTAAAATTTGGTTAGTTATTTAATGGGGAAACTTTAATTCAAGTTTAGCTATAGTACACCGTGCCACAGAAATAACATCCATATTTTAATCAGTCACCTATTGTTGCAACCTAACAAAGGGTACTAAATGAGAAATAAACAAAATGGAGGCTGGAAATTAAATGGAATCTTTAGAACATTAACAAAATACTAGGCACTGGCAAAAAATCAGCTTCTACGAGTTTTCAAAGCGAATTAAAATTAATCAAATCTATTATTTAAGGTCAAACTTTGTCTAAATCGATAAGTAATAACATACTGACCATCATTAAAAAAAAATATCATTACATATGCAGTTTATTTTTAAAAGATTTAAAACCATTTGTTTCGGTCAATTTCGACGCGATCCGCCATTCTGTCTCTTTTTCAAGGGTTTTAAGCGCTTGTTTACAATTTTAATATAACATACGCGGTTGCAAAAAAATATTACCAAAAATCAGGTAATTATCCCATTTTAATGAAATTTTCAGTATTGATTTATCAATTGATGAATTTTATAATGCATCAGTTATTTTATTTCAAAACTTTAATTTAGTATTTTTGCTATGAAAAATTAATATATAAAATTCATTTAAAATAAAAAATATTCGGATTTTAAGTTTGAAATGTTATATTTTTAGATTCTAGAAATAAATATCTATTCAATGCAAACCTTATTTTAGATACATAAATTAATAAGTTCTGAAGAAAAACTCGATTGAAAATGTACCCCCTCCCCTTTTTAAGCAGAAAAAATATCGATGTATATTTTTTTCTTTTATAAGATTAAATAATTATCGAAATGAGTAAAAAAAATCTCCAAAAAATTGATTATTTATTATTTTTTTACATTTTATTTTTCAATTTTCGGTACTTATTGTCTCATAGAACAGCAACCGTAATTTTTTTTTCTATTCATAACTTCGGTCTTTTATCTCTTCATTTACACTGTAATTAGTACAATATAAGACAAACTTGAAACAATTTTACGCCCCCAGCAAAATTAAGTGACCTGAAAAAAATAAGAAAGTTTTAAAATAAAATAAATAATGCATTATAAAGATCATTCTTTGATAAATAAACACTGAATATTTCATTAAAATCCGATAATTCCCTGATTTTTGGTAAATTATTTTCTGTAGGGGGGGGCTAAAGTCATTTTGTCAAAAATGCATTTAGGCTCAGTTTTCTAGTCCCTACAAAATACAATACTCACCAGCGACGTGGAAGAAGTTAAACCACGACTAGTATGAGACTCTAAATCGTCGTAACCTAGCAAAGGTTACAAAATGTGAAATAACCACACGGAGGTTGAAAATGAAATGGATTCTATATAACATAAACAAAATACAATAATTGCCAGCGGCGTGTGAAGAAGTATAGGACTCTGAAATCTAACCTAACAAAGGTTACTAAATGAGAAATAACCAAAATGGAGGTTGGAAATGAAATGAAATCTTTAAATTAACAAAGTACAATATTCGCCAGCGGTGTGTGAAAAAGTTAAACCACTGCTAGTGGTATAAGACTACCCAGTCAACATAATACTTCCATACTTATGAAGATTAGGACATACTTATTAATGTTCATAGGTAGGGTATATAACACCTATGTATAACCCACATATCACCGCTTTGTCGGTTGGGCCAGTAGAATTCATCAACTGCACATCTGTAGAGGAGCAAGAAAGCCCCAAAGGTAACTAAATGAGAAATAACCAAAACGAAGGTCGGAAATGAAATGGAAACTTTATGACATTAACAAAGTCCAATAGCCGCCACCAACGTGAAGAAAGTAAACCACTGTTAGTGGTATAAGACTCTAAATGTTGTAACCTAACAAAGGTTACTAACTGAGAAATAACCAAAACGAAGGTTGGAAAAGAAATGGAATCTTTAGAACATTAACAAAGAACAATACTCACCAGCAACGTGAAGAAGGTAAGCCACTGCTCGTGGTATAAGACTCCAAAATGTTGTAATATTTCAGTGAAGATACGTCGATTGGGCCTGTAGAATTCACCAACTACACATCTGTAGAGAGGAAAGAACCCCCAAAGGTAACTAAATGAGAAATAACCAAAACGGAGGTAGGAAATTAAATGGAATCTTTATAACATTAAAAAGATACAATACTCGCCAGCGGCGTGAATAAATGTAAACCCCTGCTAGTGGTAATAAACTCTAAAATGTTGTAACCCAACAAAGTTTACTAAATGAGAAATAACCAAACGAAGGTTGAAAATGAAATGGAATCATTATAACATTAACAAAATACAATACTCACCAGCGGCGTGAAGAAGGTAAACCACTGCTAAGTATATAAGACTCTAAAATGTTGTAACCTAACAAGAGTTACTAAATGAGAAATGAACAAAATTGAGGTTAGAAATGAAAAGGAATATTTATAACATAAACAAAATACAATACTCGCCAGCAGTGTGAAAAAGGTAAAATACTGCTTGTGGTATAAGACTACCCAGTCAACATAATACTTTCATATTTAGAAAGATAAGGACATACCCAATAATGTTCATTGGTAGGGTACATAACACTTATGTATAACCCGCATATCACGACCTTGTCGGTTGGGGCATTAGAATAAATCAACTGTACATCTGTAGAAGGGTAAGACCCCCTCCTAAGGGGGCCAACTGTTGGTCGTGAGTGGTGGCCCGTGAAGCTTAAGGACGAAATGTTTGTGTCTGAGCAGTTCATGACATGCAACACTCCACTGTGGTTTGAGATCCTCCCTCCAATCATTCAGCTGGTAACATCAAGTCCTAGCATCTATATGGTTGTCCCGAACCCTTTGCCCTAATGCCAAACACCAACACTTTTTATCATATATGTACTAAGGCTGAGAGGATCTTAATGTCCTGGGTATTACGTTAAACTCAATCTTAGGGTGAATTTCCGCTGTTTTGGCCGCCGTATCTAATATTATGATGCTTGGATACATAGCGAACAACCGGGGAAGGCCAGAGTATACAGCGTTGGGTTTATGCATACCGCAATAAAAGTGAAGACAATAATCGGAAATCTCTCTGAATGTTTGATATTAGGTTTGACGATTAGTATTATCTGCGTTAATCGGACTATTGTCCTCATCTTCATTGTTATTTGTACAACGTTTCGGTCGATATACCCTCCGGCCTTCTTCAGGTATTTCTTGTCGGACTCGGAAACCTTCTCGGACTCGGGAACCTTCTTTTCGAACTCGGGAAATCAAGACATTAGGTTTATAATTTTCCAAAAAATCACACTCACTTGTCCAATTGGACACATGGCCTAGTGGATAAGGTAGTTAGGTTAAGACAGTTCTAAGTGACAGTTATCTCTGGATACCGAGTTCAATCCTGAGTAGAGGCAGTTAGAAAAATAATTAACACAACTCCTACCCCAGCTATGTTTAGCTGAATGAGAACAGGATACTCCCGTGGAATAAATAAAGGGTTAGGTTCAAAGTTCCGTGATGGCTCCTGATTACGACAAGAAAGTTCTCGAGTCTGAGAAGGTTCCCGAGTCCGAGAAGGTTCCTGAGTCTAATAAGAAATACCTGAAGAAGGCCAGAGGGCATATCGGCCGAAACGTTGTACAAATAACAATGAAGATGGGCACAATAGTCCGAATAACGCAGATGATAATAATTCGAAACATTAAAAATTATAGGATCTATGGTTGTGAATTAGGGGGCGGGACTATGAATTAGGCGGGGCTATGGATTGTTTTTTTAAAATTATTTTTGTCCGTGTTTCTTCACCATTTTAAAATATGGTTGTGAATTGGAGAGGCTATAAATTGAGGGGGGGGCTTGAATTTGGGCCAATGGACTTTGCCCATGCTTCTTCAGCGATTCAAAATATGTGTGAATTGGAGGCTATAAATTGGAGCTATGAATTAGGGAATATGAATGGGGGACGATAAGTATTGGGGGAGTATGAATTTTGGGGTATGGATCTTTATCCAGGTTTCTTCAGCAATTCATAATACGGTGGTGAGTTTAGGGTCTATAAATTGAGGGGCCTTTATTGGGGCAATATGGACTTTTGTTCTTCTTCAGCAATTAAATATAGTTGTGAATTGGGGGCTTTAGATTATGGGGTGATATGCATTGGGGGGCTATGGATTTTTGTTTGTGCTTCTACAGCAATTGAAAACAGGGTCGTAAATTATGGGCTATAAATTGGGGGTGCAGGGGCTTTGCATTTGGGCTACGGATTTTTGTTTGTACTTCTTCAGCAATTCAACACATGGTTGTAAATTGGGGGCTATAAATTGGAGGCGGGGCTATGAATTAGGGGCTATGAATTGGGGCTATGAATTTTTGTCCGGATTTCTTCAGCAATTCAAAACATACACATCCACTTTTATGGATCGATCGGTGAAATATCATTTTGGCAAATAAAGGACCGCTATAAAAACCAAACACCAGGAACTACTCCCCGTGTTCTAGAACCGGAAATATTCATCTCTGAACTTCCGGTCAGTACATTTTGGTAAACACTAATTAATTTTCCTGTTGTACAACTTTGCAGGGGTCTAAAAGACATGTTCCAAACTTTGGACTTTCCCTCCGGAAGAAAAGAATGCTTTTTGGCAAGATGTGGCAGAAGATCGTACCCCAGAGACAACAATGGCAGAATGTGCCAACACAGAATGACGTTATTAGAAATCGGCCGCACGATGACTCTTGAATATGGATGCTGGCTTCGGGCCATACTAACATTTTTTTATGTGTGTGTGTGTGTGTGGGGGGGTAAGGTTAAGCAAACAAAGTAAGTACAATTTCTTCAATCTTCTAAATCATTGCATCTCTCTC
>CM042169.1:35492443-35517443 GCA_023376005.1 Doryteuthis pealeii
CACACACAAGGATGATTCAAGAGACACGTAGCATGTCCGTGAAGAAGGTGTTGATAGACACGAGAGAGCACTGAAGTTATTTAGAGAAGTTAGGATATCTTTCCAAAATCACACTCAATGTCCATGGACCACATGGCTAGTGATAAGGTAGTTAGGTTAAGACAGTTCATAAGTGACAGTTATCTTGGATACCGAGTTCAATCCTGAGTAGAGGCAGTTAGAAAAATAATTAACACAACTCTACCCAGCTATGGTTAGCTGAATGAGAACAGGATACACCGTGAATAATAGGGTTAGGTTCAAAGTTCCCGTGATGGCTCCCGTATTACGACAAGAAATTTCCCGAGTTCGAAAGAAGGTTCCGAGTCCGAGAAGGTCCGAGTTCCGAGAAGAAATACCTGAAAAGGCCGGAGGGCATATCAGCGAAACGCGTTGTACAAATAACAATGAAGATGGGACAATAGCCGAATAACGCAGATAATAATAATCTGAAACTTAAAATCATAGGATCTATGGTTGTGAATTAGGGGGCGGGCTATAATTGGGGGGGGCGATGGATTGTTCTCTTTAATTATTTTTACCATTTTTAAATATGGTTGTGATGAGGAGGCTATAAACTGGCGGGGTGGAGAGGGCTTGAATTTTGGCCAATGGACTTTGCCCATGCTTCTTCAGGCGATTCAAATATGTGGTGAATTGGAGGCTAAAATTGGGAGCTATGAATTGGGGGATATGAATGGGGGACGATAAGTATTGGGGGGTATGAATTTTGGGGTATGGAATTTTATCCAGTTCTTCAGCAATTCAAAATATGGGTGTGTAGTTGGGGTCTATAAATTGAGGGGCCTTTATTGGGGCAATATGGACTTTTGTTCTTCTTCAGCAATTAAATCTAGTTGTGAATTGGGGGCTATAGATTATGGGGTGATATGAATTGGGAGGGGGCTATGGATTTTTGTTCGTGCTTCTACAGCAATTGAAACAGGGTCGTAAATTATGGGCTATAAATAAGGGTGCGGGTGCTATGCATTTGGACTACGGATTTTTGTTTGTGCTTCTTCAGCAATTCAACACATGGTTGTAAATTGGGGGGCTATAAATTGGAGCGGGGCTATGAATTAGGGTCTATGAATTGGGGCTATGAATTTTTGTCCGTATTTCTTCAGCAATTCAAAACATACACATCCACTTTTATGGAATCGATTCGGTGAAATATCATTTTGGCAAATAAAGGACCGCTATAAAAAAACCAAACACCAGGAACTACTCCCCGTGTTCTAAAACCGGAAATATTCATCTCTGAATTCCGGTCAGTACATTTTTGGTAAACACTAATTAATTTCCTGTTGTACAACTTTGCAGGGGGTCTAAAAGAATGTTCCAACTTTGGACTTCCCTCCGGAAGAAAAGAATGCTTTTTGGCAAGATGTGGCAGAAGATCGTACCAGAGACACAATGGCAGAATGTGCACACAGAATGACGTTATTAGAAATCGGGGCCGAACGATGACTCTTGAATATGGATGCTGGTTCGGAGCATACTAACATTTTTTTTATGTGTGTGTGTGTGTGTGTGGGGGGTAGGTTAAGCAACAAAGTAAGTCAATTTCTTCATCTTTTCTAAATCATGCAGCAATAATATTCCTGTCAATACTAACCACAAAAAAAGAAAAAGAAATCAAAAAGAAATATTATGGGTTCATTGTCGTACATTTCGCTCTTTAATTTTAAAAGGTAATAAGGATAGCCTCTTGCTGTTCTCTCTCGGTCTCTCTTCTCTCTTTTCTCTCTCTCTCTCTCTCTTCTCTCTCTCTCTCTCTCTCTCTCTCTCTTGATATATATATATGTGTGTGTGTGTGTGTGTGTGTGAGTCTGTGGATGCGCGAGTCGTAGGAAATTGAAACGGCAAGACGAGTTCAAACCCTGACGCAGTTTATATTTCACATAGCGCTAATACCCTTGGGAAAGGTAAGAATCCAACTACTTCAAGAAGAAGGAAAATTCTGAATCAACCTATTCAACTTTGCTTAAAATGGTACCTCTAGTGACATCATGCTCCTGCAGAGCGGTTGATATATATATTGAGAGAGAGAGAGAGAGAGAAGAGAGAGAGAGAAGAGAGAGAGAGAGAGAGAGAGAGAGAGAGAGAGTGGCGAGATATGAACACAACGGCACTTGTTAGCAAGCAGTTCTTATCTATGCGTTTTTTTAAAGCGGTTAATTTCATATATTTGCTAACCAAGTTATATTATCTGCACACACACACACATATATATATATATATATATATATATATATATATATATATATATATATATATATGTAGAAAAGGTGACTTACCGGTGAAATTGGTCACAATAGTTAGTTGATGCAAGTTCACAATGATAAAACAGCGATATAACAAATATAAAAAGCTCAATACCTGAGTAGAGCATATATATATATATTATATATATATATATATATGGGAGGGGGTGTAAGTTAGGATAGTGTGTACATGAAGTCAAAGGTGCTTGATTACTAACAGTTTCCCGCCTATTTAATTTTCAAACAAAAATGGCATAGGCGAGACAACAAGCAACATTCACTTAATAATCAACCATGAAGGGGCAAAAGGAGCCGAAATAAATTTATTTCTGATAAATTAAGGTATTCATATTCACACACACACACACACACACACCACACACATATATATACATTCACATACACCACCACCGAAACACGCTCATGAAAAACTCTACTACCTATCCTAAAATACTCGTAGTCATCAGCAGCTAAAGACCCCCTTCACCAATCACGATCGGTAAGACGCTCGTCAGTAAGAGAACTGAATCCATCAATACAAGAACACAGTACGTGTCCTGAAGAAGGTTGATAGACCGAAACGTTATAACGTCGACATCATTACTTGTAATAAACTCTATCCAGTACAAACATCCGTGTTTTGTGTAGTTTTCTACACCACACACACACACACACACACACACACACACACCACACACACTATATATATATATATATAATATATATATAATATATTATTATTTTTATTTTTGCTGAAGGCAATTATAAATGCATGTATCGTATAAAATTCGATAATTATAGAAAATAAACTTGACAATTAAAATCCCGCAAGGATGGCTCGCCATGCAGAACACCGTATAGACTGTTTCGACTTTATTAAGTCTCTTCAGCGATGTATACTAACGACTCCCCTCCGACAGGAATCGAAACCGGGACTTCACAGGCATAGTCAGAGACAATATATATATAGTAAAGAGTGTTCAATACCTAAGTAGAGCAAATAATAAAGTTAAACCTAATAAGTCAGATATATCTACTATAGTCAGATCTTTGCCTAATGAGCACTAAGCGAAACTGTTAGTAGTATATCTGTCTCATTACCTTTAACTTATATATATATATATATATATATATATATATATATATATATATTATATAGTATTTGTGGAAAAGGTGACTTAACGATAAAACACAATGGTTAGTTGATGTAAGATTCACAACGATAAAGCTGCGATATATCAAATATAAAGTGCTCAATACGGTGGTAGAGCACATGTATTATGATAAAGGTACACGGTAATAACCTACTCGAGTTCCACGTTAAGGATCTTCAGGGTTAAATCTAGTGGATTAATCATAATTGCAGTTGATTGCACGTGTGTATTTATATATTTTTATAACACCGCGTGCATTAACACCAATGCAAGTTTGTTTGATTATAATGTTTTTTTTAAATACAAATTTAACGTCATGACATTACATCACGTGATCACAATCCACGTCACATAAACGTTAAACAAGCCACAGTTAAAAAAAAACACTTTTTTGCTTTACATTTCCCATCGCGTGAAAAACGCTTCATATAAACGCTAAAAAATTTGATTTTTAACATCTCAACCATTTCACGACTGGTTTTTGACATCTCAACCACTGATCTCATCTGATGATTGGATTACCATGAAAATTTAAGTTATGAGTGTGAACCATAATATTAGCATTGATTATTATATATATATATATATATATATATATATATATATATATATTTGTATGTTTGTATGTTTGTGTGTAAGAATGTATGTATGTATGTAGAGGTTCTCTCATCTTCTGATCAAGTGCATATTTGTTTTTGCATAAGAGCAGCATCTGTAGTGCGAATTGACGCCATCTGATAAAACTAGTTGGGCAAATTCACAGTTTGAAAAAGACCAAGATGTCCGCAGAAAATGACAGTAAGAAAGAAAATTGAAAAGTTCCGTGTTGGAAAAATAAATGCGCATATTCATGTGAATACCCAATTATATCTCCTCTACGATCTCCTTTGTGATGTTTATTTTAGTAACAGACACACACACACACACACATACACACACACGCACACAGACGCACACACCTGTATATTGATATATATATATATATATTATATATATATATATAATATATTATAAAAACAACCCATATATACATAATAATAATGATAATAATAATAATATATATATATATGTATATATATATATATATATTTAAATATATATATATATATATACACACATATATATATATATATATATATTATATAATATATATATATATATATTATATATGTATAATAAATTGTGCGCAGAGAAACAGATATACGCAATAGTTATCACTCACTCACCTACAAATACACACGCACACGCACACACACACACAAACACACACACACACATATATATATATATATATACATATATATATGTGTGTGTGCGTGTATGTGTGTGTGTGTGTGTGTATAATGAAATGGTGGGAAGAGAAACAGTAATACGCAATAACAATCGCACACATTCATATATACACATATATATACATATATATACATATGTATATATATATAAACTTATATATACATATACATAAATACATAAATATGTATACGCACACACACACACACACACATATACATATATATATATATGTGTGTGTGTGTGTGTGTGTATAATGAAATGGTGGGAAAGAAACAGATATACACAATAACAGTCGCATACATTCATATATATACATATATATACAAATATATACATATGTACATATATAAACTTATATATACATATATATAAATACATAAATATGTATACACACAATGTATATATATATATATATATATATATATATAATATACACACACACACATGTATATATATATATATATATACACACACACACATGTATATATATATGTGTGTGTGTGTGTAAACATTCACACACACCACACACACACACACACACACATATATATATATATATATATATATATATATATATGGGGAACAGAGAAATGGATATGCGCAGTAACTATTGTTAACAGACTCCTCCACACACACACACACACACACACGCACACACACACACACACGCCACACACACGCTCACACACATTCATATATGCGCATGCATACGCACATACACCTGTATACGCAGAGACATACACATATACACACGCATAGGCTTATATATTATTTTTGGCATGTTTTGTTTAAGATAACGTGCAAGTTGATAACTGTATAAAAGAAGGAGGTAGAGACAGGAATAGATAGACAGATAGAGATTGAAAGACTAGCAGATAAAAACACAGAGACAGAGGGCTAAAAAGATAGCAGAAGGAAAGGAAAGGAGAGAGAGAAGAGAGAGAGAGAGAGAGAGAGAGAGAGAGAGAGAGAGAGAGAGAGGAGAGAGAGAGAGAGAGAGAGAGAATAAAGAGAGAGAGAAAAGAGAGAATAAATAGAGGAGAGAGAGAAGAGAGAAATGAAATAGAAGAGAAGAGGAAAGAGAATGAAATAGAGAGAGAGAGAGAAATGAAATAGAGAGAGAGAGAGGAGAGAGAGAGATGAAATAGAGAGAGAGAGAAAGAATGAAATAGACAAAGAGAGAGAGAAATGAAATAGACAAGAGAGAGAGAGAAATGAAATAGAGAGAGAGAGAAAAAAATGAAAGAGAGAGAGAAATGAAATAGAGAGAGAGAGAAAAAAATTAAATAGAGGGAGAGAGAGAAATGAAATGAAGAGAGAGAGAGAGAGAGGAAATGAAATAGAAAAGAGAGAGAGAAATGAAATAGAGAGAGAGAGAGAGAGATTAAAGAGAGAGAGAGAGAGAGGGAGTGAGCGAGAGAAATGAAATAGAGAGAGAGAGAGAAATGAATTGAGAGAGAGAGAGAGAGAGAGAGAGAGAGAGGAGAGAGAATGAAATAGAGAGAAGAAAGAGAGAGAGAGAGAGAAATGAAATAGAGTGAGAGAGAGAGAAATGAATAGGAGAGAGAAATAAAGAAGAGAGAGAGAGAGAGAGAGGGAGAGAGAAGAGATATTGTTTGCTAGAAGAGATAATATCAAGAATATACTGTCTGAGACTTGGCTGTTAAGCAAGTGACGCAATTGTTCCTCTAACTACACTTATCTTTCTTGGTTTTAACATCACTACCCGTTTCTATGTAAATATATCTCTTTCTAAAACTGCTATATAACCTCATAAGGAAGATTTACTATGGTTTTCCCAGCAGACGTAATAAAATCTTCTGTTATTTTTTCCATTTTCATGTAAAGAGGAAGAAAGTATATATATATATATATATAATATGTATTATATATATATATATATATATATTATATTATATATATATATATATATATATATATATATATATATATGTATATATTATATATTACACACTTTATATATATATATATATATTATATATTATATATATATATATTATATATAAATATAAAGGTTTTACATATCTATTTATTTAGGTGACAAACAAACATTCACAACCATGTTGGTTTCATGCGTTGCAATCATCAGGTGAAGATTTTTCGAATGCAATGAAAATCGAAAAAATTTCTAAAAAATTCAGAAAATTCAATAGACATAGGATGTGTATAATTGGATAAAGTGATGTGCGTATGTATGAGGTGGTAATTTGAATGTATGAGAGTGTTTATGGACAGCATAAAGGTTGTGTACGCGGGGTAACTTGTCATACACATAATACATTGTTCTATGAATGTGTAACATTTGATTAATGCTGACGTGTGAGCGTTTGTGTTTGCGTGCGTATGGGTGTGTGTGTGTGTTTTTTGCATGTCTGGATGTGAGCGGCGTTTATTGTGTTGCGGGGGAGAAGGGGGTGTATATTGTCGGGGCGATTTCGTGAATGTTCCTTTGTCACCTAATAAATAGATATGTAAAACTTTTATATATTTATTATTATATTATATAACAGCTCTATTTTATATTGAGCACTCTACCAATAATACTGCCTTTCAAATATCAATTAGTAATTCAAAGGAAACATGATTCCAAGAATAGCCAATTCCATAATTGGGTGTAAAATGTAGCTTGTCCTCTGTGGATGACATCCCTACTTATCTACATAGTCACCGTTTCTCTCAATAACAATGTTCCATATTCGAATATGAGCATGTATCCCTGCCCTGTAAAATGCTGTTGACTGTTCTTTGGGCCACTTCTTCACTACAGATTTCACTTCCTCGTCACTGGAATAATGTTTACCTCTCAGACCTCTTTCATAGGGGGAACAGATGATAATTTAAATTCGCAAAATCTGGTGAGTATGGAGGATGCGGTAAAGTTGTCCAAAAGAATCAGCCTCGCTAAAAGATGGTGGCCAAGAACGTAGACAAGAAATAAAGTACTATTAAGGTCTTTCGTTACGTTTCATCTTTTTTAGATATATATTTTGACTAAATTTTGTATATTTTTTCAGAATGCTTTTCTTTTTTATATATTTGGCTGTCATGGAATTTTATTAATTTTTTCATGTAGAATTTTTTATACCTGACTGGTTGAGTCTTGAAGAAATCGGTCCAGAAAGTATAAGTATTTTATGATAACAACATTGTCCCTGGTTCATACGACTCTCCCGGACCTCGTTAGCATATTAAGCAAGACAACCTCTATTCTGGTCAGGTAATGCATTTCGGAAAATCCCTGCTACCTAGATAGTCCAGTTACGGTGGGTCAAAGAAAATTTAAACAACAGGGTGTTTTTGCAAAGGTAAATATCGACAGAGACCATCAGTTTCTAAAAAAATAACTGGAACATGTTCGCAATACTTATCTACGAACCCTCTCATTCTCTCATCATCTCAAACACTCTTTCATGGACAGAACAGATGATAATTTAAATGCGCAAAATTTGGTGAGTATGGAGGGTGCGGTAAAGTTGTCCAAAAGAATCAGCCTCGCAAAAAGATGGCGGCCCAGAAAGTAGACAAGAAAAGAGTAAATAACGATTATCATCTCCTCATCCTGTCTCATAGCTCTCTCTCTCTCTCTTCTCTCTCTCTCTCTCTCTCTCTCTCTCTCTCTCTCTCTCTCTCTCTCTCTCTCTCTCTCGTTTAAATACCCGATGTGAACGGGTATATAAACAGCGGAAGAATCCAAACTCATTTGTTGTGCAAAAGGCGAAGGCAGAGTTATGAAGAGTTCTGAAAATATCAATAAGTAATTGAATGGAAACATGATTCCAAGAATAGCCAATTCCGTAATTGGGTGTAAAATGTAGCTACTCCTCTGTGGATGACATCCCTACTTCTCCACATAGTCACTGTTTCTCTCAATAGAAATTTTCCATATTCGAATAAGAGCATGTATCCATGCCCTGTAAAATTCTGTTGACTGTTCTTTGGGCCACTTCACTACAGATTTCAATTCCTCGTCACTGGAATAATATTTACCTCGCAAACCTCTTTCATGGGACAGAACAGATGATAATTTAAGTGCGCAAAATCTGGTGAGTATGGAGGGTGCGGTAAAGTTGTCCAAAAGAATCAGCCTCGCAAAAAGATGGCGACCGAGAAAGTAGACAAGCAAAAGCGTAAAAAAACAATATATCATCTCCTCATCCTCTCTCTCTCTTTCTCTCTCTTCTTCTCTCTCTCTCTCTCTCTCTCTCCTCTCTCTCTCTCTCTCTGTCTCTGTCTCTCTGTCTCTCGACTTTTCGTTAAAAATATTGGTGATGCACATATTTACATGTGATACTTTCTCCCTCACCCCTCTCTCTTTCTCTCTCTTTCTCTCTCTCTTACTCACTCACTCTCATTCTCTCTGTAATTTTGTTAAAAAATTGTAGTGATGTACATATTTACATGCAATACTCTCTCTCTCTCTCTCTCTCTCTCTCTCTCTCTCTCTCTCTCTCTCTCTCTCTCGTACTCGCTCACTCTCATTCTCTCTCTGCACTACTTTCGTCGAGGAATCTACTTTATATGTGATACGCCTTCTCTCTCTCTTCTCTCTCTCTCTCTCTCTCTCTCTCTCTCGCCGTTTAAAATACCCGATGCGAACGGGTATATTAGCGGAAGGAACCAAACTCATTTGTTTGTGCAAAAGGCGAAGGCAGAGTTTTATGAAAAGTTCTTGAAAATATCAATGAGTAATTGAATGGAAACATGATTCCAAGAATAGCCAATTAAAACAAAAGAAAGTACAGAAACCATTTGAAAATAAACAAAGTGGAATATAGTGGTATCAACCATACAGCGAGGGAGTCTATCCCCTTTTCATTATCGCTCAACCAAGAAGATTATTTTAGCGTTTAAATTGCATCGCCACACCTACCATCATCAGCTCCTCATAGATCCCTGTTCTACTCATACGCTGAGTTGGCCTGTATCGAACCAGGAACCTTGTGATTCCTAGCCGAACGCTCTACCGACTGAACAAACTTATTATGCGATATTCACCTCGCTTGTCAATAATAATATCGATTGACTATGTTTTATCTACAAATAAGAATTAAAAAAAAACATGATATCTACGTCTTTTGAAATATGAGTACATTAGGGACCCCCAATTTGACCTATCAAATTTACACCCCACCCCCCCTATATTTAACACAATGAAAATTGTATAAAGGTTAATATTGTCTTGAAAAGTTTTAGTCCATTCAAAAGAAGAAACATTTTTTTTTAAATCCTGATGATTTTTACGGAAATAATGAAAATTATGAATAAAAACAATGATTACATTTTCACACCATTAAATCAATTGAAATTTAACGTAGCCAACAAAAAAAAAAAACAAGCTATGGACAACCGGCTTTCTTTCCAAATTCTATGAAAAACCAACTAATTGTAAAATTTTTATGAAAATTTCGGTAATTATTTAACTGTTGATGGAATGGTAATTTATGAGGAAGTGCGTCCCGGTCTCCTGCCTCAAAAATTGCTACCCGGTGACTATTAAAAGAACGACCCTGCTCAGTCTATTAAAAACTATCCATCTTCATATCTATCTATCTATCTATCTCAATTTGTTCATATTTATTTATATTACTTTAAATACTAAGATTTTTTATTCATGTTTGTTTAATGTCTTGTTTTTAGTTTAAATAAACAAGAATTACGACAAAAAAAGAAGCAACCCCCTCCTAAATACATTTACTTGTCGAAAATATCTATCTATCTATCTCCATTTGTTCATATCTATCTATATTATTTTGTTTGTTTATCTATTTATCTATCTCAGTCTATTCCAAACTACATATCCATCTTCATATCTAAACAAGAATTACGACAAATTACAATAAATAAACAAGAATTACGACAAATTACGATAAATAAACAAGAATTACGACGAGATGGGGTTGTTATTTTGATAGTCACCGGGTAGCAATTTTTGAGGCAGGAGACCGGGACGCACTTCCTCATAAATTACCGATGGAATTCTGTTTAAAACTAAACCGACCCCTTCCCTGAAAACACAAGTAAGAAATCATTCATCTTTTTTATCTCAAATTCCCAGATTAATTTTTGCGTTTAATTTTCAAGGACAGATTTTGATTTGTGCGTATAAAAATTTATCAGTATGATCAAAGGCTAATCTCTCGCACAATTCCCCGATGATCACCTCCCTTACCCGGTCATGTCAGCCCCTGAATTCCTTTTGTTCCAGTTTGCTGCACTCGATTATTATGGGATTAACTTTTTCATCTCTATCACAGCATAGACTACACTTGCTATCCCCCTGCGAATAATCAATTCTAGTCTTGACACATTGCATATATATATATATATATATATATATATATATATATATATATATATATTATGCAGTTATTAATATCTAATTACAAAAAATACTACTATTACTACTACTACCACCACTACTACTACTACTACTTATAATAATAATAATAATATATATATATGTATATATATATATGTTGTTATTCTATTTAGTTATTAATATCTAAATATACAAAAACACTAATAATAATAATAATAATAATAATAATAATAATAATAATAATAAAATTCTGTTCTTGAGAACAAAACGCATAAAATTCTCTGGGACTTTGAAATAAAAACGGATCACCTTATACCAGCAAGAAGACCAGACCTTGTGTTATTAAACAAAAAAGAAAGAACTTGTCAACTGGTGGATTTTGCAGTGCCAGCAGATCACAGGGTGAAGCTAAAGGAAAATGAAAAAAATGGACAAATATCTGGACCTTGCCAGAGAACTGAAAAAGTTATGGAATATGAAAGTGAAAGTGATACGAATTGTAGTTGGTGCACTTGGAACAGTCCCAACAGGATTAGAAAAGGGTTTGGAAAGTTAGGATATCAAAAGAAGGATTGAAACCATTCAGAACACTGCACTGCTGCAATCTACCAGAATACTCAGAAGAGTCCTGGAGACCTGAGGAGACTTGCTGTCATTCAGACTCCAGTGAGTGAAAACTCAAAAGGAGTAAATAATAATAATAATAATAATAATAATAGCAAGTGCAGAATTTGTGGAAACAGAGACGAAACGCAATCATATAATAAGCGAATGCAGCAAACTAGCACAAAGAGAGTACAAGACTAGACACGACACGGTGAGAAAGGTACCCCACAGTGAATTGTGCAAGAAATTCAACTTTCACCATACAACGAAATGGTACATGCACAAGCCTTAACTTGTCTTAGAGAATGAGACCCATAGAATTCTCTGGGACTTCGAGGTACAGACGGATCACCTAATCCCGGCCATGAGACCAAACATAGTATTGATCGACAAAACCTTTCATCTCGTGGGTTTTGCCGCCCCGGCTGACCACCGAGGGGAAATGAAAGAAAGCGAAAAGAAGAGAAATACTTGGACTTTGCCAGAGTACTTAGAAAACTGTGGAACGTGAAGATGAAGGTCGTACCAATTGTAATTGCTACCCTTAGAACGGTCCCAGAGCTTTGGATGAATTTGAAATCAGAGGAAGAATCCAGACCATCCAATATTTAAGTTTTAATGTAATAGAATATTATATTGAATTAGAAAGGTTAATGAAACTAAATAAGAATGCAGATAAAATAATTTGAAACAAAATATCTGTATAATCGAAAAATAGTACAATTTAAACTTACTCTTCCATCCTCTCCCGTCTTTCATTGCTAATTTTTAATATCAATATGTAAATTAGCATTTCCGCTCACACTGGAAACCGCTATGTTGTATATATAAACAAATGCATGTTATTAGTATGTAGATATGGTCAACAGTATTAATAATGAAAAACAATTTTAATTAATATTTGAGGTTTAAATAAAAATAAAATGATAGAGAATGTGAAATTAATAACTAAGGGAATTGTGGTTTGAGCAGTAATATAGTTTCGGTTACAGAGAGACAAACACACAAACTCCATTATAATAAGATATACGAAATGTGTATATCAGTATATATGTTTAATTCAGTACGTATGTATATAACATATTTCTGATATAGCTTGTTTACATAGATAACTATCTGTACGCTTGAATATTTCATATGCGCATATGTAGATATGTTCATTCATGCACGCACTGGTAAACATGAGAAAGAGTGGGTAAGAAAAAAGAGAAAGAGAGAGAGAGGAGAGAGAGAGAGAGAGAGAGAGAGAGAGAGAGAGAGAGAGAAGGTAAGACGTTTTTCCTTGAGAGGATATGGCGACTAAGAGAAATTCGGTCGCTTCTGCGAGTAAAGAAATCAATGGAGAACGGCAAATTTGTGAAGAGAAAGATCTCACCTGGAGGCCGACCATATCGCTTAATGCCGAGAGCATCCAACCTTATACACTATTTTCAAACGCAGTACGATCCCAGTTGGGTCACTCGGCGTTGTCCGGTCAGAAAGGAAAGAGATATCGTGTGTACGCCGGAAAACGGGTAACTGAATCTCTAATTGCGAGCCTGACCTTCTGAATCTTGAGTTTGATCGCACCGGGTGGTATTTGTTGAGTTTTTCAAGTCTTTTCAAATACACGGATTTCAATGACCCTTCCGGGCAGCCGGGGTTTTAGCTACGATGGCAGGTTCAGTCAGCTTGCTTCATCGTCTGCGCACGCACAAGAAGCGAGTTACTGATGGCGTCCAATAAAAATTAAAGGACACGGAACCGTGGTTGAAACGTGACCTTACGCAGGACATTTTTTTCCTTCTTTTGAAGATTGGAATAGAAGAATATTGATACGTTGTGGTTTGATATTAATGACATATCAACTTTCGTGAGTTATTTATTGCCAAAGGCATCTTTGTAGAAGAGGAACAGTAGTTGTACTATTTAACCCATGTCTATATCGACGGGGCGGCCTAAAGTCGGTATCAGCAAATCAGCGAGGGAGTCTAACCCCTTTTCTCTAGCACTAGACGAAGGAGATTTTTTTGTGTCTGAGATGGAGTGCCACACCAACCATCAGCTCCTTATTTTACCAAACAGATCCCTGTGCTACTCATACGCTGAGTTGAGCCAGTATTGAACTAGGAACCTTGTGGTTTCTAGCCGAACGCTCTAACGACTGAGCTAACCCGGATAGTTGGGGTTATAAAATGGTTCATACCCTTCCCAAGTATATTAGTCTGAAATTGAACGTAGTGTCGTGATTGGAGTTGAAACTCCCTTTCTACGATGTTGCCTTGGTACTATTTATCCCATAGTTGTGGGTGATTAGAGGGTTCATACCTTTTCCAAGATAATAGAATATTGAATATTGTTTGATTTTAATGGCATATCAACGTTCGAGGGTTATTTAATACCAAAGCTATTCTTGTAGAAGAACAGTAGTGATACTATTTAACCATACCTTTTCCAAGATAATAGAATTTTGAAACATTGTTTGATTTTAATGGCATATCAACGTTCGAGGGTTATTTAATGCCAAAGCTCTTCTTGTAGAAGAACAGTAGTGATACTATTTAACCATACCTTTTCCAAGATAATAGAATATTAAAACGTCGTGGTTTGATTTTAATGGTATATCAACGTTCGTGGGGTATTTAATGCCAAAGCTCTTCTTGTAGAAGAACAGTACTATTTAACCATACCTTTTCCAAGATAATAGAATATTAAAACATTGTTTTGATTTTAATGGCATATCAACGTTCGAGGGTTATTTAATGCCAAAGCTCTTCTTGTAGAAAACAGTAGTGATACTATTTAACCATACATTTTCCAAGATAATAGAATATTAAAACGTTGTGGTTTGATTTTAATGGTATATCAACGTTCGTGGGTTATTTAATGCAAAGCTCTTCTTGTAGAAGAACAGTAGTGATACTATTTAACCATACCTTTTCCAAGATAATAGAATATTAAAACATCGTGGTTTGATTTTAATGGTATATCAACGTTAGCGGGATATTCAATACCAAAGCTATACTTGTAGAAGAACAGTAGTGATACTATTTAACCATACCTTTTCCAAGATAATAGAATATTAAACATCGTGGTTTGATTTTAATGGTATATCAACGTTCGTGGGTTATTTAATGCCAAAGCTTTCTTGTAGAAGAACAGTAGTGATACTATTTAACCATACCTTTTTCCAAGATAATAGAATATTAAAACGTTGTGGCTTGATTTTAATGGTATATCAACGTTCGTGGTTATTTAATGCCGAAGTCACCCTTGTAGAGGAAGAATAGTAGTGGTACTATTTAACCCATAGTTGAGGGGGATAAGAGGGTTCATACCTTTTCCAAGATAATAGAATATTGAAACTTTATGGTTTGATTTTAATGGCATATCAACGTTCGTGGTTATTTAATTCCAGAGCCATCCTTGTAGAAGGAGAACAATGTTGTTACTATTTAACCAATAGTCAAGAGTGATAAAATGGTTCATACCCTTCCCAAATGTATTAGTCCGAAATTGAATGTAATACCACGATTGGAGTTCGAACTCTTTCTACGGTGTTGCATTTGTAGTATTTAAAGAGGATTTTAAGGGGGCTCATACCTTTTCCAGGTGTATTAATTCGATATTGAACATAATACCAGGATTGGGATTCGATATAATAGAAGATCGTTTTGGCGTCTAAGGTGGGGCACCACACCTACCATCAGCTCGTCACTTTACCGCAGTGATCCCTGTGCTACTCATACACTGAGTTGGCAAAGGTTGGTATCGAACCCGGAACGTTGTGATTCCTAGTCGGAAGCTAAACAAATGTTCGATATAACGTAGATATATAGGAAACGTTAATTAGAAGCTTTCACTCCTTCTAAACAGAAGTATTGATATAATCATGGACTTCTGATTTGTTTCAAAGGGAAGCAAACGGGTTAACAGGTCTTGTTTCTTTTTTTTTTTTCATTGTTCAATGTTCTTAGAAACCCGCATAAGTGTTAATTAGAAGAGAATAGTTTACATGTAGAATATCATAAAAACAACGATTCATATATATATATATATATATATATATATATATATATATTATATATAATTGTTACTTCAATATATATGTATATTGTTACTTCAATATATATATATATATATATATTGTTACTTCAATAATTATTCTTACAGGCAATATCTGTCGTCCTAAATTTGGTCACGACTGAAAACTTCGTATTCATAGGAACAATACAGCGTTAATTAAATATCGGTTTTACTGCCGTAAGACACAAGCATATTTCCTATGATATGATGTTAGCGATTATTTTTTTAATAGCCAATCAAGAAGCGTAGAGTTCGAATTGAAGAGGCAGTTCTATATATGTTTATTATTATTATTATTATTATTATTATTATTGAGAAATAAGATTTTTCTTCCGTAAGTGGAAATTTCTTCACACTAGGCTTAAATGTATGCAAATGTCTTCACAGAAGTTTGTTGTCAGAGACGCACATGCACATGGACAAACACACACACACACACACACACACACACACACATATATATATATATACATATATATATATATATATATATATATGCATGTGTACGTAGACGCACAGAGACTCACACACAGTCATACACACATACAGCCACAGACAAATACACGCACATATGGTTTCTTTTGTTTTCATTTATTTGATATCATACCAAGTCGTTACTATGTGTTATTTTTCCCTTTATAAATGCTTGACTATAATTGTTATTATATTCCCACCGTTTGGTTTGTTTCGTTTAGTTTATTCATTTAACGGCACATCAATAACATATGGGTTATTTAATGCCAATATCTGATTATTTTTTAAAGGTCTGACTGTGTTACATAATCTATGCGGCTGCATAAGATTATTGTCAATCCCCTGTAATTATGAGGGGATGAACCCTTTCATACCATGGCCGGGTCCTTCTATGGAAAATTACAGAAGCCCGCCAAATATGTGAAGTCACGTGGGACCTTTTTCAGAGTCCCCAGTTTGCAGTTGGACGTCAGGCAGAGCAGCGCCCATTTTGTGCTCTGCCTAAGTCTGGAACTCGCGTGCGCTATGTTAGTCAGATATTTAGTTACGTGAAATGTATAGTTAAGGAAATAAAAGTTTATATAAGTAAATGTTCTTGTGGTTGATGAATGTCTTGGTAACAAGACTAAGTAATGAATCCAGGACGACCAGCCAGCAAGAACATAGAAGGAAGGTCCAGAATTTAGAAGAGACCAGACCAAGATGTTAGACGATCAGAATAGCAAAGCCGGCCAGAAGAAGCGACTAGAAGTAAGAAGTAAAGAAGTAAGAAAAGGGTATACAACATGTATCGATTGGTACTGTGTAAACGTCAGTATGCAACAACTATTTATATCTGAAACCACCTTGGTGCAACACCATGAAGCCAAGAGGTCCAGAAGAAAGCGGTGGCAGCAAAGCACCGGTACATCAACATCTTCAGGGACAGCCTTCATATACGACATCAACGGTCAAGAATGTTTTTCGAACATTGTACCCCACAGTCACAGGAGACGCTGTAACTTCAGGAGCACAAAAACTATATTATAGTCTTTCGAGACTAAAATGCCAATTAATGAAATTCCCAACGTTTGGTTGGTTTCATTTAGTTTATTCATTTAACGTCACATCAAGAACCTGTGAGTTATTTAATGCTAAAATTTGATTCATTTTTAAAGGTCTGGCCAGAATAATAATTTCAAGTGAAGGCGCCTAGTGTAATGCTTATTGTCGTGGGAAATAGAGACGGTGACTCGAGTTCAAATCCTGAAGGAGCCTCTTTAAATGTCCAGATTAGTCAAAATGCAATACAAAAATGTAAATCCAGATTATCTGGTGTCCCTTAATTGCAGATTTCTTAATTGTCCCATTTTATTTCACCCAATTTTAAAAATTAAAAATTCCAAATAGTCTTGTATTACTTAAATGCCCAACGCAAAATTAAAATGAATTAAAAAAAAGAGATGTTACTTGTTTGTTTTATTTGTAATATTGAAATTGTGAATTACGGAATATATTTTGCCTTAATTTACGCTCTGTTTTAGCGAGCCAGGGTCAGGCGAATTCCCGATTAGATATTTTCCGAGTTTTTGTCACTTTTTGTCGGCAGATTGATGTAGATATTTCAAACGCATCTTCCCAGATGTTTATCGGCAAATCAATGTAAATATTTTACCACCTCTATTTTAAGAAAGAATGAGAAAGGTTTAAGTCAAGATTATTTTAATTTTTACATATTGAATTATTTTGCAATAACTATCAAGGAAACATAAATCGTTTTTTGGTTTAGTTTGGTTTGTTTTACGGCATATCAACGTCAGTGGGTCATTTAATGCCGACAAAGTTCTGAAATAAACTCATTCTTGATAGGTACTCAATTTTTTTATGAACACATTTTTGCTATTTAACCCATAGACGGTACCCTAACAGGTACTACGAATCCGGGACACGGTGGACCTGGAAGCAATCGTGAAGGGGGGATCCACATGACCCAGACCTCCAGAACTGGAACCTCACCGTCAAATAGTTTTCCGTCATACCCAGAACATGAACGCCCTCAGCCACTGCCTTCTAGCACCCATATGATAAAAAGGGTTGGGGCATGCTATAAGGGCAATAGGGTTGGGACAATCATATAGTTGCTAGGGCTTGTATAAATCGTTGTAATAATCAAATTATCATACTGTGTTATATTCACAGGTCCTGCTAGTGATCAGATTAATGATTCTTTTTAGTAAGGAGAGAAGAATGATACCACCGCGGACTGGAAAAATTATTGCTTTAACTTGTCTGTGAGATCTAATTTCCATATAACGGACAATCTGTTTATAGCCGACCAAGCCTTCCGTATGCAGGCATCAACATCGGTTTCTGTAGAAGAGATATTACTACCTAGGTACTGGAATTGTTCTACCGTCAAGTGTAAAATTTCTCCTTTTCACACTAAAAACAGAAAGAAGCAGGTGATATCCGGCACGGACTATTATAGATGCGGACTACGCAGATGATCTGGCACTTCTTGCAAATACGCCAGCACAGGCCGAATTCCTGCTGCAAAACAACGGCCTCCATGTGAACTTTGGTAAAACTGTCTGTCTCCTTTCTCTTACTCTATTTCTATCTCTGTCTCCTTTCTCTCACTATCTGTCTCATTTCTCTTACTCTATTTCTATCTCTGTCTCCTTTCTCTCACTATCTGTCTCCTTTCTCTTACTCTATTTCTATCTCTGTCTCCTTTCTCTCACTATCTGTCTCCTTTCTCTTACTCTATTTCTATCTCGTCTCTTTCTCTCACTATCTGTCTCCTTTCTCTCTCTATTTCTACTATCTGTCTCCTTCTCTTACTCTATTTCTATCTTGTCTCCTTTCTCTCACTATCTGTCTCCTTTCTCTTACTCTATTTCTATCTCTGTCTCTCTTTTCTTTCTCTCACTATCTGTCTCCTTTCTCTTACTTACTCTATCTTCTGTCTGTCTCCTTTCTCTCACTTACTCTTTTACTGTGTTTTTCCTCACCATTTGTAATAAACAAATTATCATACTACGGTGTATTCACAGGTCCTGCTAGTCATAATATTAATGCTTCTATTCAGGAAGGAGAGAAGAATGCTAATTAGAATTTCATACTTATCTTAGTTGAATCAACAATGTTGATGATTAAAAGTCATGTTCAGCGCGATGAAGACGCCCACAGAAATTATCTCATCCTTTGCAAACTGGGATGGGGGAATTACATTATAAACGGATCGGAAAAGATGGATAGAAGGCTAATAAAACAAAACAAAAAAACGTAATTAAAAAAATAATGAATAGATAATATTTAGTTTATTTAGTATACATCCTTGTTATCAAGGGTGAAAAAACAACAAATATTTTTATGTAATGGGTTCCTCCCGCTCCGTCACTATCAATGTCACCTCTATTTTCGCCTTCATTAACAACGTCACCCACCACCCACCTACCCACCCACACTATCACAACTCGAGCGGAAATGTAAAAGTATTTGAGAGACAAGTGGAGTTAAAAGTTAGTTTCGATTGAAAATAGCGATGAGAAAATGTAATATATATATATATATATATATATATATATATATATATATATATATATATATATATATATAAGTGCTTAATTGGAGTCGTACCTAATTTTGAAAATTAATTAATTAATAATGAATTAGGCGGGAATACCTATTAAATGTATGGCTAAACAAATCGAGAAAAATCAATCTCTGTATGTACATTTCGGCCTATTAGGCCTCATCAGCAGAGCTATAGATCGGGACCGCCCTGTGCGTGATTTGAAACTGGACTGCCAAGCTGACAGGCCGATCCCATAACCCCTACCCCGCCTAATTCATTATTAATTAATTAATTTTCAAAATTAGGTACGACTCCAATTAAGCACTTATTCTCCCAAAAATTATCGGCAAAAAGCCATTCCAAAACAAACCGTGTTTACAACATATATATATATATATATATATATATATATATATATAACGTAATAATGAGAAGTAAACAAACAAACGATGTGTTTTGATATGAGTTTTTTTAGCCGACAATTTTTGGGAGAATATGTGCTTAATTGAAATCATACCTAATTTTTGGAAATTAATTAATTAATAATCAATGAATTAGGCGGGAATACCTATTCAAATGTAAGGCTAAACAAATCGAGAAAAATCAATCTCTGTATGTATATTTCAGCCTATTAGGCCTCATCAGCAGAGCTATAGACAGGGTTCGAATCACACACAAAGCGGTCTTCCTGTCTAAATACAGTTAACAATAGTGTTAACAACACGGATTATAAACAAGCTCTGAAGATGATTTTTATAAAATCGAAATGTTGTTCAATATCAGCTATGAATATGTTATAAAATGTTTTCACTTTAACAGCATTTTGTAGTGTTTTCATATCCTTTTATCTATACTCATATATAGATATATGAATATGATATAAAATGTTTTCACTTTAACAGCATATTGTGTGTTTTCATATCCTTTTATCTATACTCATATATATATATATATATATATATATATACTAGCAAATATATGCACCCTCCGGGTGCAAGTATTTAAGTTTTAATATAATAAAAAATCATGTTAAATTAGAAAGGCTAATGAAACTGAATAAGAATTCAGATAAAAATATTTGGAACAGAGGGGGTATGATTGAAAAATAGAACAACTTTGAAATCAACTCTTCCATCATTTTCCCTTACTCCCGTCTTTCAGTGGTAAATTTTCCTAATTTAACTATTTAGTTAAAATAGGAAGTAAAGAATGATATTACAGTTATTTCTTCTTCTTAATGGATTTCTTTTAAGATTTATCCCTGAGATTTTGCTCATATTCATTAATATAAAACCAAACAATTAGAAATCAATAATACTAAGCATATATTTATTAAAAATCAAATTTTTAAGATCAATATGCAAATTAACCTTCCCGTTCACACTGTAAACTGGTATTTTGTTGTATATATAAATACAATTGCATGTTATTAGCATGTAGATATGGTCAACAGTATTAATAATGTAAAACAATTTTATTAATAATTGAAATTTAATTAAAAATAAAATCATGGAGAATGTGACGTAAATAACTAAGGGAATTGTGACTTGAATAGTAATATAGTTTCGGTTACAGACATACAAACCCACAATCTCCATTATAATAAGATATATATATATATATATAGTTTCCGTGTGCCGCTTTAACGTTATCCTTGTAGTAGCTTTAGTGATCTGACCAAAAGTGGCCAATACTTAAAATAGATAGAGCAGCAACTAAGACTATTAGTGCTATTTGAAATGCAAACAGATTCGTCCAGGATTTAAACTCGATTCCTTTTCCTACGACTCTACCCAATGCACCACGCACCTCCAACTTCAGAAGAAATGAATAACGTGTTAACAAACTACCGCGCTACTACCAATCACTGCGGGTACCTCAAACTGCTTCAGTTATGTGATATACGCGCTGTTAACTAAGTACGTATTAAAACACTACAAAAACATTTGACTCAACCTTGTATTAATACTAGCATTTATCCTTCTATTTTCTCTGTTTTACATCAAACTAAATAGAAATAATCTTTCTCTTCCTTTCGATTCCAAAAATTAGATGCGTTTCTCTTTCCTTTTCCTTTTTTGAGGACTTTGTAATCGCTGGTATCATCTACGAAATAGTATTTGCAATGAAACCTTAAACATCCTGGCAAATGCTGTGGACGTTCCAAATTATTCCCTCCTCATCTTTGCAGCGGATTTGAAACAATCACGATGACGCGTTTAAACAAACGCCGCTAGATGGCGCTCTTAGAGTATATGCAGAAGTGACGTCGTTTTTAGGGACTACAAACAAGGCAAGTTAGGGTCGGTGAGATGGGGAGAAAACGCTTCGCCTTCATCAACATGGATATTTCAACGGCTTCACAATCATGTCCGCTCTGTGCAGAGTTTTATTATTCATTTATTTTTTTTTTTATATCTGTTTTTTTTTTTTTTATATCTGTTTTTTTTTTTTTTTTTTTTTTTTTTTTCGTTTATATCTGTTTTTTCGTTTGAGCAATTATTTCCACCCTGCAATATACATTCGCCCGCCTTTTATAATTTTTTTTTTTTTAAAGATATTTTTATGCTGATTTAAACCATATATACGAGCGCTGTTCGCATGTCACTTAGAGGGTTTGGTGTCAAAGGTCTTTTTCCGTGCCTGGTGGAAGCCTTTTATTGACAAAGTAAACGAGTTCATTTATTTATCTGCATGGTGGTAATATTTACAACGTTGTTCGGTGGGCACAGTCTTGTGGCTTCACGGAAAGAGGAAGTAAAATAAAAGATGCAAAATTAGAAAGTAAAAGCGAGGAAAAAAGGAGAGAGAGAGAGAGAGAGAGAGAGAGAGAGAGAGAGAGAGAGAGAGAGAATTGGCGGGAAGATGGGGGAGATGCAGAGATGAATAAATGTTGCAAGGAATGAATAGAGAACTATCTCTCAGAGTAAGAAAGATGAAATAAATGGCAAAAGTGAAAAATCTTAAGAAGTATATATTTCTTAAGCTAAACAAGTCGGGCACAAGGCCTTATCCAACAATTTTTTTTCGGACGAGATTCTGTTTGTATATCCAAATGTCGTTTTTATCTGGATATTCTTAACGATTTCCATAATTAGACCACCAAAACACACTTACTAATAATACAAGTAAAGTCGGTATCAGCTACAGAGCGAAGGAGCCTATCCCTTTTCCTAGCTCTAGACCAGGGACATTGTATTTTGGGTCTGAGGTGGAACGCAACATCTACCATCAGCTCCCCAAGATAACTATCTTAGAGGAAGAAAGATGAAATAAATGGCAAAAGTGAAGCATCTTAAGAAGTAGATATTTCTTAAGCTAGTCAGCATCTGTGATTGTTTGTGCGGGATATCGCCTGCTTCTTGTCCTTTTTAGTGTGAACTTTTTCTTTTATGGTATCTAATGATGTTCGGAGTACGTAGTTTAGGCATATTATAAATATATATGGTGCCAATGTGTCTCCTTGAAGGACTCCAGCGGCGATGTCAAAGAAATCTTTGTCGCCATCAGGTGAGCGTACCATCGCTTTAGTGTCTTTGTATAGCATCATTATAGCTGAAACCGTTTCATTGGGGAGACCATATGCTAATAGTATTTGTTCCATTTTCCTCCATATATGGAATCAAATGCCTTGGAGAAATCTACGAATAATAGCGTTGCCTCTAGATTCTTTGCTCGTATCCCTTCTATGATCCGTCGAATAGTCAGGATCTGAGAGGTTGTGGATTTCTGTGGAATTCATTTTGGTTTCTCCTAAGGATTTTCTCTATTTCGGGCCGGATGCGATTAAGTAGAAAAGCATTAGTGTAAGTAAAGTCGATGGAGTGGCCTATTATTGGTATCAGTTAGAGAACGAGGTAGGCTATCCGCTTTTCACTTGCTCTAGACCAGGGACATTTTATTTGTCTGAGGTGGAGCGCCACACCTACCTACAGCTCCCCAAGAGAACTATCTTGGAAGAAGAAAGATGAAAAAAAAAAGCGAAGAATCTTAGGAAATAGATATTTCTTAAACTAAACAAGTTCGGCACAAGGACATTGTCGAATAAATATTTGGAGGCAATTCTGCTTCATATATCCAAATATCGGTTTTGTCTGGACATTGTATTTTGCGTCTGAGGTGGAGCGCCACACCTAACACCAGCTCCACAAGAGAACTATCTTAGAGAAAGATGAAATAAATGGCAAATGCGAAGAATCCTAAGAAGTAGATATTTCTTAAGCTAAACAAGTCTGGCACAAGGCCTTGGTGAATAACATTTTGGGGGGCGATTCTGCTTATATATATATATATATATATATATATATATATATATATATATATATATTCGTGTTCCTTAAAAGTACGACAGATATCATCTTGCAACAGTCTCTGGTTAAAAATGAGACCGTCGAAATTATCCAAGATGAAATGCAAAAAAAGCAAATCCTAATTATCTGGTGTTGCTTATCCCCCGAATATTTATTTCTTATTAGTATCATCACCTCGGCTAAATAATGGACCATTCCGCTTTTATATAATTAAAATTGCTACTAATCTTTAGGAGTATACTCCCCACTTGGAAAAACAGGATATTTTCGGATAATAAAGAATATATTTCCCATCGTAATTTGCAGTAGTGTTCAACTCTACTAACATAACACCGATTGATGTTATAGGATGATATAATAGAATAGGAGGAATTGCTTTGGAAGCGACCCTCTTCAGAGCGCGGCACATAAAATTGCTCGGAAAAATGCATATCTAAAGCTAGGCGTTTCCGGTAAATTCCTCACAGAAAATTCATCGTGGTTAAATTCATGGTGTGATAAATTCTTCTTCGGTAAATTCAATCGTGGGTAATTTTTTTGTATACAGCCACAGGACTTTGACAAATAACGTGGAACACATATATATATATATATATATATAAGAAATTGATATAAAGTAACCTACTCGAGTTTCATCATCTGAATTGTCAGGGTTACATCCGCTGAATTAATCGAGTTTTCGATTAATATCAGTTGATACCATGCGTTCAAGTGTATTTTAGCAGCATTTTCTCTTTTAAACACGTTTGGTTGAACTCGAGTGACGATTCCTGTCGTACGAGTTTCTGTTCAATCCTTTTAAGGTGTCTGGCCATCTTTTTGGTGTCATGGTGGAACTGGTGTAGTAATCCACCAAAGGTGTCTCTACGAGCGCTTTCGGCATGTCGATCCTG
>CM042169.1:35522443-35557443 GCA_023376005.1 Doryteuthis pealeii
ACAGTTTTATTAAAACCGGTAAGTAAATTATTCACACAATATACTATGTAAACATTTCTTAATGATACACACATTGCAGGATTGTAAATGCCTTAATAATATGAGCTGTTTCGAGGCAAATAAATCTCAGCTAGACATTAATAGAGACAATGTTAATAAATAAGATGTTAATTAAGATTTATTAATGATTATTTAATATCCATTGAGAATGTAACGGAAATAACTAAGGGAATTGTGACGTTGGTGGTGACATAGTTTCGGTTACGGATAGACAGGGACACAATCTCCATTATAATAATATAAACCAATATAACATAATTCTTCTTTTCTTTTGTTCTTTTTTGATTTTAAGGGGTGTGAACCCTATTATTTTATGCCGCATACGTTTTATTCTATTCATTCTTGATAGGTATTAAAATTATTTTCTGTTTTTTTCAACTCAGTTTTTTAAATACATATGGTTAAGTCAATTTCTTTTCTATTTAACCAATAAATGGGACCCTAACAGGTTCTGCCACTCCGGGTCTGGGTGGACCTGGGAGTAATTGGGATAAAGTGGTACTTCACACTCCCCATAGCTCCAGATGGTGCAGTGTAACGTCATACCCAGGACTTTAAGACCCTCTGCCACTGCCTTCTAGCATATATGATAAAAAGCGTTGGATTTGCCATAAGGGATTTAGGGTCGAGACAATCATATGGATGCTAGGGCTTGATACAACCAGCCGATTGATCGGAGGGAGGCTTTCCGACCGTCTGTATAGCATAGGTAAGTGCCAAATGGAGTGACTTTTCAGCCACCCGGATGCCGTTCTTAAGTATCACAGGTTGCCACCTACGACCAACACGTGGCCCCAATCGAAATAGAAAAAATAAGATAAGAGAAAATGTGTTTAAAAAACTGAATTAAAAAAAAGAATTTCAAGTACCAAAAAAGAAGGAATAGAAGAAAATGTATTATTCTGAATTTTTTATATGGGGCTTGATGATTTGTATTATTTGTATTATTTGGACTATTGTCCTCATCCTTAATATTATCTACACAACGTATCGGCCGATGTGGCTACCGGCTTTCTTCAGGAATTTCTTGTCAGACTCGGGAACCCACTCTGCAATATCTGGGACCTTCAAGCAGTAATCGGGAGCCCTCATGGAATGAGAACAGCCTACCCTGTGGATTGAATAAATAGTTCGGTTCGAAGTTCCGTAAAGGCTCCTGATTATAACATGAAGCCTCCCCAGTTCGACAAGAAGGTTCCGGTTCAACGAGAAGTTCCGACAAGAAATACCTAAACATGGTCGGAGGTTACATCGGCCGAAACGTTGTGTAGATAATAATAGGGATGAGGACAATAGTCAGAATAATCCAAATAATACAAATTATCAAGTCTCATCTCAAAGATTCAGAAAAAATATCTTTTTGTTCTATTCTTTCTTTATGGGTCCGTAAAATTATTCTTTGAAATTTTTGTTAACTTTTTTCTTCTATTTCGTTTGAGGCCAACTGTTAGCCGTTGGTGGTGACCTGTGATGCTTTAGGACGGAATCCGGGTGGCTGAAAAGTCCATGACTTGCAACACACAACTTTGGCTCATACCTCTGCTATGACAATAGTCCGATTAATCCAAATAATACGGAACAAAATGTATTCGGCATAATATAACCCAACAAGGGTTGACATGCCGTAGATTTCAAAAACGAAACAAATAAGTGACCTATTTGCCATTTGTAGGAAGTGCGTGGTGTAATGGTTAAAGTCATGGGAAATGGACTTGTCGCCCGAGTTCAAATCCTGGATGTGGTAATTGCATTTCACTTAGCCCTAATACCCTTGGGAAAAGTATGAATCCTACTCCCCCTCCAGCTATGGGTAAATAGTTAGGCAACCGGTCTAGGAGAAAGAAAACTTTGAATTCAAACCCGTTGAACTCCGCTTAGAAATTGACCTTGTGTCGCATCCTGCTCGTGCGGAGGGGTTGGTAATTTTATATTTGCCCTAGAAAGCAAAATACATAGCGGACGATTTTCATTTTTCCCAAAGACTCAGAAATTCCTTAGATACATTTTCATTCCAATGAATTGTGCCGTGATTAGTTGGGGTAGCTAGTTCATCAGATAGGATCTTATCTGCCGTTAAGATTACAAATTCTTTCCATTTCCGTCGTGATTTTGTTGCTGTTTCATGTTAAGGCACTTAAAAGCTGAAACACTCCTGCATTTAAACAAAGAATATTTGGCTGACACAGAGCTAACTTAAACGTGAGATTATCTCATCTTTTTTTTTCTTCTCTTCAAATTTACTTGTAGACTTTTATCTGTTATCCGGGATCCTGTATCCGGCATCAATCTCCGCTTCAATCTCTTTGTTTTAGATTGTGAGTCGATTTCTTTAAATCAGTCTACGGCTTCCGCGGATTTTATACATTTCTGTTTCTATCTATCTAACTATACTTATGGCAAGCCCTAACCCCTTTTTATCATATGGGTGCTAGAAGGCGGTGGCTGCGGGTCTACATGTCCTGGGAATGACGTTAGACTCTATCTGATGGTGAGGTTCCAGTTTTGGAGGTTTGGGGAATGTGGAGCACCCCTTCATCACCATTGCTCCCTGGTCCACTCTGACCCGGAGTGGTAGTACCTGTTAGGGTCTCATCTATGGGTTAAATAGAAAAATATATTTATAAAAAAATTGTATTATCCATTAAGAATTGATGTATTTCAAAACTTTATCGGCATTAAATGACCCACTGAGGTTGATATGCCGTAAAACAAAACAAACCAATCTAACTATACTATTTGCTCAGAACCGAAGCTACAACATCAGTTAGAATTTTGCAAATCAGATATTATGAATAACTTAAAATTGGTTAACTTTAAAACTTTTTGACGGCATTTTTGGATTCCTTTGGCTAAAATGCTCTAGGAAATATATTTTTAGGAGTAGGGAAGCTCTAGAATTCATTTTACGGATAAAAATAGATTACAAAATGTCGCCATTTTCGCTACACCCTACCCAAATGTCAATTATTAGAATCAACATAACTCCGCCAATTTTTGGAATTAGGAACTCAAAATTTGGAGATTGGCTAAATTTAAGATAGTCCACATCTCTTCAAAATTTCAGAAAAAATTGAAGTGCAAAATTTTAACAAATGTAGCTTCGGTTCTGAGCATATATCAAACTATCTTTTTGGTACAAATAATGTTCGATATATGTGAAATAATAATCGAAAAAATTGTTCTCATAGACGCAGTGTGACATTTGGATATTGATCATGTTATGAAAGAATAAAAATCATCAATAACTTAAAATTGGTTGAGATTACGACTTTTTAAATAGCATTTTTGGATTCCTTGGGCAAAAAATAATTTTATAAACCAATGCTTATGAGTAGGGATCTAGAACTCATTTTACAGACAAAAATACGTTGGCAGTGGATGGCGACCCGTGATGCTTAAGGAAGGAATCCTGGTGGCTGAGCAGTGCATTACACGCAAGCACTCCACTTTGGCTCTTAGGCTAGACGGGTGGTCTGAGAGGCCCCCCTTTGATCAGTTAGCTGGTCGCATCAAGCCCTAGTACCTACATGATTGTCCCAACCATATTGCCCTTATGACAAGCCCCTACACTTTTTATCATATATGTGCTTGAAAGTACTGTCTGAGGGTCTTGGGTATGACGTTATACTCTATCTGAAGGTTAGTTTCCGGTTCTAGGAGTCTGAGGAACGTGGAGCCTCCTTTCATCACCATTGCTCACCGGTTCACTCAGATCCGGAGTGGTAGTAACTGCTACCTGGATCCCATCTATGGGTTGAATAGAATGTTTTAAATAAAAAATTGAGTTTGAAAATCTTTCTTCCAAACTATAACTCCGAATCTTTCAAAAACTTTGCCGGCAATAAATGACCCACCGAGGTTGATATGCCGTAAAACAAAATAAACTTTCAAACATCCAAGCCACTGTAGTTCGAACTCGCTTCCGTGTTGTTTAGCTACAAAACTACGATGAATCGAAAATGGCATTGAAATGGTTAATGTTATTTTGAAATAAAAGGATATGATGAAATAAGGTCAAACATTTTTTGGTTTGAGAAGGAAATGTTACGGAAGACAAAAAGAGCAAAAATTTAAAAGACAATTGTATACATTGTTAATAACGTAGAAAAGTGTAGGTACAACAACACGTTGATTCCTCAGTCATCGAAAATGGCATTGAAATGGTTAATGATATTTTGAAAATAAAAGAATAGATATAATGAATAAGGTCAAATATTTTTTGGTTTGAGAAGAAAATTACGGAAGTCAAAAGAGCCAAAAATTGTAGATGGCATTAAAATGGTTAATTATATTTTGAAAAAAAAAAAAAATAGATATAATGAAATACAGGCCAAACATGTTTTGATTTGAGAAGGAAAAGTTACGGAAGTCAAAAAGAGCCAAAAATTGTAGATGGCATTAAATGGTTAATATATTTTGAAAAAAAAAAAGAATAGATATAATGAAATAAGGCCAAACATGTTTTGATTTGAGAAGGAAAAGTTACGAAGTCAAAAAGAGCCAAAAATTGTAAATGGCATTAAAATGGTTAATTATATTTTGAAAAAAAAAAAAGGAATAGATATAATGAAATAAGGGCAAACATGTTTTGATTTGAGAAGGAAAAGTTACGGAAGTCAAAAAGAGCCAAAAATTGTAAATGGCATTAAAATAGTTAATTATATTTTGAAAAAAAAAAAAAAATAGATATAATGAAATAAGTCCAACATGTTTTGGTTTGAGAAAGAAAAAGTTACGGAAGACAAAAAGAGCAAACATGAAAAAAATAGTATACATTGTTAATAACGTAGAAAAGTTTAGCTACAACCCCAATATGAATCCTCAGTCATCGAAAATGGCAATGAAATGGTTAAAGATATTTGGAAATAAAAGAATAGATATTAATGGAATTTGGTTAGAGAAAGAAAAGTTTACGGAAGACAAAAAGAGCAAAAAATCGAAAATGGCATTAAAGTGGTTAATGATATTTTGAAATAAAAGAATAGATATAATGGAATAAGGTCAAACATGTTTTGGTTTGAGAAAGAAAAAGTTACGGAAGACAAAAAGAGCAAAAAATTAAGACAATTATACACTGTTAATAACATAGAAAAGAAGTTTAAAAAAATGAGAACATGAGAAATAAAAAGAAAAAAAGCGAAGTGAAAGGAAATTAAATGTTTAAAACAATGTAAAGGTCATTGACAAGAAAGAAAAAAAAGGCGAGTTTGTTACAAGAAGAAAAAAATGCTTGCATGTTGTATGTCCTAGTTTCAAATAAGCTGTGCGTTCTGCGCCAGACTATCCGCCCCACCCTCGCCGTTGAGCGACTTCTGCTTGCATTGTAAAATTTGCAACGTAGCAGCATACACGCATGCGTAAACAATCAAGTACATAAGTACGCGTGCGCAGGAAAATACGACAATGACTTCATGTACAAATGCACGCACACTTAAACTCTGTCAAATCTGCATGGAACCATTCTGGCAGATTCGTGCCAGTACCTAGATTAAATTCACAACTCAATAGTCTTATATATATATATATATATATATATATAAGATTTTTCCAAAACTTGGTAGTAAGGGATGATTCTATATGTGATTTCTAAGATCCACTGTACTAATATTGATGATCCAGTATGTATAAATACAGTGAATCATTAAATCACTAAAGAGAGCTCAATGTAAAATAACCTTTTAGATTATATACAGAGCAATATTTATCATAGAAAGGAAGGAAGAACTCAATACAGTAATCCCATAATAAATTTATTTCGACGAAAATTGGGGCCCATATAAATCTAAGTTGATTTAATGATCCAGTATGTATAAATTCAGCGAATCTTTAAATCACTAGAGAGAGCTCAATGTATAATAAACTTTTTAGATTATATACAGAGCAATATTTATCATAGAAAGGAAGGAAGAACTCAAAACCGTAATTCCATTTTTTTAAATTTTTTTATTTACTTCTCTATTTATATTTTAATATAATACTCTGTTTTTACTGTCCTGTCCTTTTTATGTCTGTCAGAATACCCTAAGAAGCCAAACATGTGGTGTATCTCTTTTTTCTCATTCTACTTCCTGTTACCATAGTGACAATCTTATACTGTTAAAAAAAAATTTTTTAAATATTTTTTGTTTTTGTTTGAATTTACTTTTGTAAATTCTACTTTTTGCTTTTTGTGAAGTGCAATTTCAAAAGTGAATTGAGACCCATCTGATGAGACTGGATTTGGGGTAGCTATATTAAATCAACTTAGATTTATATAGGCCCCAATTTTGGTCGAAATAAATTTATTATGGAATTACGGTGCTGAGTTCTTCCTTCCTTTCTATGATATATATATATATATATTATATATATATATATATAATATATATATATATATATATATATATATATACTGCTCTACTGCATCGTTCGTTCGAACTACTATCAATTCCTACAACCTCCCTCTACCAATTGTTACAACCTCCCACTTCCAATTCCTACGCTACTGTTCGTTTTCCTTAAAAAACGAGACAGGGAACATACCATCAGTTTCCTACCTGAAGATGGCAAATCGAATTGCCGAAAGCGCTCGTAATGAAACCTTTGGTGGACTGCTACAACAGTTCCACCCTGACACCAAAAAGATGGCCAGAAAATTAGAAAGGATCTAACAAAAACTCGTCCGACAAGAATTGTCAGTACAGTTTAACACAACACACACACACACACACACATATATATATATATATATATATATATATATTATCTATATATATTATATATTATATATATTATATATAATATATATATATATATATATATATATATATATATATATATTATCTAGCGTTTTTTTGTATCTGGAGCGCCACACCTTCCATCAACACCTTACTTTACGGCATAGATTCCTGTGCTACTCTTACGCTGAGTTGGCGATGGCCGGTATCGAACCCGGAACCTTGTGGTTCCTTGGCTGACGCTTTACCAACTGAGCTAAGCCGACCCTAGGTTGCTAACCATTACACAATTCCAAAGTTTACAAATAAGTCTATAATTTAAATATTTCCGAGAAACTCATTGCCAACTTTAAACCACTCACAGCGGATCTACCACCTATGTGATCCTACCGTAAACAGCTGGATGCGACTCTTGCACGTGTGACTTTGTTTCACTGTAGAATCACTACGTGAACAACCATGTCATCTTTTGTCTGTGAACGAACCTTAGGACTGCTACTTGATCCATTTGCAATAAGGAACATCATACGGGGAAAAAAATACCAAGAAATTTTGGTACAGTCGTGGGAGAAATTTGCTAGACAAAGAGTTAAGCCATGTTTCTAATGAGAAAAAGCTATGATCTAATATCTATAGCATACGGATGTAATAAATATGTCTTTATTTCTCTCAGGCAATGTCTTTCAAAAATTATTTTTTACGACGACCGGGGGGTGTTTTCTGTTGCTAGTATATATTAAGGAATTACAATTTTTTCACGTAGTAGTTAAAATATATAGTACTATCCTATAGGAGACGTGTTTGGTTTGGTTTGATTTGGTTTGGTTTGTTTTACGGCATCTCAACCTCGGTGGGCCATTTACTGCCGACAAAGTTGTAAAATAAAATCATTCTTAATGCATAATACAATTTTGTTTATAAACTCATGTTTTTCTATTCAACCCATAGATGGGATCCTAACAGGTACTACCACTCCGGGTCAGGGTGGATCAGGGAGCAATGGTGATGAAGGGGTGCTCCACATTCCCGAAACCTCCAGAACTTGAACCTCACTATCAGATAGAGTTTAACGTCATTTGATGGTGAGGTCTACCGTCTGTGTATATATATTTAGCAATCACTCCGTACGTGCATGATGTAATACTAGGTCAATCTTTTAGGCGGAGTTTAACAGTTTTCCTTCTCCTAGATTGGTTACCTAGCCAAGGTTAAGAGCCCAGTCTGCCTTGCTATTTGACAATAGCTAGAGGAAGAGTAGTTGGATGCATACCTTTCCCAAGGGTATTAGCATTATGTGAAATGCAAACAGCTTCGTCCAGGATTTGAACTCGGGACGACGATCCCATTTCCTACGATTCTAACCCTTATATCAGGCGACTCTATTTAGTGTCTGTCTGTGTGTAACCAGTTGGCGCCTACACGATTAATCCGATGATGATGATGAAAATTCACATATATGTTAAGCTATGATCCACATTTTTGTTGTAGCCTCGTTTTCATTTACAATGTAGCGTAGTATATGTCAATTTGAAATTGAAAAGAAATCAATTTGTTGTTGTTAAAAAGATTTTTGCTACTCAGTGACACAGTTTTAAAGAGCTTTTTCGGCTAGAAACCACAAGGTTCCTAGTTCGATGCCGGCTCTCGCCAACTCAGCGTATGAGTAGCACATGGATCTGTGCGGTAAAGTGAGGAGCTGATGGTAGGTGTGGCACTCCACCTCAGACGCAACAAAAACAATCTCCTTCGTCTAGCGCTAGTGAAAAAGGGATAGACTCCCTCGCTGATTGGCTGATACCAACATTAGACCACCCCGATGACTTTACTTACTTACTTACTTACTTACGTGTCTGTAAGAGACAAGTTCAAAGAAAATAAAGAGAGCGATCGATTAAGAGAAGATATTATTAGCTTTAATATATATATATATATATATATATATATATATATATATATATATATATATATCAATAATCCTTTATTTATTTTTTGTGAGTGTATGGAGGCGCAGGTTTAAAAAAACATGCTGCATTTTTTGGATGTTACGTATAATAGTAATGTCGGTGAATTGACCTATTTTCGATATCAGCCGGCCATCAATATAGCAACGCCCTCCTATATAAGGGATAGAGCACTCCATGCCGGCCTTTACATTCATACAAATGTGTGTATTAAAATAGTTTTAAAGTTTTCGCATTCTGTAGGTCATGATAGCCTAGCGGTTAAGCTGTCCGACCGATACTTAACCAATCAGATTTCAATCCCGGGTGTAGGTAGCTTACAAATGTCTAGCCACACTGAAGAGACTTGATAAGTCGAAAAATAGATTGGAACATCGTGATCAGCTCCGTTGAACTTTAAACCAAAAAAATCTGACATCCGCTTTAGAAAATTTGATCTGTCAGTGTGGCTTCGTAGCTCGCATCACGGCTCGACTAATATCACACCCGAGAAAACAAAAATGTCTTCTTGATAACATGCACAACGTAGGAGGAAACAAATGACTCACTGCTAACCCTCATCTATTGATTACGATTGAATAGTGCCCCACCATATATATATATATATATATATATATATATATATATATATATATATACTAGTAAATATATGCACCCTTCGAGTGCAAGTATTTAGGTTTTGATGTAATAAAATATTGTATCAAATTAGAAACAATTTAGAAAATGATAAACTGAGGGGGTATAATCGAAAAATAGAACAGCTTTAAATCTAACTCTTCCTCATTTGCCATCACTCCCGTTTTTCATTTTTCCTAATTAATCTATTTAGTTAGATTATGAAGTATTTAATAAAATTACAGTTCTTTCGTCTTGTTTATGGATTTCTTTTAAGATTTATCGGCGAGATTTTTGCTCAGATTCGTTAAGAGAAAACCAAACAAATAGAAATCAATAATACTAAGCATGTATTTATTAAAATCAAATTCTTAATATCAATATGCAAATTAGCCTTCTCGTTCACACTGTAAACCGCTATTTTGTTGAATATATAAATATACTTGCGTGTTATAAGTATGTAGAGTAATCCAACACTATCAATTAGGTATAACAATTTTATCACTAATTCAGGTTTAAATGAAAAGTAAATTCATGGTCAACATGACGTCAATAACTAAGGGAATTGTGACTTGAGTTGTGATTTAGTTTCGGTTACAGACAGAAAAACACGCAATCTCCATTATAATAAGATATATATATATATATATTATTATTATTATAAATCAATTTTGGTCTCCTAAAGGCTTTTAAACTTTTTAGTTTTATGATACGAATGTTATACTAAAGTATTACTTGGGTCTCAGATTGAATTGTTTTTAAATGTTTAATTTTAAATTTGCATTAATTGACAATTAAGTAAAACAAACTGACCCGTCTCTTACTTCACATTGTGCCTATCATTTTCAATCTCTCGTGGAAATAGCACCCAATAAGGAAAAGGTAGTAAAAATAAAGGAAAGTACAAAGATAAAGAAAGAAGGAAAGAAGGAAAGGAAAATTGAAAGAAAGAAAAAAACCTTATGAATATAAAGAAAAAAATTAAGAAAAACGACAGGAAAAAAAGAAAAGAAAAAGAAACGCATGTCAAAAAATAATTGAAAAAAAGGAAAAACGAAAGGAAAGGAAAAAAGGAAAGAAAAAGGAAAAGAAAGAAAGAAAGAAACGAGAATTGAAAGGAAGAAAAGAAAAGGAAAGAATTTGAAAGAAATAAGAAAGAAAAAGAAAAAAAGAAATAAAAGAAAAAAGAAGAAAAATAAATCCCAAAAGAAGATAAAAAGAAAAGGATAAAAGAAAGAAAAGAACAAAGACAATGAGTGAAAGAGAGAAAGAAAGAAAGAAAGAAAGAAAGGGAAATTGAAAGTAAAGACAACATTGAATTGATAACTATTGAAAGAAAGAAAAAGAAAGAAAGAAAGGAAATAATAAAAACGAAAAAAGAAAGGAAAAAAATGATCTGAAGAAAATGTATTGAAAGAAAAAGAAAGAAAAAAGAAAGAAAACACAGAAAAATGATTAGAAAAATAAAGAAAAACAAAAGGAAGGCAAAAAAGTAACGAATATAATGGGAAACAATAAATAAATGAATAAATAAATAAAGAAGAAAGAAAGAAAGAAAGAAGAGAAAAGCCAGTGTAGTACAGATGGTTGATAGAAAGAAAGAAAAAAGAGAAAAAAAGAAAAGAAAGAAAGAAAGAAAGAAAGAAAGGGAAAAAGAAAAAAAAGAAATAGAGAAACAGTAAGGTTTGTACGAATGATTGTTTGAAAGAAAAAAGAAAAAAGAAAGAAAGAGTAAAGAAAATGCAAGGGTAGTACAAGTGATTGATAGAAAGAAAAAAGAGAAAAAAAAAAGAAGAAAAAAAAGAACCATCAAATGATGCTCTATAGAAACAAACAAAAGAAAGAAAGAAAGAAAGAAAGAAAGAAGAGGAAAATTAAAAGAAAGAAAAGAAATGAAGAACCATAATATGATGCTCTATAGAAACAAACAAAAAGAAGAAAGAAAGAAAGAAAGAAAGAAAGAAAGAAAGAAAGAAGAAAGGAAAATTATAAGAAGAAAAGGAAAGAAAGAACCATAAAATGATGCTCTATAGAAACGAACAAAGAGAAAGAAAGAAAGGAAAATTAAAACAAGGAAAACAAAAAGAAGAACCGTAAAGTGATGCTCTATAGAAACGAACTAAAAGAAAGAAAGAAAGAAAGAAAGAAAGAAAGGAAGTAAAATTAAAAGAAGGAAAACAAAAGAAGAACCATAAAATGATGCTCTATAGAAACAAACAGAAAGAAAGAAAGAAAGAAAGAAAAAAAAAGAAAGGAAGGAAAATTAAAAGAAAGAAAAGGAAAGAAAGAACCGTAAGATGATGCTCTATAGAAACAAACAAAAGTCGAGCTAACCAACAAATGATTCCTGGTCGAAACTTTGGTTCTTTTAAAAGGCTTTAACGTTGTCTGTGGACGACGACGATGCCTTGTATGACGTACGACTAAGACAATTTCAGGATTGCGAAAGGTTCTGGCGCCGGGACTGGAGAGAACACGAAACAGACTGTCGCGGGATTACCAATAGTGGGTGAGTGGGTAAGTTGGGATAGAACAGAGCGAGAAGAAAGCGCACAGGCCGGGATTAAGGATCGCAGGCCCCAGAGGCTGTCCTCTATTCTTCTGAAGTCCCAAAGACTGGAAACGAGAGTGGAAGTGAGCGGGGGACAATGCTGACAGACAGGCAGATTGTCGCAGTGAACAAAGGGCTTCGCAGTGAGACTACCGGTGACAAGTGAACGTATGACAATTCAAGGGACAATATTAGAATAATAACAACGAAAGAATAAACGACAAATGATTGGAAAATGATGACGTAGTATAGTTGATTCAAGCTCCATTGACATTACTCCCAGGTCCACCGAATCAGAGCGGTAGTACCACGTAAGGTCAAATAGATATGTTTGAAAATTATTTGTATTAGATAGGAATGCTTACTGCATATACATTATTTATATTAAAATAGTTACTTGAAGCTATAATCTATCTATCTATGTATCTATGTATCTATCTATCTCTTTCTCTCTCTCTCTCTCTCTCTCTCTCTCTATCTATCTATCTATCTATCTATCTATCTATCGCTCTCTCTTTCTATATATATATATACATATATATATATATATATATATATGTGTGTGTGTGTGTGTGTGTGTATATATACACACAAACACACAAATATAATATATAATATATATATATATATATATATAATAATATAGAGAGAGAGATAGATAGATAGATAGAGAGAGAGAGAGAGAGAGAGAGAGAGAGATAGAGAGAGAGAGAAATAGATAGATAGATAGATAGATAGATTATAGCTTTAAGTAACTATTTTAATATAAATAATGTATATGCAGTAAGCATTCCTATCTAATACAAATAATTTTCAAACAGATCTATTTGACCTTACGTGGTACTACCGCTCTGATTCGGTGGACCTGGGTGTAATGTCAATGGAGCTTGAATATAATATATATATATATATATATATATATATATATATATATATATATATAATATAAGTGCAGTTGGTGTGGATGTATGTATGTCCAGATGTAACTACGAAAATAAAACAATTGAAGACAATGTAAATAAATATACACATTAAATATCACCAGTTCTTCCTTTTTGTGCAAAACATATGAAGATTTGATTTATTATATTCGCAGATATTCAAAAATTCGAATATACATCGAAATAGCATTGAAATTCTACTTAAAATAGTCCAGCATTTATAAATCGCCAAAGTAAATAAATCAATACACCAGGGTTTTCCCTCCACCTCTACCTATTCGACGCTGGGTAGCTGCTTCTAGTACATATATAAAGGGCAGTTGTTTGTATGTATGTCCGGAGGAAACAATGAAATAAATAATGACAATATATATAGGGTCAGCCACAGACACGTGTTTCGTTTTATCAAGTCTCTACAGTGTGGCTAGACGTTTCGTAACCTACCTACAGCCGGAATTGAAATCCGATCGGTTGGGTGTCAGTCCGGCACCTTGACCATTAGATTGTCATCACTTACAGAATGGGAAGTGGATTTTTAACTGTTTTAATACACACATCGCTTTGTGTGTATATATTGTCGTCGTCGGGGCGGCCAAATGCCGGTATCAGCCAATCAGCGAGTGAGTCTATCCCCATTTCTCTAGGGATAGACCAAGGAGATTGTTTTTGCATCTGAGGCGGAGCGCCACACCTACCATCAGCGCCTTACTTTATCGCACAGATGTATGTGCTACTCATAACGCTGAGCTGGTGAGGGTCGGTATCGAACTAGGAACATTGTGGTTTATATATATATATATATATATATATATATATATAATGGAGATTCGCTTCCGGTTTTTCACTGTAATAAAAACTACGCCACTGTTTACGTCACATTACCCAATATCGTCATAACATAGAATAAATACACTCAAAATGTGAACATGCAACATTAGACAGTCCTCATTGTTTTTTTTTAAACAAGTTTTAATAAATACATGACTGGTATTATATATCTATATATTATTTGTTTTATTTTAATACATATTCAAAGTTTACATTTGAAATTGTTTTATTTTTTAATCCTTTAATGAATTTGGTGATTTTACTTACTTAGGGTACAAACTCGCTGACATTGCATTTTTTACTCCCACCCCTCAGGCAATATGTTTCAAATTCTATTTTTACATCGCCCGGAGGGTGTTTTTTTAAAATTTGTACTAGTATATATTATTTTGACACATTTCCTTTTTTAGACGTAAAATTGATAGGCTTCCCAGATTTTGTAAGATAGTCATATTTAGAGAATTATGGACTCAAATATTAACCTTTATAAGGCTGTAAGATTAAGCAAGGATAAGGTCCTGACATTTTCAACATGCAAATTCGGGTGCTTTTTTTTTTTCGAGTCCGAAACAAGAATAATGGTGATATTAAAGAGGTTGAACTTCGGTAAGTGCTGTGTGTGCAAAAAGAGATTTCAAACAGTGACATCAGTGAAATCAGAGGCAGACACGAGTGAATGCTCACTATTACTTTGCTTAAGCGAGAAAAGATTGAATAAATATGACTGATATCTCTCAAAATAACCGCTAATGTCATTTACTTATATTCCCTGCACGGGTTCATTTACGTAACTCTTAACTCTGTCTACAGTGGCTCACCCACCACTGCGATCCTACTGTAAACCGTTGACAGCGGCTCCCGCATGTGTCACTTGATTACACTGAAGACAATACTACGTGAACACCTGTGCTGCTATTTTCAACAGGTCTTTCTTTCTCTCTCTGTCTCTGTCTCTCTTTCTCTTTCTTTCTTTCTCTCTCACATACCCCCTCTCTCTCTTTTTCTCTCTCTCTCTCTCTCTCTCTTTCTCTCCCTCTCTCTCTCTTACGTTCTCACTCTCATTCTCTCTTGACTTGTCGTTAAAAATATTAGTGATGCGCATATTTACATAAGATACTTTCTCCCTCACCCCCTCTCTCTTTCTCCTCTTTCTCTTTCTCACTCACTCTCATTCCTCTCTAATTTTGTTAAAAAATTGTAGTGATGTACATATTTACAGGCAATACTCTCTCTCTCTCTCTCTCTCTCCTCTCTCTCTCTCTCTCTCTCTCTCTCTCTCGTACTCGCTCACTCTCATTCTCTCTCTGCACTACTTTTCGTCAGGAATCTACTTTATATGTGATAGCGCCTTCTCTATATATATATATCTATCATTCTCTCTCTCTCTCTCTCTCTCTCTCTCTCTCTCTCTCTCTCTATCTATCTATCTATCTATATCTTCTCTCTCTCTTATTCGCTCACCTTCATTCTTTCCCCTCATTAATTTTCATCGAGGAATCTACTTTATATGTGATATGCTCTCTCTCTCTCTCTCTCTCTCTATATATATATATTATATTATATATATATATATATATATATATATATCTTTTACTCGCTCACCTTCATTCTTCTCTCTCCATTAATTTCATTGAGGAATCTACTTTATATGTGATATCCCCTCCCTCTCTCTCTCTCTCTCTCTCTCTCTCTCTCTCTCTTACTCACTCACCTTCATTCTTTCCATTACTTTTTCATCGAGGAATCTACTTTAATATGTGATATGCTCTCTCTCTCTCTCTCTCTCTCTCTCTCTCTCTCTCTCTCTCTCTCTCTCTCTTCTCTCGTACTCGCTCACTCTCATTCTCTCTCTGCACTACTTTTCGTCGAATAATGTGATACGCCCTCTCTCTCTCTCTGTCTCTCTCTCATTCTCTCTCTCTCCTCTCTCCTTTCTCCATTTCTCTCTCTCTCTCTCTCTCTCTCCTCTCTCTCTCTCTTTTACTAGCTCACCTTCATTCTTTCTCTCCATTACTTTTCATCGAGGAATCTACTTTATATGTGATATGCTCTCTCTTTCTCTCTTTCTCTCTTTCTCTCTCTCTTTCTTTCTTTCTCTCTTTCTCTCTCCTCTCTCTCTCTCTATCTATCTATCTATCCACATATTAGTTGATATCTATTTCTATCTCTCTCTCTCTAAGATTTACTGTCTTCCTCACACTGTTAACTGTATTTATGATTCAACGAAAATACCAGAAATCCCCAGTCGAACAGTTTTATTTATTCTATTCTATGTTTCTTTATATTTTTGTTCACAATACAAAACTTTCCGTTCTTTGCTCATTCCGTCCAGTTGTCAACTGTCCGTGTTATTCGCTGGCTGCACTGGCTGCAGCCAAAATATAATTGTTCATATAATTGTCAGCGACATGTAAAACCTGTCAAGAACATGGCGGAAAGGGAGAAGAAATGTTATTATTCAACGGTGAATATGGCCGCCTCTTGGCAACTTTCGCCATGTCTTTCTTAAGAGGAGAGGAACGCACGAGCACACTAGCACACGCGCACGCACAAAAGCGCACATACACATACACTAACACACACAACACACACACACATACACTACAAAGAAACACATACACACATACACACATACAGATATATATATATATATATATATATATATATATATATATATATATATATATATATATATATATATATATATATACACGCAACCATTTCGACGAGTCCGGTTTAAAAAAAAACTCTGATGATGACTTTTATAAATCGAAATATTGTTCAATATTAGCTATGAATATGATATAAAATATTTTCATTTTAACAGCATTGTGTGTTTTCATATCCTTATATATATATATATATATATATATATATATATATATATATATATATTCTTATTTATATTGAATGAAGTACACTCTCGAAAGAAAATTCGGAGACCGTATGAAAAACTTAGATTTGTAAGAAATTATATGTCGGAAATGATTATGTGAAGGGGATTTTATGATTTCTGAGTACAAGAGTCGCTAAATAAGGGGATATATTACTCTTAACTTATATATATATATATATATATATATATATATATATATATATATATATTCCATATTGAATGAAGATTGAACCCAGGCAGATGAGCATGACTTGCAAAGCTCCACTTTGGCCCTATCTTGGGCTAGACGGGCGGTCGAAGAGGCCCCCTCCGATCAATCGGCTGGCCACGTCAAACTCTCACACCTATATGATTGTCCCCAACCCTATAGCCCTTATGGAAATCCCCAACGCTTTTTTATCATATGGGTGCTAGAAGGCGGTGGCTGCTGGTCTACATGTCCTGGGAATAACGTTAAACTCTATCTGATGGTGAGGTTCCAGTTTTGGAGGTTTGGGGAATGTGGAGCATCCCTTCATCATCATTGCTCCCTGGTCCGCTCTGACCCGGAGGGTAGTACCTGTTAGGGTCCCATCTATGGGTTAAATAGAAAACATGAGTTTATAAACAAAATTTTATTATCCATTAAAAATGAAATTATTTCAAAACTTTGTCGGCATTAAACATTTTTGAATACCAAATTACCAATAGAAGTATTCGGCATAAAATAACCCAAGGGGTTGATATGCCGTAAAACCAACCAACCAACCATATTGAATGAAGTACAATGTCGAAAGAAAAGTCGGAGACCGTATGAAAAACTAGCATCAAATTTGCAACAAAGGCCAAACTTCCGTAATCTAATTGATCACTTATGTATGTCTATCATAAACGAACTAAGTTCTTGATATATTCTGTACGCAAACCTCGTTTACATGTATATGTATTGGCATATGAACAATGAATTGCGATTGTTTGTTATTTACATACCTATAACAATATACAAGTGAGTTTAGACTGTAAGAGATGACGAACTAAGGTCGTAATAGGTGACATCAAATATTTGTTTAAAGTCTTTGTTCCTAGTCAAAGGGAAGAGTAGACACTAATGACAGATAAAAGCAATAATGTTTAAAGAGAACTTTGAAAACGGAATCATAACTTGTTGCCGGTCTGTAAAGGAAATGAATCATTTACCCAAAGTGATTTCAAATGTTTTGCTTTCTTTCTTCCCTTTTTTTTTCTTTCTTTCTTTCTTCTTCTTCTTTCTTTCTTTCTTTCTTTCTTATTCTGTCTGTCTGTCTTTCTTTCTAGTTCTTTTTAACATCTATTTATCTATTAATCTATCTAAGTCTATTTAATATCTATCTATATAATTATCTTTGATATCTATCTATCTATCAATCTAAGTCATTTGATATCTATCTATCTATCTATCTATCTATCTCTCAGTATGTTCTCATATATCTATCTATCTATCTATCTATCTAATTCTATCTATCTATCTATCTAAGTCTATTTGATATCTATCTATCAATCTATTTATTAATCTACGTCTATTTAATATCCATCTATCTAATTATTTTATATATATATTATTATTATATATATAATATATATATATTATATATAAGTAATTTGATATCTATCTATCTACTATCCCATGGTCTATTTCAAATCTATCTATCTATCTATCTATCAGTCTCAGTATGTCCTCATATATCTATCTATCTATCTATCTATCTATCTAAGTCTGTCTATCTATCTATATATCTATCTATTTATCAAGTCTATTTAATACCTATATTTATATATTAATAATATTATATATATATATATATATATATATATATATATTATGGTGGTTTTGTTTTTATTTTAAATCCTGTGCAAAGTCATCATGGGTGATTCCAAACCACCGGCCCTCCAATCTGATCAGGAAAACTCATTACACCAAAACTCATAAGGTCTATGATAACCAGCCAGTGATTTTGATTCAAATGATCCTGAAATACAATCTCCTTGAAAACAGGCATAAATGTCATCAAGTGTGAATGAGCGATAAAAAATGTCAAAGATAGATGCGAAAGGAAAATCACAAGCAAGCTTTAGAAAGATGAAGGAGAGTTGGTGGACATGAAATGCAAAAGCTTTTCAAGAGGCTGCTGACAGACATGGTCTTAAATCGTTATATCAAAATCTACAGGGTGTCTTTGGTCCAGTTTCCAATGGTCTATCACCAATCATGTCAGTGGATAACACACTCTTTTGACTGACAAAAGTGATATTGTCCAAAGTTGGGTGGAACATTTCTCTACAGTCCATAATCAGGAATCTTCTTTCGACACTCATGTAGTAGGCAATGTTCCCGGATACTTGTTGTACAATCCTTCTCTGCTAATCCGTCAATATCTGAGATGACGAAAGCTATCAATCAATTTTCAAATGGAAAAGCACCTGGCGAATATGGAATTTCAGCTGAATTGTACAAATGTAGAAACCAATTCTTTTGACATGCAAGCCCTGCAAATTCTTCAATCTTATGCAGAACAGGGTGGTTTGTTCCGGCAACAGTTTAAGAGTGCATCAATTGTCCATTTGTATAAGAACAAAGGAAGCAAGTATGACTGTGACAACCAAAAGAGGTATATCTTCTCTCGGTTGCTGGGAAAAATCCTTGGTCGTATCATCCTTAAAGAGAATCTCGGAATCAGCACTACAAGAATTTGGAATTACTATCAGTATAAAGAAAACAAGGGTACCAGCACGCAGAATGCAATCCACGTTTTGTAAATCCATCTGCGTTAAAAAAATTAAAAAATATACGTAATAATGTTTCTTCCATTGACCCCAACAACCAAATTAAACTAATAATCTATTACCCAAACTATAAAACCACCAACCTTGTCACATGCAACAACTCATCCAAAAACTACTCGTCTTAACGAGACCAATTTTGTGTATAAATTTAAATATCCAATGGGAGACTGCCTCTCCAAAGTTTAAAAGCCCGTACATTGGTCACACAACGACGACTTTGTCACGCCGGTTAACACTACATTTAACTAATACAAGCTTCATCATGTAACACTTAAACTCACATTCAAGCCTTCTCTAATTACCGAAAAATTCTAACTGAAAACACACATATACTGCACAAAGAAAAAGTCAAACAAAAACTTGAAATACTCGAAGCCCTATACATTAATAAAAAAAGAAACACCTTAAACAAGATCGGTTTCGAATGCCCATAATTTACTGCCAATTCTCCTCCCACCATTCTTCATAACATACTAAAAAATTTGTAAACCCCTCCTTCTACTTATTCATACTGCCATTGTTTGTTTAAAAAGAAACAATGAAAACATCTCACCAGTTCACACCTGATGATGGCACTTAGTAGTACAGAAAGTACTCGTGCAAGAATCTTTAGTGGATTCACACCAATTCTACTCTGATATAAAAAGAAGATGGTTTAGACAATTAGAAAGGAAGAGAAATAAACTCGTCAGACAGAATTGTCCGTGGAGTTCAACAAAACATACAGAAAAGAAAATGTTGCCAAATATACTAACACAAAACACACCACCAAACACATACACACACACACAAACAAATATATATATAATATATATTATATGTGTTGTGCATGTATATATATATATATATATATATATATATATATATATATTATATATATATAGAGAGAGAGAGAGAGAGAGAGAGAGAGGGGGGAGAGAAAGACCAATCAATCGATTGATTTTCTTCCTATCCATCACATCTCTTTCTCAATCTATCTATGCATATATTTGTATATCAAGATAGATAGATAGATAGATAGATAGATACTTCTTTTTTCAGATTGTAAATAGATAATTCTATTTCAGATAAATATGGAAACTATATTGTTTAAACCACATTATTGTATTGTATGACTGTAAATGGAAATTGAAAAAATAAAAAATTTCTAACATCTATAATCAAATTTTCGGTCGCTAGCAATTAAGATATTGGATCCTGATAATGAATTAGCGAGTAGCCCAAAATGTTCGACAATTTCTTCGATCTACCTTTACTTCCATGGAAACGGGAAAAAGAAATAATACTTTGTAAGTAATTGCATATATATATAATATATATATATATATATATATATATATAATATATATATGTGTGTGTGTGTGTGTGTGTGTGTGTGTGCGTGTGTGTGTTTATACAACATATATATGAGGAATAAAAAAGAAGGTCCTAAATAGAATCATTTTCACCATCGGGTCTATTCAACATATATATACGAGTGTATTAGTACATATATATGTATCTGCGGTAATTATGAACTCTTGTTTAGTAAATTAGGGTGTCCCAGAAAAAAACAGAACCCACAATTTTTGTAATAAAACTGTTAATTTTAACTAGGGGATTTGGGGTTAGGGTTAGGGTTGAGGTTTAGGGTTTAGGGTTAGTTTAATGGGAAAATAAATAAATAATCTGGGTTCTGTTTTTTCTGGGTCACTCTGTATAGGGTGACCCAGAAAAAACAGAACCCTAACCGTAACCCAACCCCAACCCTAACCTTAACCCTAACCCCAATCCCAACCTAACCCTAAGCCTAACCCTAACCATAAACCTCCTAGTTAAAATTAACAGTTTTATAACAAAATTTGTGGGTTCTGTTTTTTCTGGGACACCGTAATTTACTACACAAAAGTTAATAATTACCGTATCTGCTCTTACAATCCTTCACCGCGCAGTGAAAGTGGAATCATTTTATATGTGATTTTATTTAATTTTGTTAGTTTTTCTAATCTAACACATTTCATTACATTAAAACCTAAATACTTGTGTCTAGAGTACATATTTTCTTTCCTCGTATATTTATTTCATATGGGAGTAAAATGAGGAAATTAATCCGACAGTATGTGGAGAAAATGTAGAATAAACACGGGATGTTACAATGGGTGGAAATTTATTGGTCATAGTGTTCGAACATTTCGGTTTATAAAGAAACCTCCTTCAGGACAATGAAACTAGTCAAGGAGAAAAAGGATTTATGTAGTTAAAAATAATAAATTTCTATCCATTGTAACATTCTGTGTTTGTTCTATATTTTCCCCACATGTTTCATATATAAGTTTACAAACGACTATTTGTTAGGTACAGAAATAACGAAAATAGAGTTACTCCCCTTGATCACTAGGGGACTGTTGGGAAGCCGGGAGTGGTGTTTCTGCCATGACACTTTTGTATTGGGGCTCGTATATGTGGACGCAGCTTACAACACCTGTGAGCTAGTTAAGTCCCTTTTAGGGTAGAACCATTCTTTACTCTGTGTTAAATAAAATTTTGTTAATTTTCAAGCAACCTGGTCTAGCATTATCATTCAGTGTTCGGTATTTTATCTGTATGTAAAAACACAACACTGTTTAATCGAAGATTGCAGTCTTTAACAAATCCACTATGACCCGCAAAACTAAACATTACATTAAAATAAGTGTAATTTCTTTAGTCTTTCTTATCGAATGTATTTCATTACATTAAAACTTAAATACTTGTGTCCAGAGAACATGTATTTTGTTAGTATATATAAGTTTCATATATAAGTTTACAAACGACTATTTGATCGAAGATTACAGTCTTCTTACAAATCTACCTATGACCCCCAAAGAGCTAAAACATTACATTAAAATAAGTGCAATCGTTTATATGCGTTTTTATTTAATTTATCTATCTTTCTAATCTAATGACTTATAAAACATATTTTATCATAGGGCTTGGAATCTGATAAAATCTGGGTAAAAATGAATATAAAATCTGATAAAATCTGCGTAAAAATTAGTATGAAAATCTGATAAAATCTAGGTAAAAATTAGTATAAAAATATGATAAAATCTGGGAAAAAATTAGTATAAAAATTGATAAAACTGGGTATAATAACTATAAAATCTGGGTAAAAAATTAGTATAAAAATCTGGTAAAAGAATTAGTATAAAAATCATAATAATCTGATAAAAAATAGTAGAAAACCTGATAAAATCTGGGAAAAATTAGTATAAAAATCTGATAAAATCTAGGTAAAAATTAGTAAAAAATCTGATAAAATCTATGTAAGAATTAGTATAAAAATCTGATAAAATCTGGGGTAAAAATTAGTATAAAAAGATAAAAAATAAATATTCGTAAAAAGATTGTGTTATTACTATTTTTATTTTCTAAATTTTTTATTGGCCAAAGAGCCATGCCTTTTCATGTCTAGTATGTGTGTGTGTGAGTGTGTGTATGCATGTGTGTGTGCGCGTATGTACGTACGAGGTGGTTTCTTGCTCGCTCTGGACTGACATCACAGACAAAAAGAAAAACCTTAACAAAACACATAACAAAACCAAACAAAGTTCCCAAGAGAGCCCATACGACGAGCATTAAATCTCTTCTGTATGAGTCTAATCTGCGATGATAAGACAACGTATGGGGGGGGGGAGGATGGAGTATTCAAGTCTTTTCCAAGACATTCCTGTTCCGTGAACTGGCCTCTGGCCAACGCGGGGGGTAGCGGTATGAGGATGGCGGGAGGATGAACGACGTCACAAAAGAGATCAAAGAGGAGACTCCTTAAAAAAGACGTCCATCTTTTCTAGCATCAACTGTCGTCGCAATGAGCAACAGTGACTTCAAAGAAAGTCGAGGCCTTAAAGCCAAAACCCCCGCCGGTTACGACACCTGCAACCACCCTGGAAAATAATATGTAGCCAGTGTTTAGATCTCGTGGGTCATAGGTTTATTTGTAACATACCTGCAATCTTCGATTAAACAGGTCGTTTGTTAAATTATAGATTAAACTTATGAGTATATGATAAAAGGAATAAATTCGACAATATGATGAAAAGAAATAGAAACACAAAGACCGTTTTATAGAGCGTATTTTACAATTGTTTTCATTTAATTTTAAAATGATTTCAATTGAATTATATTTTATAAATCATACAAGCTTGAAACCGATATCTTTCAGTATATTATTTAATATTTGTTTTTCTATTTCTTTTCGTCATATGAAACTTATATATACTAGCGCGTGGTGTAATGGTTAAAGTCATGGGAAATGGACTCGTCGCCCCGAGTTCATTTGAACAGATTTTTTGCGTCTGTGGTGTAGCGCCACACCTACCACCAGCTCCTCACTTTACCGCACAGTAAAACGGCCACTATCTAAGGTACAATAGGGTATCAAATATCAAAGGCAAAACAATTATTGGCAATATTAACAATTTCATTTACAGATCCATGTATTAATACCCTTCTTCCTTAATTGTACGACCGTTATCGTCTTGCAACACCCTCTGGTCAAAAATGAGATCGTCCAAATGTACCTTAACTTAAATATGAATATAGCATCAATATTATCTATATGATATAATGTTAATTAATAAAATTAATACTCTTGTTCATTAATCTTCCGACCGTTATAATACCTTTGGGTTAAAAATGAGACCGTCCAAGATAAAATGCAAAAATGGAAACCCTGATTATCTGGTGTTGTTTATTCACCGAATTCTTATTTCTCATGAGTGTCGTCATCTCAGCTAAATAATGAACCATTACATTGCTATTATAAAGAAAGAGAAGAAAGAGGACATGCTACAGAGTAAAAATAATAAGAAAGAAAGAAAGAAAGAAAGAAATAGAGTAGGTAAAGATAGAGAGGAGTGAGCGCACGAAATCGATAATATTAATCTGGTTTAATCGAACACAACAAAAAAGAAGAGAAAGAAAAAAGAGTGAGGGAGTTACATCAAGATTATCATACTTTGTACACATTGAACTATTTTACAATAGCACTTAAGTAAACATATTTATTCAATTTCTTTAGTCGTATTCATATTTAAGTTAAGGTACATTTGGACGATCTCATTTTTGACCAGAGGGTGTTGCAAGACGATAACGGTGGTACAATTAAGGAAGAAGGGTATTAATACATGGATCTGTAAATGAAATTGTGAATATTGCAATAATTGTTTTGCCTTTGATATTTGATACCCTATTGTACCTTAGATAGGACCGTTTTACTGTGCGGTAACGTGAGAGCTGGTGGTAGGTGTGGCGCTCCACCATAGACGCAAAAAAATCTCCTTGGTCTAGCGCTTGTAAAACGGGTACAAACTCCTTCGCTGTCTGGCTTTAGGCCGCTCGACAACTTACTTAATTTTTTTACTAGCAGCAGCTACCTGGCGTCGCATGGGTAGAGGGGGATTTTTTAAAGTTAGTCCCGCAGATCTATTATTACTGAATCATGGGATGCCCCATTTAAATCCCTATATATAAAAATAGACCTTGTATAGATCCAGCTACTCTAAAAGAATGTTAATGTCTACTATCTAAAATATTGAATGAAAAAAATCCATGTTGTTATTATGTACATTTTATTTTTCAATCATCTTAACGAATATAAATCAAATCTCTATCATTTTTACTCAGAAAACCAAGCCCTGGTGATAGTCAATGTATATATATTTACTTTGTCGTTAATTGTTTTATTTTCGAAGTTTCCTCCGGACATACATATACAGAAACTGCCCTTTATATATATATATAAAATTGTACGTTAATTTTTTTGATGGGGGGGGGAGTAGGGAGGTTGACGTTTCCTCGTTTTGAAATCATGATTGCCTGTTTTCCAACTTTTCTCAAGTGTATCATTTCGAAGAGGGAACGCAGACCACATTGGTCGGAATTTATACCAGCTCACCGGCCCATGTTCCGCGCCGATGATCATTACGCTATTTCACTGGCAACAGTCAGCCCCGTCGGCTGGGGCGTTAAAATACACTGACTGCTCCTCTATAGATGAGAAAGATCCCCCAAGGGGGCCACGTGTTTGCCGTGAGAGGAGACACGTAATGCTTAAAGATTGAACCCAGGTGGCTGAGAGTCCATGATATGAAACACTCTACTTTGGCCCTTACTTAGGCTAAACTGGCTATCAATCCTTGGTCACATCAAGCTCTAGTTCCTATATGATTGCCCTGACCCTATTGCCTTTATGAAAATCCTCAACCCCTTTTATCATATATGTGCTAAACGGCGGTGATTGAGGGTTTTCATGTCCTGGGAAGGCGTTAAATCTATCTGATGGTGAGGTTAAAATTCCAGAGGTTTTGAGAATGCAGAGCACTCATTCATCGCCATTGCTCCCAGGTTCACTCTGACCCGGAGTGGAAGTACCTTAGGGCCCAGTCTATGGGTTTTCGATATTAAATAACCCGCCGTGTTTGATATGCCGTAAAACAAACAAAATAAACAAAACAAAAAAATTTTCACTGGTAACAGCAAAAAATCATATAACCAAATAAACTGTGCGAGAATACCCAACCAACAATACTATATATATATATATATATATATATATATATATATATACAAACTTATTGGTAAATCCTCGCGGTGAGAAAAAAAAACCAGCAAATAGTTTGATTGTAAAAATATACTACCAAATATCACCCTGGAAGAAAAAATTTTTTTGAAAAAAGACCAAGATAATCGTACCAACAAAAAAATAATCTATTGGTACAATATCTTGGCCAAAAGAAAAAACAATTTATATGCATATAATCTATATAAGATACATATATTCATACAAAACCGCCAGGAGACTAAAGCTAATGAGTAAAATGCTCAATACCTAAGTAGAGCAAATAACAAAGATAATCTAATGAGCCAGACGAACCTACTAAAAGTTTCGCTTAATGCTCTTTAGGCTAAGAGTCAGATCTTAGCCATGAAGAGCATTAAGCGAAACTTTAGTATTTGTCTGACTCATTAGATTTATTATATATATATATATATATATATATATATATATATATAAGGCCTTTTATCTTTGTGTTTACAATAATTAAACATTGAGCTCTCATACGTGAACTGGTGTGTAGAATCACCTTGTGTGTGGTGTGTGTGTGTGTGTGTGTGGGTGAGGCAGTCGTCAGCCTCGCATCGAACCAGGCGTCAAATCAGATCATAATAGGAGGCACTAATTCCTTTACGCAATACACACGCCTTCTTGACGACTTTCCAACTCTCACAAATCATCGCCTGCCCATCATGATGGCGTCACGTATTCGGTTAAGTGAAATAACAGCATTCTACCCCAAAGAGAATCGGCATCAAATACTGCTTTTTGCTGCCGCCCTACTGCCACCTATCTAACAATATCCACAGCATTCAGACAATTAATGGGATGAGACGAAACATCTAACCACTAAAATACTGGACTCGATTCAAAACCTATAAAAGACTACCCACCACCCTCCACCCAAACCCCTCCGTAGTAAGACAATCCTTCCTTTCTAAAATTGATTATGAAACAGGAAACCTTATTCTGATTGGTTAATTGACGAATGACGTCAATGGATACTGCGTCTATAGTGATATGTTTGAGTCTTTTCAAACTGTTATTACTGCTGTCATCTTGCCGGGAAGATGTGTAAATATTGCAATAAATTTCTGTTTGGTGAAGGAAGCAGACATTTTTTATAGAAAACAGCATAGATACGCACGAACACGAACATGAACGTGTACAGCAAGAGACATCAGAGCCCGCTGCAGTCGTGTTGAAACAGCGGTCCATGGTGATATCAATGCTTCAATTCAAAAAAAAAAAAAGAAAGAAAGAGTGAAGGAATCCAATTAGAATTTCTGAATGGTTTCGCTTGTACTGAAAATGTCCTTGATTAGAAAATAACGTGTAGCGCGAACGGAGACCCCACAAAATCATCATTGATTGGAAATATTTTCTTTTCTTAAATTGTTTGAAGCTTTTAACTTGAATAAAAATCTCACTTTAATATATATATATATATATATATATATATATATATATATATAATATATAATGAGTATGAAAAGGTGGAATGAAAAACATCACACAATGCTGTTAAAGAAGAAAACAATTTATAATATAATCATAGCTGATAGTGATCAATATTTCGATTTTACAAAAATTATCATCAGAGCTCATTCACTCCGAAGTTGTTTGGGTCGGAGAAGAATGTCAAATCAATTCACAAACAAAAATCCTTAATACTGCAAAAAAGAACGAAAGTCGTTACATTATATATATATATATATATATATATATATATATATTATATATATATATATTCAAATAAAGAAAAACTTAACAAACCGTCATCCCGTTTTTCTTACTTTGAAAGTTAAATATTCATTGAAAGTTAAATATTACTCTGTATATAATATAATGTATTGATTATTATACATTGAGCTCTCTTAGGGATCTATAGAAATCCTTGTATGAGTATATATTTGCAAGAGCATACAGTATGGTCATACAGTGAGATTTCGAAGATCCCAAATAGAATCATCCCTTACAACCAGGCATTTGGATTACCTTACATTATATATATATATATATATATATATATATATATATATATATATATATATTAATATATATAAAAATCTAATCATACACATGCATCCCAATACCATTTCAAGCTAACTGTACATTCATTTCAATAGTTTCTTAGAAATGAATTGCACATGATAAGTTATATATTAGAGGGCTTTAGTTGATTCCCCCGATCATAGATAAAAATGATTCCTTGAAGATACGTGCTACGGCGAGAAACTGCAGTCGGAAGAATTTAATCCATTTGTTTTTAAAACATATATATATATATATATATATATATATATATATATATGCCCACTATATTCATAAGTTTATCTCAGTTGGTAGAGTGTCCGGCAAGGAATCAAAAGGTTTCTGGTTCGATACCGGCCCTCGCCAACTCACCGTATGAGTAGCACACGGATCTGTGAACTTTTGACACACTTTGTATTCTAAAAAAAAATAATGTTCCATTCATTCTTCATTTCTATCTTGGTAAATATAGCTTTAAATTTGGTACTTTTTTGACACACCTTGTATTCTGAAAAGAATTAATGAATGGATCGTTATTTTTTTTCAGAATTCAAGGTGTCAAAAAGTTTAAAAAATCCTGATATTTTTTTTTTACACACCCTGTATTATATATATATATATATATATATATAATATATATATATATATATATATATATATATATATCTTTTTTCACGTAATGTAATGGTAAACAGGCTAAATTTGTAGACAATTGTTAATCAGTTCCATTCTTATATGGTGCTCCATACTTCTGACCTTGGCCACATCTAAGCTAAGTTTATTAACAGCTGTATATATCTTTATTGAAATTAAAATTTAAGTCTCGATAGTTTTACATCGCATCTAGTGTTTCTTGAACTAAATATCGTGGAATTGATTAATGAAAATATTCTTTATAGAGAACAATTACCAAAAAGCAAAAGATTGGTGACTTGAATCTTCCAACTCTTTCGATAAAAAAGATATATTTTCTTCAATCATAGATCTTCATTCCATAGGGGATTTTCTTAATCTAAGAATTACCCACAAAAAAAACTGAATACAAGAAAAGAAAAAACTATTAACACTAATAGAGATTCAGTTTCTATTTGACTGTCTTTGTCTGATAAACAGCATGATGTACATATTAAACATTTTTACTAACATCTTTTCGTCTTTCAAACAGAGATTAAAAAAACTGATATTCATTTTTCTGGAATATGTTTCTGATGAAAGCAATAAGAAAAATAGGTGCATGTAATTGCATTATTAGCAGTGAGATTATAACACATTACTTTCTTTTTGATACAAATTTAAAATATAATTATACCTTCATTTTTTTAGAGCAGGCTATATATCATTGGAATTAATATATATATATATATATATATATATATGTGTGTGTGTGTGTGTGTGTGTGTATTTACACACACACACACACCACACACACACACACACACACACACACATAGACACACACACATCAGTCGGTAGAGCGTTCGGCCAGAAACCACAAGGTTCCTAGTTCGATACCGGTCCTAGCCAACTCAGCGTATGAGTAGCACAGGGACCTGGCTGATACCAACTTTAGGTTGCCCCGTCGACTTTACTTATATATATATATATATAATATATATATATATATATATATATATATTATATATATATATATATATATATATATATATATATATATCTGTGTGTAAGTTGAAAATGGAAGCGAATCCGACGTTATGTTGAAATGAAAAATAAAGGAAAGAAAATGTTGAATGGATAAAACACGATTTATTTTATTTTATTTTACTGACACGCGTTTCGGCCAGGAGTTTATCTATGCATACACATATTCTATCTATTATTATTTTAAATACAAAATAAAATAGAATAGCAATGATAGAAAAACTACAGACATTTTTTAGTATACAAAGATATAGCGGCCTTCATCAGAGTAAATCCTTATTGTTTTAAATGAAATCGGTTGAATACGGAGAATTTCCGAGATGTTCGAAAAAATACCTTTTTTGAAATCACTTGAAGAAAGTGTTCTAACGCGATGGAGAAAACAGTTATGATGACGTCTTTGTCGCATGCGACGGATTTTGAAAAGGAGAGAAAATGGCTGGAGAAGAATATATATATATATATATATATATATATATATATATATATATATATATATATATATATCAAATTAGGGTGAACATGGAGTCAACAGCTCCTGGTTAGTGACAGTTTCTCGCTTATGCGATGTTCAGACCAATTCGCCATTTGGTCTGAAGATCGTATAGGCGAGAAACTGTCAGTAACCACTTGCCGTTGATTCCATGTCCATGTTACCTTAACTTAAATTGATATTGAGCTGTGATTACTTACAAATATAGCACCCATATTATCTATATAATAGGTATAACATTAATGAATACTCTTGTTCCGTATTCTTCCGACGGTTATCATCTGGCAACACTTTTTTGTTTAATAATGAGACAGTCCAAGTCACCCAAGAAAAAGCGTAAATTCTTATTATTTGGTGTCGCTTATCCGCCGAATTCTTATTGTTATGAGTGTCGTCAACTCAGTTAAATAATGGACCGTTCCGTTTTTATTAAAAAGAAAGCGAGTACATGGTACACAGAAAAAATATAATAAGAAAGAGAGAAAGAAAGTAGGTGGAAAGATAGAGAGAGGGTGTGGGCGCGCGGAAGGGATAGCGCTAATCATTTTCAGTCGAACATAATGAAAGTATGAAAAGAAGAAAAGAAAGAAAACACAGAGTAAATGAGAGTTAAATCTTATATTATACTTTTTTATATATTGAAGTATTTTACAATAACTCTTAATTAAACACATCAAACGTTGTAATATTTAAAATATCAAACTGTGGTATATCCACAGCCTCTGCTAGAATAATATTAACACAACTGAAACAGCGTTCCCATTTTTACAGAAAATAAGACCACCTCTCTCACAATGATGCGTGCGTGAGTGTAAGTCCTTTTTTTTTCTTAGTCCATTGAAATAAAGTAAATTGAATAATCGAAAGAGGGTGTTACAAGATGAAAACAGTCGGAAGATTAAGGAACAAGAGTATTAATTAATAAAGTAAATTATGAAAAAATGTTAGCGTGCAACACTACAAACGACTGTTTCCGGTTTCTAGCTGTACTTCCTCTTAAACTAATTTCCCAAATAAGATGAAAAGTTGTGAAGCAATCAGCAGAAAAAACTTTTTTAAATTAATCGAAACAAATTTTGAGGAAAATAAGGCGTTGTTTTCGTTTTTTTAGCAGACTTTCCGGAAACCTTACCGGGTAATTTGTTTATGTTTTTTTCTTAATTAGAAGTTAAACGTATATGTATCGATTTTAGTGCAACTATTTTACACGTAAGATATAAACAAACACTGATGGATAGAAAGTCTAATTTAAAACTAAAAACTTATCAATATTACGCTTAAACTCTAACACGCAAAACTTTTATATGCAAAACTACTAATCCACAAAACTTAAATATGCAAAAGTCCAACCCATAAGGCTTATATATGCAAAATTAATCTTGTTAAACTCCATCTATACTTATATAAAAGGCAGTTGGGTGTATCTGTATGTCTGGAGAAAACTTCGAAAATAAAACAATTAGCGACAATGTAAATATATATAGAGTCGACGGGGCGGCCTAAAGTCGGTATCAGCCAGTCAGCGAGGGAGTCTATCCTCTTTTCAATAGCGCTAGACCAAGGTGATTGTTTTAGCATCTGAGGTGGAGCGCCACACCTACCATCAGCTCCTTACTTTACCGTACAGATCCCTGTGCTACTCATACGCTGAGTTGGCGGGGACCGGTATCGAACTAGGAACCTTGTGGTTTCTAGCCGAACGTTCTACCGACTGAGCTAAAAATATATATACAACATTAAATATCACCAGGGCTTGGTTTTTGGACAAAAATAATAGAGATTTTATTTATATTCGTGAAGATTATTAAAAAATAAAATTTAAGTGATAACAGCATGGATTTTCTTTTCATTTAATATTTTAGATAATAGACATTAACATTTCTTTTCAGAGTAGCTGGACCAATGCAAGGTCATTTTTTACATAAGGATTTAAATGGGGCATCCCACGAGGTTTCACTCATGATTCAGTAATAATGGATCTGCGGGAATAACTTAAAAATCCCCTTACACCGAGGCGAAGCCGGGTAGCCGCTGCTAGTACATATATAAAGGCAGTTGTGGGTATATGTATGTCCGGAGTAATCTTCGAAATAAAACAATAAACGACAAAGTAAATATATATACACACATTAAAAATCACCAGGGCTCGGTCTTTGAGCAAAAATAATAGAGATTTGATTTATATTCGTGAAGATAATTAAAATATAAAATTTAAATGAAAACAGCACGGATTTGTTTTTCTTTCTTTTAATATTTTAGATAGTAGACATTAACATTTCTTTTCAGAGTAGCTGGATCAATGTCAGGTCTATTTTTTTACATAGGGATTCAAATGGGGCATCCCACGAGGATTCAACTCACGATTCAATAATAATGGATCTGCGGGACTAACTAAAAAAAAAACTCTACACAGGCGATGCCGGGTAGCCGATGCTAGTCTTATTATAATGGAGATTGTGTACTTGTTTGTCTGTAACCGGAACTATATCACTACTCAAATCACAATTCCATTAATTATTTACGTCACATTTTCCAGGATTTTATTTTATTTAAATCTCAATTATTAATAAAAAAAGGTTTACATTAATAAGACTGTTGACCATATCAACATACGAATAACATGCAATTGAATTTATATATACAAGAAAATAGTGGTTTACAGAGTGAATGGGGAGTCTAATTTGCATATTGATATTAAAAAATTGGTTTTAATAAATATATGCTTGGTATTATTGATTTCTAATTGTTTGGTTTTATCTTAATGATTATGAGGAAAATATCGGGGATAAATATTTAAAGAAACCCAGTAACAAGAAAAAAATAACTGCCATTTTATTCTTTACTTCCTATTTTAACTAAATATCTAAATCATGAACATTTAGCAATGAAAGACGGGAATGGTGGAATTGTAAATTTCAGTTGTTCTAATTTTCGGTTATATTACCCTCTGTTTCAATTTTTTTATCTGCATTCTTATTTAGTTTTATTAGCCTTTCTAATTTAATATAAATTTTATTACATTAAAACTTAAGTACTTGCATCCGGAGGGTGCATATATTAGCTAGTTTGGTAGGAAGCGCGTGGTGTAATGGTTAAAGTCATGGGAAATGGACTCGTCGCCCCGAGTTCAATCCTGGACGTGGTAATTGCATTTTCACTTAGCGCTAATACCCTTGGGAAGGATATGAATCCTACTCTCCCTCCAGCTATGGATAAATAGCAGGGCAGACTGGGTTCTTTAACCATGGCAAGGTAACCAGTCTAGGAGAAGGAAAACTCTGAATTCAGGCCTGTTGAACTCCGCTTAAGAAATTGACCTTGTGTCGTATCCTGCTCGTGCGGAGGAGTTGGTAAATATATATATTAGCTAGTTTTATTAAAACTGTAAATTTACAAAATATAAAAACTGAAATCAAAATAGTTGAAATTCAAATCTAATAAGTTAAACTGCTATTCCAAATAGGAGGGTTCCATGGTGTAATAGCTAACCTTGTCCAAACTCCATTCGCGTTATTACGTTCACTTTCGGACTAATACACTTTGTAAAGATATGAACCGACTCATCCCCTAGCTATGGGTTAAATAGTACGACCACTGTCTTCCTCCGAGAATGACTTTGATATTCAATAACCCACAAAGGTGGGCATGCCAAGAAACAATGAAAGCAACCATTAATTTTAAAATTTGAAGATAAAATATTGATGAAATTCAAATTTAATAAGTTAAATTTCTATTCCCAATAGGAGGATTTCGTCGTGTAATAGCTAACGTTCTGGATTGCAACATCGTAGTACGCGAGTTCAAACCCCATTCGCGCTATTACGTTCACTTTTGAACTAATACTCTTGGAAAAGGTACTAACCCAGTCATTCCCCATCTATAGGCTAAATAGTACCACCACTGTCCTTCTCCGAGAATGGCTTTGGCATTAAATAACCCACAAAGGTGGATATGCCAATAAATAAATAAAGAAACCTTCCATTTTCGAATTTGAAGTTAAAAATAAAACAACACTTGAATGATTTGATTTTCCAGACTATTGTCCTCATCTATATTATAGTAGTTATTAATACAACGTTTCGTTCGCTGTATCCTCCGGCCTTCCTCAGTTGTTTAATGTGTATCCGAGTATATTATTTTATTTTTATTTCTAAACTCCGACAGTAAAAAAAAAATGCCCCGTCTCCACAATTTGTAATTAGGCAATACAAACATTCGCCTGGGAAACAAGATACATAAAATAAGAAAATACCAAAACATATGCACCAACAGAATATAATCAGTCGGCATTATTTTAAAAGAAAAAGAAAAATACTGTAAGAGTTGCCTAAGTTAAATATACTAAAGTGCTCAATACACTAAGTAGAGCTATAAAACAACAATAAAGTAAAGCGAATGAGTCAGAGAATATCTACCTAGGTTTCTCCTAAGGGATCATTAGGATAATTCTGAGTTAGAATTATCCTGATGATCCATTAGTAGATATTCTTTGAATCATTTGGCTTACTTTTATATATATAAGGATTGAAAAAAATAACGTAGCGTTCAATCGTTATTAGACAGCCATTATAATAGAAAAGTTGCAGAAACACACACAACCTATCAAATATCGGACATATTCTGCCAAAATAATAAATCAATGCCTGAAGAAGACAACAGATCAGAAACACGTGTCACATATGTAAGATAAAAAGAATTTTTTAAAAATTTCTGAGAACACAATACATTTTGCGGACCTTCTTTTTTTATAAAATATTGAATTTTTTCCCGTTGGACCCAGAACAACATTATATATATATATATATATATATATATATATATATATATATATATATATATATATATATATATATATTCAAGGTGTGTCAAA
>CM042169.1:35567443-35582443 GCA_023376005.1 Doryteuthis pealeii
TGAGAACCGAAAGTACTTGGTTTACTAATAATTATTCTTATGGACAAATGATTAACGCATTTCAAGATGATAACATCAAGACATTTCTCAAAATACCTGAAAGAAAAAAAAAAGAGTCAAAGCTATAAGGATTCTATGATTTTTAAACCAAATGTGTTGAATATATATATATATATATATATATATATATATATATATATTATATATATATATACTATAGTGTGTACAGAAATAAAATATATAAATCCGCTCTACTTACGTATTGAGCACTTTATATTTGTTTATAACGCTGACTTATCCAGTTAACACTTGTACCAACCAAATATTAAGACCAACTCAATATTTTTACCGCTAAGCCATTCCTTTTACACACACACACACACACACACACACACATATATATATATATATATATATTATATATATATATATATATATATATATATATATATATATATATATATAGAGAGAGAGAGAGAGAGAGAGAGAGAGAGAGAGAGAGATAATGTTGTTGTTATGGAGGCTACGTATACCTCTCTAGTGGTATATGGGAAAGACGTGAGGAAAACTTTTTGGGTTGTTTTAGAAGCATAGAAAACACCTTTGATAAAGTGTAAGGTACCCGAAATATATCTGGAAATATATCATGAAAATCTTCAGATTTTTTATAAGTTAAATTTTGTAGATTGTTAAAAAATTATCGTCAATGTAGGATGAGGAGAAGGAGGAGGAGGGGGAGGAGAAAGAGAAGGACGGTGGGGAGGAGGAAGGAGGAAGAAGATGAGGAGGAGAAGGGAGAGAAGGAGGAGAAGGAGGGGTGAGGTAGAAGAGGAGAGGAGCTCGCAAAGCAGTTCTTCACTAACGAGAATAGTATGGATCATCCAGTGAGAATTCCGAGTTTTCCTTCTCCCAGAACAGTTGCCATACCAAGTTTAAAGAGCCCAGTCTGCCCTATTATTTACTCATAGGTGGAGCGAGAATAGTGGGATTTGTACCTTTCTCAATTACCGCAATGTTACACTCTCTTTAATGCAAAAAGCCTCGTCCAGGAAAAGACTCGTCTCGTCGAGTGGTGAATTTCTATCCCCTTTTTAATTATCCTTCTTTTTTACTTGAACTATATGGAACTGCATTTTTTGGGCATATAACACAGTAAACATTTTGCTGATTAAAAACGCTTTAAGCGTAAAAATTAATCATAATTGTAATAAATTATATATATTATATATATATATATATATATATATATATATTATATATAATATATGGATGTAATTATTACAATTATGATTAAAAAATATATACATATATATAGTCCTCTATTCGTAATATTATTTTTTATATACACACAGACAAACTCATATGTGTATGAGTAACCACGTTTTCATGAAGCAACAACTAACAGTAGATAAAGAAAAATATCAGGAAGGCAAATTACTTGTTTTGAAAATACCATAGGCGAGAAACTGGCAATTACCAAGCGCTGTTGATTTTCTGTCGGTGCTACCCTAATTTATACGCACACACACACACACACACACACACACACACACATATATTATATATATATGATAATATATATATATTATAACGAGAGAGAGAGAGAGAGAGAGAGAGAGATAGAGAGATAGATAATACAATGTGTATGCTTGGCACTATTACACTTGAAGAGGCAGGAGTGACTCAATATCTGTGATAGATCGTTAATGATTAAATGAAAAATATATAAATATTTAGTAAAGTTTTTATTTGTATGGGAACAAGTTCTGCTACCATTGGTTTCATGCTATCTAAGCTTAATTGTTTAAGCGGAGCAATCGTCGGTCAGCGACAAATTTTTGAAAATGAAAAATAAATGGTCAAATATGTGCGTTTTTTTCGCTGCCCGACGATTGTTTCGCTTAAACAATTAAGCTTACATAGCATGAAACAAATGGTAGCAGACTTGTCCCCATAGAAAATAAGTACACACTAATATATATATATATATATATATATAATATATTATATATATATATTATTATATATATAAGTTATATGGAAAATAAATCCGATAATATTAAGAAATTTGAAAAATCAAATGCTCCGAAAATAGGATGAATTTATGTTATCGATGTTTAAAACATTTCGGTTTCTTTAAACTTCATCAGGATGTATCTTGGTGAAGAAAATGATGGATGTTTTATAGATGACAGGAGTGAAAAATCTTTATAAAATCGTTTTTTGTTGTGTAACTGTATTTGTTCAGCGTTATAATTTTGAAAGACAAGTCACGATCCACACCACGCGAAGATGTCATGATGTGTGACGCAACTAGAAGAAATGCATTCAACCAAAAGACAAGAAAAAGTATTAATAGATCTTATTTTATGAGAAAAAGGGAACAAAGTGGGAATAGATAACTAAATAATTAAATGAAGCCTGGTATTTTGTAGTTATTTAAGACTATTTTAGCTAGAAACGGGGATATATTAAAAATCCATGTCGATTTTGTCTTTCAAAAATTATAACGCTGAACAATTACAATTACACAACAAAAAAGATTTTTATAAAGATTTTCATCTCCTGTCATCTATATAACATCCATCATTTTCTTCACTCCAAGATACATCCTGATGAAGGTTTAAAGAAACCAAAAGTTTAAACATCGATAAATAAATTCATCCTATTTTCGGAACATTTGTTTTTTTCAAAATTTCTTAATATATATATATATATATTATATAGTATATATATATATATATATATATATATTAATGATTATTAACCACTTATTTACATTTTACTTACCAGCAAACCGTTACAAAACTTAGAAACGCATTGTAGAAAATTTGCGGCTGTAAATATTTAGTCTTTGAATAGTCTCGACTGGCATCTCAGCTGGCAAGAAAACCTTATAAATATTTAATTAACAATCGATAAAACACATGTCAAATATCACAATATATTTATAAAGGTAACATTACATAGTTTTATTGTCAAATAGCAAAGCTACACGCGTTCCACGATTTAAAAGTAATTAAAATAAATCTTAAAATATTAACCTAGCACAGGATATTTGCGGGAAATTGAGAATTGAGGAACTGATGGTAGGTGTGGTGTTCCACCTCAGACACCAAAATATTCTGGTCTAGCGCTAGTGAAGGGGATAGACTCCCTCGCTGTCTGGCAGATACCAGACTTTAGGCCACACCGACGACTTTACTTACTTGCCTATTTTAAACCGCTCTAAGCGACTCTCCACTGCTGATTTTAGTTCATTATAATTGTGGCAGAAGGACTTAAATTATGATAATCAAGTTTATTTGAAATAGAATGAGTTTGAGACTCGAATATCCCATCATACAGGTAAAAAAAAATAACAAAAACTTGTACAAACGTGGCAGATATTTAGTAGGCAAGAGTTAATTTCCTGATTGAGATCTTTATTATATTATTTAAATTTTAACTTTCCTTTTTTCCTTTGGTTTTAAATGGTTATGATTTTATTATTATTATTATTATTGATTTAACTCCTTTTCAGTTTTCACATCAGCATTAGCTGATGGTCTTTTCACTGGAGTCTGAGTGACAGCAAGTCTCACTCCGGTCTCCAGGACTCTTCTGAGTATTCTGGCAGATTGCAAGCAGTGCAGTGTTCTGAATGGTTTCAATCCTTCCTCTGATTTCCAAACTTTCCAAACCCTTTTCCAATCCTTTTGGGGACTGTTCCAGTGCACTANGCTAGAGATACTGACTTTTAGGCCAACCGACGATGACATACTTACTTGCCTATTTTAAACCGCTCTAAGCGACTCTCCCACTGCTGATTCTTAGTTCATTATAATTGAGCAGAAGGACTTTATTTGAGTAGAATGAGTTCTGAGTGAAGTGATTGAGTACTTCGGAATATCCATCATACAGGTAAAAAAGAAATAACAAGAAAACCTTGTACAAACGTGGCAGATATTTAGTAGGCAAAGAGATAATTTCCTCGATTGAGATCTTTATTATATTATTTAATATTTAACTTCCTTTTTTCCTTTGGTTTTAAATGATTATGGATTTTATTATTATTATTATTATTATTATTATTATTATTATTATTTATTATTATTTACTCCTTTTGAGTTTTCACATCAGCATTAGCTGATGGTCTTTCACTGGAGTCTGAGTGACATTGCTGTCACTCAGACTCCAGTGAAAGACCATCAGCTAATGCTGATGTGAAAACTCAAAAGGAGTAAATAATAATAATAATAATAATAATAATAATAATAATAATAATCTTCTCAGGTTTTATTCTGTTCTTATTATCAGGTCAGTATTCTGGCAGATTGCAGCAGTGCAGTGTTCTGAATAGTTTCAATCCTTCCTCTGATTTCCAAACTTTCCAAACCCTTTTCCAATCCTTTTGGGACTGTTCCAAGTGCACCAACTACAATTGGTATAACTTTCACTTTCATATTCCATAACATTTTCAGTTCTCTGGCAAGGTCCAGATATATGTCCATTTTTTTCATTTTCCTTTAGCTTCACCCTGTGATCTGCTGGGACTGCAAAATCCACTAGTTGACAAGTTCTTTCTTTTTTGTTTATCAACACTAGATCTGGTTTTCTTGCTGGGATAAGGTGATCCGTTTTTATTTCAAAGTCCCAGAGAATTTTATGCGTTTCGTTCTCAAGAACAGATTCTGGTTTATGCATATACCATTTTGTTGTATGGTCAAAATTTAATTTTTTGCATAATTCCCTGTGGATCACCTTCCCAACCCAGTAGTGTCTAGTTTTGTATTCTCGTTGTGCTAGTTTGCTACATTCGCAGAGTATATGGTTTACAGACTCATCTCTATTCCCGCAAAGTCTACATTTTCTATTTTGTTGGGTCCTATCAATTTTCGCTTTGATGTAGTTTGTCCTTATGGCATTATTATTATTATTATTATTATTATTATTATTATTATTATTATTATTATTATTATTATTATTATTATTATTATTATTATTATTTTAATTCTTGCGATATTTAACTTGTGATCTTACACTAGAGTCTCTCTAAAAACAAATCTCCTCAGGTCTCCAGAGCTTACAGCCAAGTCACATTGCTAGATCATCGAAGTTAAGCAACGGCAGGTAATGTCTACTGTTCGTTAATTAGAAACCAAATCACGTCAAAGACAAGATATTCTTAGAATCAAGTGGTTCCAGACCCAAAGAACAGTGAGATTCTCAGCTATACAACAAAGCCAGCTCAGCGGATAAGTAAAATAATAAGTAGATAATTATACTAATGAATTTGATACCAAATTTGACTTTATACCTAGGTTGTTGTTTAGACTTTACATACAGACAAACTGAATTATTTTTCTTTTACTTATGGAGAAGGTGCTTTTAATTTCATTTTGACATTGATTTTAATTTTATTCTTTGGATATCAAATATTTTTTTGTGTATTATTTTTTAACTACCAACATGTTTAAACTATATATCCACATAGGTATATAGGGCACGTGTACGTGTGTGGGTGTTGCACGTGTAACATCCGCATGTGTTCAATTGCTGAAGAATGCATAACGTTCTACGAAACTCAAACGCTATTAAATCTCGGTGATCTTAATACACACACACACACACACACACACACACACATATATATATATATGTATGTGTGTGTGTGTGCGTGTGTGTGTCTGTGTGTATATATATTATATATATATTATATATATATATATATATATAATAGACAAATAGTTGAACAGAAGATTTAAATAATTTTAAAAAAATAATAGAATAAAATAAAACTAACACATATGCAACTAATGACAAAGCCAGCCCCCATACACATATACACATACCTTTTCACTTTTTGACCCATCCCTCATCATCCAAACATTCTGACCAAACACCTGCATCCCCATATAATACTAAATACCATTTAGAAGGAAGAAAATCGACTACCCATCCCCCCAGCTGAAAACCTAGTTTTTCACCATTCTGAAAATGTCTTTCATTGAAGCTAGAACTGGGATTTTGGTCCTGATGATGGTCTAAATGGCCGAAACGTTGCATCGTCGACAATAAACATCCAGTTTCCATAACATCCCGTGTTTGTCTACTTTCTCCACACACACACACACACACACACACACACACACACACACATATATATATATATATATATATATCGGTAGAGCGTTCGGTTAGAAACCACATAGTTCCTAGTTCGATACTGGCCCTCCCCAACTCTGCGTATGAGTAGCAAAGGGATCTGTGCGGTAAAGTAAGGAGCTGGTGGTACCAGTGGCGCTCCACCTCAGACGCATGAACAATTTCCTTAGTCTTGCCCTAGTGAAAAGGGGATAGACTCCCTCGTTGATTGGCTGATACCGACTTTAAGCCTCCCTGCCGACTTACTTTAGTTATATAGGAAGACAATATACCAGCTGGCCATTCCCAGATTCTACATCCGTTTTGAACTTATTTTTATTCCACTTTTTATTGATTTCCTACACGACAGTATGAAAGTACGTAAATAAACACTGTGTTTATTTAATATGGCTTTTAGCCGACAATAAGAGCCTTACATTTGAACATATATGCCCGCCTAAATTCATGAATGATTAACTAATTAATTTTCAAGAATTAGGCATGACTTCAACTAAGCATATATCCTCCAAAATTTGTCGGCTAAAAGCCATATCAAATAAACACAATGTTTATTTACGTACTTTCATACTGTCGTGTAGGAAGTCAATAAAAAGTGGAATATAAATAAGTTCAAAACGGACGTAGAATTTGGGATTGACAAGCTGGTGTAGTGGTTAGAATCTCCGCCTATCAGCTTGACAGTCGAGGTTTCGAGTCACACACGGAGCAGTCTCCCATGTCTATAACCTTGCTGATGAGACCTAATAGGTCGAAATGTACATTCAGGGATTGACATTTTCTCGATCTGTTTAGCCTTACATTTGAACATATATGCCCGCCTAAATTCATTAATTATTAACTAATTAATTTTCAAGAATTAGGTATGACTTCAATTAGGCACATATCCTCCAAATATTTTCGGCTAAGAGCCCTATCAAATAAACACAATGTTTATTTACGTACTTTCATATATATATATATATATATATATATATATACTGGACTCGTCCTTTTAATTAGGGCCATAAAAGTCAAGCCAACAACTATGAAGGGGGCCGATGGCACCTAAATAAACAAACACTGACCGCCACTCATCAAACAAGCCACTTTTGACTCAATTACAAATCTAAAAGTCATGCATACAGTACCGAGATACATACACACACTCACATTCACACACATGTATATATGCACACACATACATGTATTATTATACAGATATGGGCATATACACAACTCCCAAGAACCCTCCCTCACATGTATAAGAGCATTCAAAAAATAGCCCACCTCAAAGAGGTTTTTCACGGAACAGATGGACTTGCTCCTACTAACACACTCTTCTACCCGGATTTTATTAGCATGCCAAACCCTCAAAAATACTCCAATTTTCAGAAAAGAAGTCTGTTGCATTTTTATGCAACAGAATTCTTTTTGAACCCCTACGAATAGCCTGAATCTGAGTAGTTCTGGATCGATTTCGCCGAACTCCGTTTTGATTTATACTAAGACTTTTCTCTATTTCAGGTCGAATGCTATTGCGAAGAAAGAAATTATGAACTTTAGTATATATGGTAATAAGATATATACCCATGTAGTTCTTAGTGAATCCGAGGACGCATGTGGCGGCATAGATTATTGACAACACCGTGTAGAATGGAAATTTACAAACGGTTGGGGACCTCTGACCCAGCAGGTGGAAAACCCGCGAATCACGTGAAATCACGTGGGAGCTGGTTAACCCTCAGTACCAGCTTGGACGTCAGGCAGAAGACATGTCTTGCTATAGCTGGGGCTCACTTGCATACATGCGCTGTGTTTAGTTAGAGAAAGTTTAGTTAAGAATAAAAGTCTTAAAGAAATAACATGGTGTTGTTGGTTGATGCATATCTTGGCAAAAAGACTGACCAATAAGAAAAAAATTAATCAAAGATGAACAACCAACAGGAACCTAGGAATAGAAGTTAACATGGAGAGAAAGAATAGAAACAACTAGAGATCACCGATGGCCCACGAAGTAAGTAATGCAAGTTATGCATCTCTACCTGTCTATTTCTTTCCCCTCTCTCCAGTAAAAGAACACTTGTATATATGCCCAACATGTGGGGGTATAAAGAAAATTCGAGGTAACACTATTGTTTGAAGTTTTCTCCCAGGCAACTGACTACATGGACAAAGAAAAGATGGAGCATGTCGTCTATCCAAATAAACGATTATCCCGTTAATGACGCTCTACAAAAGCAATGGTTAGTACACCTGATGGTAACATCTAAAAATGAATTTTTTAAATGTATTAAAAATGGATTTTAAAAAAATTGAATACTCAACAATGATGTATAAAACAAAAAGGTCTTCGGCATAAAATAATCCAAAAAGGGTTGACATAAGGTTCTTGAATTCTTCGGGTAGGTCGGTGATTGGTCGGATTTTTTGGGTTTTTTGAGCGACGCTGATATCCTGTTCCTTGAAAAGGGGCGCGAAATTCGGCAGACTGAAGGTTGACGTTGAGAAGAAAGGGTCGATTTCGATGTCTCCGTTGGCACAAGTCAACGTAAAATTTTATTTCCCAGAATTATTGGGTTTGTTTCTCACTATTTAAATGAGGTGAGGACAATCTGGAACCATTATTGTGTTAGTCAAGAAGTTACTCTAAGGCTAACAAAGGTTTATAAATGAATGAGATCTTAATTTAATTTTGAAAACGAGGAAAAAAAAGTGATAGTAATGTCTTTTTTACTTCTTTAAATGAATTTAGATTTTAAAGTTCAAATTTTAAAAAATGTATTTTTATTAATCTTAAAAGATAACTAGAGTTCTACAAAAGTGATTCCTTAGAACCATTTCTATTTATATTCTACATAGACTGCATACTTCGAACGTCTTTAGAAGTAATGAAGGAAAAAAGGTTCACACTAAAAGGCCAACTGACAATACACCATAGAAACTATTATCGATGGGGACTATGTTGAGTATCCATTTCTTCCTGGAAATACACCTGCACAAGCACAAACCCTGCTACATAACCAAGAGAAGACACCAAGATCCTTTAGTCTCTGCGTGAACTCAGATAAAACAGAAACTATGTGTTTTAAACTGGATGGAGACATATCCCCTTGTAAAACCTGTAAAAAATAGGCTTAATAAAGGATTTTATTTCATTCAAATTTCTTGGTAGATTGAATAAAATTAAATAAAAAAAAAACGCAGTGAAAATATTTAATTTAAGAAAGTATAAATATTAACCAAATTTGACTCGTTTTAAGCGGTTATTTTTCAGTCTTCACCAGAAACTACTGTATCAATACGTTTTTTTGTTTACATATGTATTTCATTTGAGCTGATTTAAAACACAAAAATAATTAAATTTTTCCCCTTTTTTGTTTGAACAAACTTAATTATTAGAAAAAAGAAATAAGTAGCTTTATATTCTCGGTTATATATAATTTTTTATATTTTATTATTTTTGAAGACATTATTTTTCACTCGCAATATTTTTTGCGTGCTACCAAGCGATTTGCCTTTATTTATATGGTAAGTAAATACATATTTTATTTTTTCGTATATTTTTCCATTTCTTTAAATTTCACTCTTGAATTTATAATTCAATTTTTCAATTTCTAATCACAATAAAAACATTTTTTTCGGTAGTTGGAATGGTTAGAAAACAAACTGGTAGTGCTTCTGTCACAAATTTTGAGGTCCACCTTCTCCATTAAATAAGACAGAGCCGCCAACTTTTCGACAAGTCATCCAGTACAGTTATTTTAAAAATACGTGTTCAAATTTAACAAACTTTGCTATTTCAAAATTAATGGCAAAAAATATAATTGATATTTGGAATGCAGTTAATCCTCTGAAATTAGTGGACCAGCTCAAATACCGAGGTAGTAATATCTCATCTACAGACAGAGATGTCAATATACGCATCAGAAAGGCATGGACTGCTATAGACTGATTATTTATCATATGCAAATCTGATCTCTGAAAAGATAAAGTGAGAATTCGTCAAAGCTTTAGCTCTATCAGTACTACTGTATGGTCGCACCACTTGAACTTTAATGAAATCCTTGCAGCAAAAGAGGGAAAGTTGAAGTGCACATTGCTTTCAAACAGTGATGAGGAAGCTAGTCTCCAAGTCTACTACTGTTGTAGTGAATTTGATCCTTAGTGGAAACTCAACTTGTATGACCTTGTACCTAACTGGTCATGTCAGGAGGATGGACAAAGACCACATCACCAAAGAGCTACTGTATGGCGAATTAGTAGAAGGCACTCGACCGGTTCCAATTGGTATTACTTTGACCCTCATATTCCATAGCTTTTTTCAATTCTCTGGCAAGGTCCAGGTATTTGTTCATCTTTTCGTTTTCCTTCATCTTCACCCTGTAATCTGTTGGAACCGCAAAGTCCACCAGCTGACAAGTTCTCTTCTTTTAATAATCAATACTAGGCCTGGTCTCTTGATGGGATATGATGATCCGTCTTTATCTCAAAGTCCCAGAGAATTTTATCCGTTTCATTCTCACGAACAGATTCTTCTTCTTCTTCTTCTTCGTTTTCTTGAGTTTTTTCACATCAGCGTCAACTGCTAGTATTTCACTGGAGGCTGAGTGAAAACACGTCTCCTCAGGTCTCCAGGACTCTTCTGAGTATTCTAGCGATTGCAGCATGCGAGACTGATGGTCTCAATTCTTCCTTCTGATTTCCAGATCATCCAGGATTTTTCCAAGTTTATTTGGACCGTTCTTCTTCTTCTTCTTCTTCTTCTTCTTCTTCTTATTATTATTATTATTATTATTATTATTATTATTATTATTATTATTATTAGTAGTAGTAGTAGTAGTAGTAGTATTAGTAATAAATATTTTTTCTCTTCTTCTTCCTTCTTCTTCTTTTTCTCTTCTTTTTCTTCTTCTTCTTTTTCTTTTTCTTTTTCTTCTTCTTCTCTTCTTCTTCTTCTTCTTCTCTTCTTATTATTATTATTATTATTATTATTCATTGTTCTTGTTCTTGTTCTTTTTCTTCTTCTCTTCTTCTTCTTCTTCTTCTCTTCTTCTTCTTCTTCTTCTTCTTATTATTATTATTATTATTATTATTTTATTATTATTATTATTATTATTGTTATTATTTTTCTTCTTCTTCTTCTTTTTTTTTTTATTATTATTATTATTATTATTATATTATTATATTATTATTATTATTATTTATTATTATTATTATTATTATTTATTATTATTATTATTAACATCATTCTTCTTCTTCTTCTTCGTATTATCATTATTATTATTATTTTAAATATTTCTTCACTTCAGTGCGTTGTCATTCCTTATTACCAACTAAAAAAAGTAATCACAATTTGTCGTATTATAATTCGTAGCTAGAATACTTAAACACATTATTTTTCCATATTTTGTTGCTAATAACCCTTTTTCTTTCTTGCTTTCATTTGTTCAATCATTTTTTCTTTTTTTTTTTTTTTTTTCGTTTTCGCCGTGTTGTTCACATTAACAACAGCGCCTATTCACGATTGTCACAGTAATACATGGCACTCATCGTCAATTTTAATTAGTTCTGATACGAAGTAATATTTGTAATTTAAGATTCCTGCCCTCATTGCAGCTCAGCTCTCAGCAGAAACTTTAGATAATAATCATGAATTTGGCGATTGAGTTATCATTTTTACTAGCAAATATAGGCATCCTCCGAATGCAAGTATTTAAGTTTTAATGTAATGAAATATTACTAAATAAGAATGCAGATAAAAAGGTTTGAAACAGAGGTGGGTATCATCGAAAGATAGAACAACTCAAACCCCCGTCTTTCATTGCTAAACTTTACTAATTTAACTATTTAGTTAAAATGTGAAATAAAGAATAAAATGGCAGTTATTTCTTCTTGTTAATGGATTTATTTTAATACTTATTCCAGAGATGTTTGCTCATATTCATTAAGATAAAACCAAACAATTAGAAATCAATAATACTAAGTTAGTATTATTGATTTCTAATTGTTTGGTTTATCTTAATGAATATGAGCAAAAATCTCTGGAATAAGTATTAAAAGAAATCCATTAACAAGAAGATATAACTGTCATTTTATTCTTTATTTATTAAAACTAATTTTTTAATATCAATATGCAAATTAGATTTAGCTATTTTGTTGTTTATATAAATACAACTGCATATTTCTAGTATGTAGATATGGTCAACAGTATTAATAATATAATACAATTTTATTATTAATTGAGGTTTAAATAATATAAAATCGTGGAAAAATGTGAAGTACATGACTAAGAGAATTGTGACTTGAGTAGTAATATAGTTTCGATTACAGACAGACAAACACACAATCTCCATTATAAAAGACGAGCAGGTCCTGTGGATTTAGCACAGTATGATGGATAATTATTACAACATTTGATATGTTTGCTATTGCAAATAGCTCAATATATGAAAAGTATAATAATCTTGATTTAACTCCCTCAGACACTCTTTTTTTCTTTCTTGCCTTCTTTTCATCTTTTCATTATGTTAGATTGAAACCGATTAGCGTTATCACTTCCGTGGGCTTACCCAATTCCTCTACCTTTCCTCTACTCTCTCTTTTGTTTCTTTTTTTCTTAGAATATTTTTCTGGGCAGCGTTTCATTTTTCTTCCCTTTCTTTCTTTATAAAAAAAGTAATGGTTTATTGTTTAGCTGAGATGACGATACTCATAATAAGTAAGAAATCGGCGGATAATCAACAACAGTTTATAAGGATTTACATTTTTGCATTTTATCTTGGATGACTTGGACGATCTCATTTCTAACCAGAGGGTGATGTAAGATGATAACGGTCAGAAGATTAAGGACCAAGCGTAGTAATATATAAATAATCTTTGTGTTTTTTTTTTTCTGTTTGCAAACATACACATATTGTCCACCTTAGCATAAATTGTTACGCGAGACTTCAGAATAATGATGAATCTTACACATTCTGAAAATACATTGTTTTTAACTCATTGCCTACTTTAAGTCGCTCACAGCAGTTCTCCCATAGGCGTTGAGTTAATACAGTTCTAAGTGACAGTTATCTCTGGTCTGCAGGTTCAATTCTGGTTAATATAGAATATTTAACACAGCTTAACACTTGTACCTGGTCATGGTTAACGGAATGAGAACAGTCTACCCCCGTGGATTGAATAACGGGTTCGATTCTAAGTTCCATGGAGGCTCCCGATTACGACAAGAAGCCTCCCGAGTTCAACAAGAAGACCCCCAATTACGACACGAAGGTTCACGAGTTCGAATAGAACGTTCTCGAAATCAGACAAAAAATATCTGAAAAAAGCCATGTTGAGTTCTTTCACATATAAGGTGTGTGCTAGATCGTCGCCCATACTTATAAACTATGCGAGATCATATGATCTATTCCTTGGCCAATCACTGGCAGTACTCTGAGGCTGATACAATACTTAAACCACCCTACTGATCATAATTACAGCACCATTCTTGGACAACGGACATAGGATTAAATCACTAGACCTTTACCAATACGCAGGATAGGACTTATACGCTTACCAAAGGATCCCCAAAGGATTCTATAGCATCCTATAATTATTTTCAGCTGGCCAAGGATGACACTTAAAAACTTTACAAGCCGAAAGAAAAAAAAATACTAAAAATCAAGGAATTAACCGAATTTAATGAAATTGTCAGTATTGATACATTAATGAATAAAAAGATATAATGCACCAGATATTTTATTAAAAAACTTGTATATTTTTTCAGGTCAGTTAACTTTGAGGCGTAACACAGATTCACAAACATATGTGATTCAAAGGAAACTACACAGAAAAAATGTAAGAGTTTTAAAATAAAATAACTGGTGCATTGCATTGTTTATTCATTGATATATTAACACTGAAAATTTCATTAAATTCGGTTATTTCCTTGATTTTTAGTACTATTTTTTTTTATTTCGGCGAGGTGGAATTTATGTCCGTTAAGTGGGATTTAACCGACGATTCTTTGTCAAATTTTGGGCATGAAGCATATCTCGTTACTGCTAAAAAAATATGATAACTCACATGTGTAATCATGGCTCTATTTTCTATTTTAGTTCCCTTGATATTATTTAATACGCCATTTTTTTTTCTTATCGCAATAGTTCTACCCCGAAACTATACGCATTTGACACAGGAAAAAAATTGTTAAAAAAAAATAATAAAAAGAATTGAAAATAAACGCATATATCAAGACGTAAAAATATCTTATTGTCACTGACTGATGTATTTTTACACCTGTAATTTGATCATCAGTTCTGGTCGGCTACAATTTGACTTTTCATAAAGCAACTTTGAAATCTTATTTGATCTTAAGGTATATCGAATATTGTTCCAGTCAACGTTTTGTACGTGCTGAACTTATAGATGATTGATTCATATTTTTCATACGTATATATATTCATATAATATATATATATATATATATATATATATGAATATATAAACGTATGAAAAATATTAAATATATATATATATCATATTTTTATATATATATATATAATATATATATATACGTAAGTAAAGTCGTCGGGGGCGGCCGGAAGTCGGTATCAGCCAGTAAGCAAGGGAGTCTATCCCCTTTTCAATAGCGCTAGACCAAGGAGATTGTTTGGGCGTCTGAGGTGGAGCGCCACACCTACCATCAGCTCCTTACTTTACCGCACGGATCCCTGTGCTACTCATACGCTGAGTTGGCGAGGACCGGTATCGAACTAGGAACCTTGTGGTCTCTAGCCGAACGCTCTACCGACTGAGCTAACCCGGCCCAGAGAGACAACGAGAGTGAGTTTGTCATTTGCAAATAAATATTTTTAAAGGAAATTCGTTTGT
>CM042169.1:35592443-35600226 GCA_023376005.1 Doryteuthis pealeii
TATGTAAACCTTATTGTATTTATTTTATTAATTAATAAGCTCTATTTTTTATTATTGAGACTCTACCATGATACTGCATTGTGGCCCATCGTTCCAAGAAAAAGCTGAAAGACAGTGACAATCCACAGTTATTAGTATAATATATATATATATATAATATATATATATATCATTGCTGGATATATTAATCTTTGTGGTTGACAAACCATTTTTTAAATAAAAACCAGGCACTTTTGTTCTAGTAACTATCCCCTTGTGATCACTGACTCAATTTTTTAAACAGACGCCGGCTTAAAAATGACCTTGGTGTCTCAACTTGCTGGTGGTTTGGTGACTATAATTTAGCAAAGTTCCGAACGTTTGATCTGCAAGCCTTCTTTCAGCTGTTCTACGTAGACCTAACGTCCGGAGATTCCGAACGGAGACTTTATTCATCCATGGAGATTGGTTTTCCATGTGCAGTCCATTTTTGTTTTTTTAATCTTTCAGAGGATATCTTCAAAGCGAATTGATTCTTCCAGTTCGCCTTTCGATGTCGTTGTTTCTAAGTCTGTCTCTCCAACGCCATTAAAGTATAACTGCACTGTTCGACCCTGGGATTTAAACCAAGGCTCTTAATCCACTGGTAGGACGAATTAAGATCAGAAGAAATTGGATATGAGATGACTTCGTTTTTAAGCATGGGCTTGTGGAAGGAGAATACTGTCTACGGCCTTATACGTTCACCTCGCAAATAAAAAGTTTAAAAAAGAATTATTAACGATTTCCATTTAACTGCTTTCATCCTACTGTTAAATAACAACTTCAATTCCCAAATTCTCGGTACTTTTATGACACACATGTATATACTAGCAAATAAAAAACGACTCGCGGGCGATGGTAAAAAATAGACTTTGACCTCAGACAGGTTGGAGGGTAAGTTAAAAATTTATGTCAACTTAGTTATCTACCCTAAAGTAAGGTTAAAAATTCATTCAAATTATTTAAAGGATTAGGAAAAATTAAAACAATTTGAAATGTAAACTTTTAAATATGTATTAAAAATAAAACAAAATATTATTATATAGATATATAATACCAGTCATGGTATTTATTAAAACTTTGTTTTAAAAACAATGAGGACTGTTTCTAATGTTGCATGTCAAATTTTGATGTGCTATTGTTATTCTTATGTTATGACGATTTTGTAAGGTAATGTGACGTAAGCAGTGACGTAGTTTTTGTTACAGATCAAAAAACGGGAAGCCAATCTCCATATCAATATTATTAATATATTATTATAATTATTTATAATATATATTAACTTTATATATATCATATGATCTGTGTACATATATAGCGTATTCGATTACTGACGCATTGTAATTTACCCAATATATGAATTGAACAATACAATGTATACGTTAATTCTTTCAGAGACAATGTGTGTCAAAAAGTTAAAGATTTCAATTTCTGTCTTTGGTCAAATACAGAAATGAAGACAGAATGCGAACAATTTCTCTTGAATACAAGGTGTTATCAAAAATTACGAAATTCTCGAACTTTTTTACTTTTAATATCTTATAATATCTCTATATATAATATGATATAGTATTATAATATATATTGGCGTTTATTTCAGGTATATCTGGTATCCTGTTTGTTGGATAGGCCATATATATTAGTAATATATATATAGTATATATATATCTTAGCTTTGGGGCATTGTGTAAAGCATTGGTAAAGAAACTAATAAAATAAGAAACTCCGGTCGTGTAGAGAGCAACGAGTTACGTTATTTAGTAAATTTTCAAGATTGTTAATTCTTCTTTCATTCAGGACTGGGAAAAAATAGCACGGTGCTGAGTTCCTATAGTAGTTTTGTGGTGTGCGGTGTTGTAGATACTTGCTCCATTAAATCACCAAGCCAAATGTGAAGGCTGCTTCTTCCTCCTCATGTAAGTTGAGCTGTAACATATGGCTAACACTACTTTCTACGGTTTGTCTAATTGGTTTACTTTGAAAGTTGTGATTTTCATCTTAGCTTGTTCGTAGTGGATGTTCCTTTTAGTTTACTTGCGGGGATGTGGGGTGGGGTGTGGTATTTTGAAAATGTTAATATGTTCTGAGAGATCTATGTGAGGCCTCATGGATTTCTGTGTGGTTTTTTTTAAGATTAATTATCCCATTTATCTCGCTCTCTGTCTTCGTCGATATATATATACTCATATATATATCTATTTATATATTAATATAAATATTTATATATATATATTATCTGGACTTCTCTCGTCCGCATTTTCGACCCGCATGAGGGTTCATATACTCCCTTGAAACACCCACACCAGTATCTGTGTTATAGTGGTTGTGAAGGACATTGTGTTGGACTCTCTCTTTGCACGTTTTGGGGCTCAGTTCATTACCGAAAGCATGGTGCCACAAACCCAATCAACGACCGACCTCAGGATATATCTGAATTCAGAGCCCTTTATTCCCTTCTCCTAGACTGAGTACCTACCCAAGTCTGCAAGGTCCAAGTCTTCCCTACTATTTAACCCATTTAGGCTGGAGGAGAATATTATGGATCATAACCTTTCCCAAGCGGTATTAGCGCTAAGGAAATGCCAACAGCTCGTCAGGAAATTGAACTTGAACTTATATATAATAATATATATTATATATATATATATTATATAGTTCAAGTTCAATCCTAGACGAATAGGTTTTAATTAAAGCCCTTGTAATATTTACTTGATACTTAGAGGGTTGCCTTTTCATGAAAATAATAAGCAATTATTATACGCGCATTGAAACCAATAGTATATCGAAACACATTTTGATTACATTATCCATCATCAATAGCACGTATATCCATGACAATCTCCTTGCCACCTTTCTCTATACCAATGTCCCAAGGGGACTTCCTCTGCCTCAGCATCCAGTAACCAGCAGAAGCTGGTCAGATGTTTTAGCGCTTTTTGTGTGGGGCAGCCCACATTTGAATTGTCGTCATGTCGTTGGCTTCATAGCGAGAACTTCGCTTATTGAGTTCATCCTTAATTCTCTAGCAGTGGTCAGCATGTCAAACTTACTCGGATGGGTTTGTGAGAATGGCGCAGGTGGCCGTACAGTGCAATCCGTGTTAGCGTTGTTTCCACACTTGTTCAGGATGATCATGCAAGCACTCTTGTGTAGCTGTCAATCTAGATTTATTTCTCTAGTCTCACGTTGTTAAGGGTCCAAAATAGGGCCGTAATACAGCAGCACTGCATACAATCCAGCCTGGTAAGGGTATTGCTCTTTTCAACTTGTTCAGTGAGCTCGCCAAAGACATTCGGTTATTTCCATAAAAATATATAAATATAATATATAGTATATATAATATATATATTATAGAGAGAGAGAGAGAGAGATAGACGATTGCCTCTTCTCAGCAGAGAATGCCATTTCTCTATAAGCAGTTCGCTTAGTGGAATCATGCAGATTATCATCATTTTTAAAAATATCTGAATAAGCCACACTTTCCCATTCATCTCCTCTCTTTCCTGCCTCCACATCCAAAAAATCGAAAGTTTTAAATTAAATGTTAAGAATATTACAGAAAGCTGGAACACATACGGACGAGGCCCTGATGAGGCATTTCGAACTATAGTGCCGAAAGTGTTATTTCGGCCTAGACTAGTAAACTATTGTTGTGCATAATCACGAAATCTCACCCAAAATTCTCTTAATACAAGTGCCTAGAGGAGAAAAACTTATGCAAATTAAAATATCATTTATAATTTATTTGTTTAAACAGGAGATGTGATATTTTGTTTAATTCAACATGCACTAAATGAAATGAAAGACTCCGCCAAATACACACTCACACACATTTCACACCAACTAGCACACACTACCACCACATATATATATATGTTGTTGTGTGTGTGTGTGTGTTTGTGTGTGTGTTGATATATATGTCTTTTCTGTACTATGTTTCCATGGTTGTTATTTGCGGAGTTGAAGAGGGCGAAAATTGACCTACTGTTTGGCTTCTAAGCCAAATTCATCTTTTGATTAAGGATGCATTTGTGTTGAGTATTACAACACACACTTTCCAAATTGTTTCAATGAACTCATACTGGTTTTTTTAATATATATATATGTCGAGTGTGTTTTGTAGTTTTATTGGTATACCATTTGATTTTAAAACTACTAATATTATATATATATAGTCCCTCTTCATTGCATGTATATATATGATATAGTGTATGTATATATACATATGCAAGTGCATGTAATATACATAGCTATGGTTTTTGCAAGTGATGTAATTTTACTGTTCAGCCCTCTTAAATTGGATATCTATATTGATCTATTTTGTAGTGCAAGTCTGTGGATATATATGTATATATGTATAATGCCATTTTCAGTCTTTGAATATATCCGTAATTCTTTATGCGATTTCTCTCTTTCTCTTCTCTCTCTACTCTCTCCTTCTCTCTCTCTTCTTTCTCTCTCTCTCTCTCTTCTCTACTAACTCTCGACATTATATATATATATAGGGCACGTACATCACACATACATAGAAATAAAAATCAGAAAAATTTTTAAATTATTTTATTCTTTATAGATCTCGACCAAACGATTGTTGCTTAATTGAACCATACTTGATTCGTGGATTGTTTCTTGTGCTTTCAGGGCATTGGCTCTATATATATATGGCAGAAACCTATTGTCCTCGTAATAACTTTGTTTATTAGGTTGGTGTGTGTGTGTTCCTGCATACTTTTTCTATTAAAATACAGATATTTAATAGATTATATATATAGTAATATATATATAATATAATATTATTTATAGGTATTAATTATTATTAAAGAGATATATCATACGTAACCCAATACATCCTAGTGTGATATATAAATATTATTATATATATTATATATATACGTCTAAACTAATTATAGTATTATATAAATATATTTAATTATTAAATATATTATCGCTAGAAAAATAAGACACATATCATATAGTTGGATAATATATAATATTATATATATAATAATAGATATAATATAAAATTGATATATTAATTTTTATATTTTATATGTACGACAACAAACATAAATATATAATGTTGATATATATATATAAATCGTACCATGTGTATTATTGGTGTAAGTCGCCATACAATTAGTATTAACTTTGTGTGTGTGTGTGTGTGTTGTGGTGTGTGTGTGCGACATACCATACTATTCTTGCCACTAAATTCAACTTTTCTATTTTATAAATATTACTACCTAATTATTTTTTTACTCTATCCTAATAATATATATATATATTATATATATGACTATACCCTTTAACATAAGGTACATTTGTCGTTATCCTCCAAAATCTCAGGTGTGAACCGAAGCTCCCATAGTGTAATCTAAATATATACTTAGTATATATATGAGGTATTATGTATATATTTTTATAGTGAAATATATATGTGTGCGTTATGTGATGGTGTGTGTGTGTGTGTGTAGTTGATATCGACATAGTAATGACGCATTACAATAAGTTATTAACCATATCACATATATGGAGTCCAACTTCACACCATATATATTCTTACACACACAACCAAAAATCCTATTATTTATTATATTCTATATAATATCATATTAATTGGTATTAGTACCCAAGTGATATATTATATTGTGTGTGTTGAACTCTTGTGGTGTGTGTTGTGTGTGTGTGTGTGGTTGTGTGTGTTAGCTATTTACGTAGATTTTGCCTGTGGGATGGAGTTAGTCCTCTGTTTAGGTTTGACGGATCCGCCTCTCGTGTGCTGTGGATGTGCAATACCTTGCTATGCACCGAAATCACTTTATAGCATTTTATATCGTTTACCCTCCCTATTAAGGATGAGGTAATGAAACATAAACATATAAGCAACCTTATTCCCCGAGGCCAAAATCCAAAGGTCCGTAAGACGCAAGAAAATGCTTCAACAACATAGCGGTGAATTGTAAGACCAGCGGGGCTCTTTGATTTGAACTTTCATCTGAAAACCTCTCTCTCCGCCATGTTGTCCATGTTAAGAATTTCCGATGTCCTCTATATGTGCAACAGAACACCGGTCATAGTTACGTAAAAGTAGGCATTTTAGAGGTGTTCAAAAATAATGACTGGTCTTATCTTCCCATTCTATTTGCCGTCTTGCTGTGGGGCTTTGCTCGACTGCCACTCTTCAGGAATGGCCCCCTATTAGCGATTTGGCCTTATTTAGTTCATTTTAATGTCAACGTGATCTTATACCGGCAGTGCACTGTACTTTATTGACCGGAAATATTTTAATTGTGGCAGGATTGGTCCTGCATGATTTTCTCGTGGTCTCCTTTATTGGTGTTTTTTTTAGTTCTGTTTCACGGATCCTGCCTGGGCGTTTCTATTATTCCCTCTTGTACTTTAGTGCTCTTCTCTCTTCATCTATTCTCACTCTCAATTGTTATGTTAATGTATGTATGCCCAGTTATACATTAGCTAACCATTCTGGTTATAATTCATAATCCTATAGTTCTGGTGTTACAGTAAAGTCTATATTATAATATATAAATATCACATTATTATATACGTCTACTTTTACATGAACTTATGTCCGGTGTAAAATAGTTTATGTTATACTGATGTTATGAAGATATATAAACTAATTATATTTATATAACCTTGTAATTCTTATAGTTTAGTAGTTACCCTTTATTATATTTAAGTGATTGGTTGACTATGTGTATGTTCTTGTGTTATGTGTGAGTGTTATTTTTAAAATTGTAACTCAAAGGGCTGTATGTGATGTCTCAATAGTTATACATGATGTGTAATATAATTGTTTATTATATTATCTACTCCAATCACACATTACCTCACAAAAACATATAGAGTATGTAGATGGTGTGTGGAATAGAGTGTGCCTTCAAAATAGATAGATAGATGTAAAATGATACTTATGTGTATTTTAATTTCTCTGAAGTGTGTAAAAAAGAAGATTGTTGTGTGTGTCGTGTTGAAAAATAAAAAAAATGACTATGTAAGATGAAAATATTGTCATGGTAAAATGCTTATATACATACATGCATATAATGTTATATATTTTACTTCCATCTCCTTCCTTGCAGCGAGAACACGCCGTGATCGTGTCTGTGTTGAGTGGTGTCTGTGTGTTGTTGTATGTGTGCGTTCGTATGAAGTAGGTATGTTGTGTGTGTGTTGTTGTGATTAGTGTGGTGTGGTGGTTGTCTGGTGAGGGGTAGGTCTTTGAATGTTAGTATTTCGTGTTTACTAATGAAGGGATTTAGCGTTGCTAACAAAATTTCTTATTGTTCTTTGAAGGAAGAATGAATCCCGCCCAACCTATCGGCAGGAGGCGGTGTGAAATTTCGTTATGTGTGTTTGTTGTTGGTGAATGAATTTTTAGGAGTGGTTTGAAAAGGTTTTGCAATAATAATAGGATGAGAACTTAGCTTTTAAGCATCTGGATTTTGAGAAAAATAGTTGTGTTATGGTGCAAATCTCTCCTTTAAAAATATCGCAAGATATGAGATGACAAATTCTCTTTTATAAAAACTCTTGTTTTTTGCAAAATGGACAACTCACTCTACGGTTGTCTCTTCTGCGGCCCGGGTTAGCCAAGTCGGTAGGGCGTTTCTCGGCTTAAGAAGTTCCCAATTGTTTCGATTCGGTTGAATTTGATACCGGTTCCTCGCCAACGTCAGCGTATGAAGTAGCAGCAGGGATCCGCTGCTGTCGGGTCTGAATATTTCCCAAAGTAAGGGCT
>CM042169.1:35602826-35612826 GCA_023376005.1 Doryteuthis pealeii
TTATGCGATTTCTCTCTCTCTTCTTCTTCATATATATATATATATATATATAATATATAATATATATATATAATATAAAATAATATTATATATATTAGGGCACGTACATACATACATAGAAAAAAAATCAGAAAAATTTTTAAAATTATTTTATCTTACATATGCGGGGACCACGTGTTTCTGATCTTGTTTTCTGCAACTTCTATATAATACACACACACACACACCACCACACACCACACACACACACACACACCACATATTCTATATTATATATATATATATATAATATATATAAGGTACATACGACCCATACATCAGGTGTATATATATTATATATATATTATATATCGCATATAGACACATACATTAGTATATATATATATTATATATATATATATATATATATATATATGTACCGCACACAAACAAATATATATATATATATATATATAATATGTATTATATGTATGTTGTGTGTGTTATGTGAGGTGTGTGTGCGCGCGCGCATACCTTTGCTATGCACTAAATCACTCTATTATAATATAATATATATATATTATATATATATATATATATATATAATATATTATAAGGTACATGCGTACCCATAATCAGTATATATATATATAATGTGGTGTTGTGTGTGTGTGTTGTGTTGTGTGTATCGCATATAGACGCATACATTTTAATATATATATACAAACACACAAACCAAATATATATATATACATATTAATGTATATGTGTTTGTGTGTGTGTGTGTCTGTGTGTGTGTGTGTGTGTGTGGTGTGCATACCTTTGCTATGCACAAAATCACTTTTGATAGCATTTATATCTCCTATAAGATTGATAATGAAAAAACATAAAGCAACCTATATCCCCGAGGCACAAATCAAAGTCGTAAGACGCAAGAAATGTTCAACAAAGCCATCCAGGGGCTTTTATATCTCGCCAAGTAAGTAAATTGTGTCTTATGTCACAAGGTAATAGGCTTAGGGCAAAAAAATATCTGGTTTTGATTAGTGGTTTTGCTGTGTGACATCTTCAGGTTAAGGCTATTAGGGATTTGGTATTTATCTAATCGGATGTACTTTATGACGGAATAAATGGAGTTGATTCGTCTCTTTATGTTTTTTATTTGATCCGGAATCCTGCCTGGCGTCTAACTTGACAGTGCATATTCTTTTCAACCCTCATATGTATACGAACATACACATTTATATAAGGATATGTCTGTGTGTACATAATATATATAAAATATATATACATACATAAATATATATATGTATGTATATATATATGTATGTATGTATAATCATATATATATATATATATGTATTTATATTATTATTATATGTGTGCATGTGTATGTGGTATGTGTGTGTAATTTTTTAAAAATGTATCAAAAGCTTAGTTATGCTATATATACATAGTGTATATAATGTATATATATATCTACTCCAATCACCCCTTTCCTTCACAACACACTGTAGTGCTTTTTTGTGTGTGTGTTTGTGTGTGTGTGAGTGTGTGTGTGAAAATAAAAAATTGACTATTTTAAGATGAAAATTATTTTGTATGTAAAATGCTTATATACATACATGCATATAATGTATATATATTTTACTCCAATCCTCCTTCCCACAAAACCCACGCTGTATGTGCTTTGTGTGTAGTGTGGTCTTGTGTTGTGTGTGTGTGTAAGTAGGTATGTTTGTGTGGCTGTGGTGTGTGTGTGTTGAAAAATAAAAAAAAAATGACTTATTAAAGATGGAAAATATTTGTATGGTAAAATCTTTTAAAAACAACGAATTTCCTTTAAAAATATTTATTTGCAAATGACAAACTCACTCTGTTGTCTTCTCTGGGCCGGGTTAGCTCAAGTCGGTAGAGCGTTCGGCTAGAGACCCACAATGTTCCTAGTTCGATACCGGTCCTCCCAACTCAGCGTATGAGTAGCACAGGGATCGTGCGTAAAGTAAGGAGCTGATGGTAGGTGTGGCGCTCCACCTCCAGACGCCCAAACAATCTCCCTTGGTCTAGCGCTATTGAAAAGGGGATAGACTCCCTTTGCTGCTGGCTGATACCGACTCTCCGGCCGCCCCCGACGGAACTATTACTTACGTATATATATATAATATATATATATATTATTATAATATATAATATTTATATAAATAATATGATAATATATATTTAATATCATACTTTATACATATATATATATAATATTATATATAATATAATACGTATAAAATATGAATCAATCATCTAAAGAGCACGTACAAACGTTGACTGGAACAATATTCGATATACCTTAAGATCAAATAAGATTTTCAAAGTTGCTTTATGTAACAAATTGGTAGCCGACCAGAACTGATGATCAAATTACAGGTGTAAAAATACATCAGTCAGTACAAAATACGTCTTGATATATGCTATTTTCAATTCTTTTTTTTTTTTTTTACAATTTTTTTCCTGTGTCAAATGCGTATAGTTTCGGGTAGAACTATTGCTATAAAGAAAAAAATCAAAAATAATATCAAGGGAAACTAAAATAGAAAATAGAGCCATGATTACACATGTGGATTATCATATTTTTAGCAGAAAACAGAATGCTTCATGCCCAAAATTTGACAAACGGGTTAAATCCACTGAACGGACATAAAATTCCACCTCGCCGAAATAAAAAAAAGAATACAAAAATCAAGGAAATTAACTGAATAATGGACATTCCAGTGTTAATATATCCACTGAATAAACAATGTAATGCACCAGTTATGAAAACTCTTACATTTTTCTGTGTAGTTAACTTTAGAATTTACGTATGTCTGTTAATCTGTGTTACGGCCTCAAAGATACGTGGTTCCAAGGTTAATGACCAGAAAAAATGTAAAAGTGTTTTTTAATAAAAATATCTGGTGCCTATATCTTTTTATTCATTTTACTGACCAATTTTCATTTAAATTCCGGTTAATTCCTTGATTTTTAGTATTTTTTTTCTTTTCGGCTTGTAAAGTTTTTAAGTGTCATCCTTGGCCAGCTGGAAATATTATAGGGATGCTATAGAATCCTTTGGGGATCCTTTGGTAAGCGTATAATCCATTCCTTGCGTATTTGGTAAAAGGTCTAGTGGATTTTAATCCTATGTCCGTTGTCCAAAGAATGGATGCTGTAATTATGACAGTAGGGTGGGTTAAGTATTGTATCAGCTCAGGTACTGCAGTGACTGGCCAAGGAATATATTCATATGAATCAGCTAGTTATAAGTATGAGGACGATCTAGCACACACCTTATACGTAAAAAAACTCAACCCGGCTTTTTTCAGATATTTTTTGTCTGATTTCGAGAACGTTCTATTCGAACTCGTGGAACCTTTATGTCGTAATTGGGGCCTTTCTTGTTGAACTCGGGAGGCTCTTGTCGTAATCGGGAGCTTTCGTGGAACTTAGAATCGACCCCTTTATCAATCCGGGGGTAGACAGTTCTCATTCCGTTAACCATGACCAGGTACAAGTTGTTAAGCTGTGTTTAAATATTCTATATTAAAGCCAGGATTGAAACCTGCAGACCAGAGATAACTGTCACTTAGAACTGTATTAACTCAACGCCTATGGAGAAACTGCTGTGAGGGACTTAAAGTAGGCAAAGAGTTAAAAACAATGTATTTCCAGAAATGTGTAAGATTTATTCTTATTTCCTTGAAGTCTCGCGTAACATTTTATGCTAAGGTGGACAATATTGCTATGTTTGCAAACAGAAAAAACCCACAAAATTATTTATATATTTTTAATACGCTTGGTCCTTAATCTTCTGACCGTTATCATCTTACAACACCTTGTTTAGAAATGAAATCGTCCAAATCATCCAAGATAAAATGCAAAAATGTAAACCTTATAAACTTTGTTGCTTATCCGCCGATTTTCTTTACTTATTATGAGTATCGTTTCATCTCAGCTAAACAATAAACCATTACTTTTTTATTATAAAGAAAGAAAGGGAAGGAAAAATGAAACGCTGCCCAGAAAAATATTCTTAGAAAAAAGAAACAAGAGAGAGTAGAGGAAAGGTAGGAGGAATTGGGTAAGCCCACGGAAGTGATAACGCTAAATCGGTTCAATCTAAACATTTAATGAAAAGATTGAAAAGAAGGCAAGAAAGAAAAAAAGAGTGTCTGGGGAGTTAAATCAAAGATTATTATACTTCAACATATTGAGCTATTTTGCAATAGTAAAACATATCAAATGTTGTAATAATTATCTATCATACTGAGCTAAATCCACAGGACCTGTTTCGTCTTTTATAATGGAGATTTGTGTATTTGTCTGTCTGTAATCGAAACTATATTACTACTCAAGTCACAATTTCTCTTAGTCATGTATTCACATTTTTCCACGAATCATTTTATTTAAACCTCAATTATTAATAAAAATTGTATTATATTATTAATACTGTTAACCATATCTACATACTAGAAATATGGCAGTTTATTATTTATAAACAGCAAAATAGTTAAGTCTAATTTGCATATTGATATTTAAAAATTTAGTTTTAATAAATAAAGAATAAAATGGCAGTTTAATCTTCTTGTTAATGGATTTCTTTTAATACTTATTCCAGAGATTTTTGCTCCATTATTCATTAGATAAACCAAACAATTAGAAATCAATAATACTAAGTTAGTATTATTGATTTCTAATTGTTTGTTTATCTTAATGAATATAGCAAAAATCTCTGGCGAATAAAGTAATTAAAATAATCCATTAACAAAAGAAATAACAGCCATTTTATTTCTTTATTTCCTATTTTAACTAAATAGTTAAATTAGTAAAGTTTAGCAATGAAAGACGGGGTTTGAGTGTTTCTATCTTTCGATTATACCCACCTCGTTCAAACCTTTTTATCTGCCATTTCTATTTAGGTTCATTAGCCTTCTATTTTTAAACTAATATTTCATTACATTAAAAACTTAAATACTTGCATTCGGAGATGCCTAATATTTGCTAGTAAAATATGATAACTCAATCGCCAAATTCATGATTATTATCTGAAGTTTCTGCTGAGAGCTGAGCTGCAATGAGGGCAGGAATCTTTAAATTACAAATATTACTTCTTATCAGAACTAATTAAAATTGACGATGAGTGCCATGTATTACTGTGACAATCGTGAATAGGCGCTGTTGTTAATGTGAACAACACGGCGAAAACGAAAGAAAAAAAAAAGAAAAAAAAAAATGTATGAACAAATGAAAGCAAGAAAGAAAACGGGTTATTAGCAACAAATATGGAAATAATAATGTGTTTAAGTATTCTAGCTACGAATTATATACGACAAATTGTGATTACTTATTTTTAGTTCGAATAAGCAATGATGAAACGCACTGAAGTGAAGAATATTTAAAATTAATAATATAATAATAATAATAATAATAATAATAATAATAATAATAATATACGAGAGAAGAAGAAAAAGAAAGAAGAAGAAATGAAGAAAGAAGCAAGAAGAAGAGAAGAAGAAGAAGAAGAAGGAGACGAATTAATAATATAATAAATAAAATAATAATAACAATAATACGAAGAAGAAGAGAAAGGAATGATAATAATAATATAAATAAAATAATAAGAAAGAAGAAGAACAAGAACAAGAACAAGAACAAGAAACCAAGAAAGAACAAGAACAATAACAAGTACAATAATAATAATATAATAATAATAATAAAAAGAAGAAGAAGAAGAAGAGGAAGAGAAAGAAATAATAATATTACTACTACTACTACTAATAATAATAATAATAATAATAATAATGATAATAATAATAATAATAATAATAATAATAATAATAATAATAAGAAGAAGAAGAAGAAGAAGAAGAAGAACGGTCCCAAATTAAACTTGGAAAAAAGCCTGGGATGATCTGGAAATCAAAGGAAAGAATTGAGGACCATCAATGCAATCGGCTAGAATACTCTATCGGCTAGAATACTCAGAAAGAGTCCTGGAGCCCTGAGAGACGTGTTTTCACTCAACCTCCAGTGAAATACTAGCAGCTGATGCTTATGTGAAAAACTCAAAAGAAGAAGAAGAAGAAGAATCTGTTCGTAGAACGAAACGCATAAAATTCTCTGGGGACTTTCAGTAAAGACGGATCATCATATCCCATCAAGAGACCAGGGCCTAGTTGTGATTATAAAAGAAGAGAACTTGTCAACTGTGGACTTGCGGATTCCAACAGATCACAGGCTGAAGATGAAGGTAAACGAAAAGATAAACAAATACCTGGACCTTGCCAGAGAATTGAAAAAACTGTTGAATATAGGGTCAAATGATACCCAATTGTAGTTGTGCACTTGGAACCGGTCGAGTGCCTTCTACTCATTCGCCATACAGTAGCTCTTTGGTGATGCAGTTCTTTGTCCATCCTCCTGACGTTAGTTTAGGTACAAGGTCACAAAGTTGAGTTTCCAGTAAGAAGTCAAATTCACAACAACAGTAGAGACTTGGACACTAGCTTGCTCATCACTGTTTTGAAAGCAATGTGCACTTCATCTGGAACGGTGTTAAATGAATCCCTTTGTGAGTAGCAACTTCACTTACCACCTTCACATTAAAGCATTCGATTAAGACGAACAAGTGCATGCGAGATAAGTGAAGTTGCTATCACAAGGATTCCATTAACACCTTCCAGATGAAGTGCACATTGCTTTCAAACAGTGATGAGCAAGCTAGTGTCCAAGTCTACTACTGTTGTAGTGAATTTGATTCTTACTGGAAACTCAACTTTGTGACCTTGTACCTAACTAACGTCAGGAGGATGGACAAAGACTGCATCACCAAAGAGCTACTGTATGGCGAATGAGTAGAAGGCACTCGACCGGTTCCAAGTGCACCAACTACAATTGGTATCACTTTGACCCTCATATTCAACAGTTTTTTTCAATTCTCTGGCAAGGTCCAGGTATTTGTTTATCTTTTCGTTTACCTTCATCTTCAGCCTGTGATCTGTTGGAACCGCAAAGTCCACCAGTTGACAAGTTCTCTTCTTTTAATAATCAACACTAGGCCTGGTCTCTTGATGGGATATGATGATCCGTCTTTATCTGAAAGTCCCAGAGAATTTTATGCGTTTCGTTCTCACGAACAGATTCTTCTTCTTCTTCTTCTTTTGAGTTTTTCACATAAGCATCAGCTGCTAGTATTTCACTGGAGGTTGAGTGAAAACACGTCTCCTCAGGTCTCCAGGACTCTTCTGAGTATTCTAGCCGATAGAGTATTCTAGCCGATTGCATTGATGGTCTCAATTCTTCCTTTGATTTCCAGATCATCCAGGCTTTTTTCCAAGTTTATTTGGACCGTTCTTCTTCTTCTTCTTCTTCTTCTTATTATTTTATTATATTATTATATTATTTATTATTATATCATTATTATATTATTATTATTATTAGTAGTAGTAGTAGTAATATTATTATTTCTTTCTCTTCCTCTTCTTCTCTTCTTCTTTTATTATTATTATTATTATTATTATTATTGTTCTTTGTTATTGTTTCTTGTTCTTCTTGTTCTTGTTCTTGTTCTTGTTCTTTGTTATTATCTTCTTCTTCTTCTTCTTTATTATTATTATTATTATTATTATTATATTATTATTATTTCTTCTTCTTCTTCTTCTTTTCTCTTTCTTCTTCTTCTTTCCATTTCTTCTCTTCTTTTTCTTCTTCTTCGTATTATTATTATTATTATTATTATTATTATTATTATTATTATTATTATTATTTTAAATATTCTTCACTTCAGTGCGTTGTCATTCCTTATTACGAACTAAAAAAGTAATCACAATTTGTCGTATTATAATTCGTAGCTAGAATACTTAAACACATTATTTTTCCATATTTTGCTAAATAACCCGTTTTCTTTCTTGCTTTCATTTGTTCAATCATTTTTTCTTTTTCTTTTTCTTTTTCTTTCGTTTTCGCCGTGTTGTTTCACATTAACAACAGCGCCTATTCACGATTGTCACAGTAATACATGGCACTCATCGTCAATTAATTAGTTCTGATACGAAGTAATATTTGTAATTTAAGATTCCTGCCCTCATTGCAGCTCAGCTCTCAGCAGAAACTTCAGATAATAATCATGAATTTGGCGATTGAGTTATCATTTTTACTAGCAAATATAGGCATCCTCCGAATGCAAGTATTTAAGTTTTAATGTAATGAAATATTAGTTTAAATTAGAAAGGCTAATGAACCTAAATAAGAATGCAGATAAAAAGGTTTGAAACAGAGGTGGGTATAATCGAAAGATAGAACAACTCAACCCCCGTCTTTCATTGCTAAACTTTACTAATTTAACTATTTAGTTAAAATAGGAAATAAAGAATAAAATGGCTGTTATTTCTTTTTGTTAATGGATTTATTTTAATACTTATTCCAGAGATTTTTGCTCATATTCATTAAGATAAAACCAAACAATTAGAAATCAATAATACTAACTTAGTATTATTGATTTCTAATTGTTTGGTTTATCTTAATGAATATGAGCAAAAATCTCTGGAATAAGTATTAAAAGAAATCCATTAACAAGAAGATATAACTGCCATTTTATTCTTTATTTATTAAAACTAAATTTTTAATATCAATATGCAAATTAGACTTAACTATTTTGCTGTTTATATAAATACAACTGCATATTTCTAGTATGTAGATATGGTTAACAGTATTAATAATATAATACAATTTTATTAATAATTGAGGTTTAAATAAAATAGATTCGTGGAAAAATGTGAAGTACATGACTAAGAGAATTGTGACTTGAGTAGTAATATAGTTTCGATTACAGACAGACAAATACACAATCTCCATTATAAAAGACGAACAGGTCCTGTGGATTTAGCTCAGTATGATAGATAATTATTACAACATTTGATATGTTTACTATTGCAAAATAGCTCAATATGTGAAAAGTATAATAATCTTGATTTAACTCCCTCAGACACTCTTTTTTTTTCTTTCTTGCCTTCTTTTCATCTTTTCATTATGTTAGATTGAAACCGATTAGCGTTATCACTTCCGTGGGCTTACCCAATTCCTCTACCTTTCCTCTACTCTCTCTTTTGTTTCTTTTTTTCTAAGAATATTTTTCTGGGCAGCGTTTCATTTTTCTTCCCTTTCTTTCTTTATAATAAAAAAGTAATGGTTTATTGTTTAGCTGAGATGACGATACTCATAATAAGTAAGAAATCGGCGGATAAGCAACAACAGTTTATAAGGATTTACATTTTTGCATTTTATCTTGGATGATTTGGACGATTTCATTTCTAACCAGAGGGTGTTGTAAGATGATAACGGTCAGAAGATTAAGGACCAAGCGTATTAATATATAAATAATATTTGTGGGTTTTTTTTCTGTTTGCAAACATACACATATTGTCCACCTTAGCATAAATTGTTACGCGAGACTTCAGGATAATGATAAATCTTACACATTCTGAAAATACATTGTTTTTAACTCTTTGCCTACTTTAAGTCGCTCACAGCAGTTCTCCCATAGGCGTTGAGTTAATACAGTTCTAAGTGACAGTTATCTCTGGTCTGCAGGTTCAATCCTGGCTAATATAGAATATTTAACACAGCTTAACACTTGTACCTGGTCATGGTTAACGGAATGAGAACTGTCTACCCCCGGATTGAATAAAGGGTTCGATTCTAAGTTCCACGAAAGCTCCCGATTACGACAAGAAGCCTCCCGAGTTCAACAAGAAGGCCCCAAATTACGACATAAAGGTTCACGAGTTCGAATAGAACGTTCTCGAAATCAGACAAAAAATATCTGAAAAAAGCCGTGTTGAGTTTTTTTACGTATAAGGTGTGTGCTAGATCGTCGCTCATACTTATAAACTATGCTAGATCATATGATATATTCCTTGGCCAGTCACTGACAGTACTTTGAGGCTGATACAATACTTAACCCACCCTACTGGTCATAATTACAGCACCATTCTTG
>CM042169.1:35620326-35642826 GCA_023376005.1 Doryteuthis pealeii
ACGTTACGGTCTACAGTAGACAGCTGAAGAAGGCTGCAGATCAAAACGTTCGGAACTTTGCTAATATAGTTCACCAAACCACCAGCAAGTTGAGACACAAGGTCAATTTTTAAGCGGCGTTGTTTAAATTGAGTCAGTGATCACAAGGGGATGTTAAGAAAAAAGTGCCTGGTTTTATTAAAATGGTTTGTCAATCACAAAGATTAATATACCACAATGATATAATATATATATATATATATTATATATATATAATTATATATACACTATACTGTGGATTGTCACTGTTTTCAGCTTTTCTTGGAACGATGGGCCAAAATGCAGTATCATTGGTAGAGTGCACAATATAAAAAATAGAGCTTTTATATAACATAATATAACAAATATATAAAGGTTTTACATATCTATTTTTTGTTGACAAAGGAACAGTCACAACCATTTGGTTTCATGCATGCGTAACCGCAAACATTCCTCAGGTGACGTTGTTTCAAATGCAAGGAAAATAAAAAATTACAAAGTTTTACGGACATAGGGTGTAATTTACAGACATAGGATTTGTAATTTTCGATCTTCCTTGCATTTGAAACAAAGTTACCTGAAGAATGTTTTCGGTTACGCATGCATGAAACCAAATGGTCGTGACTGTTCCTTTGTCATCAAATAAATTTCCCATCTCATCAATGTAGCTAGACTTATATTTCTGCCGGGAGCGAAAACAGACTGACTTTTCATCAGTCCGATTCCTTAATCCCTTCAACTGCCAGTAAGGGGTGGATTTATAGCTGGTAAATACATACACCGGTGTGCATATTTTACGATCACCAGAGAACTCAAATCCGTAAACAATAGACGAGCCTTGCTTTTTTTAAACGCTAGCGGTGAAAGTCAATTAAATTCCTTCCTAGAGAGCTCTATCGTGTTTTATATATATATATATATATATATATATATATATATATATATAAGTAAAGTCGTCGGGGCGGCTTAAAGTCGGCATCAGCCAATCAGCGAGGGAGTCTATCCCCTTTTCACTAGCGCTAGACCAAGGAGAAAGTTTTTTGGCATCTGAGGTGGAGCGTCACACCTACCATCAGCTCCTTACTTTACCGCACAGATCCCTGTGCTACACATACGCTGAGTTGGCGAGGACCGGAATCGAACTAGAAACCATGTAGTTTCTAGCCGAACGCTCTACCGACTGAGCTAATCCGGCCCTCTCTCTCTCTCTCTCTCTCTCTCTCTCTCTCTCTATATATTATATATATATATATATATATATATATAGAGAGAGAGAAGAGAGAGAGAGAGAGAGAGAGAGAGAGAGAGAGAGAGGGGGAGAGACAGACAGACAGAAAAGTGGCGTGTGACGGATATAGAGAGAAACATCTATATTGTAAACAATCTTCCCAAGCTCTTTGAGTATGTATCTGCATGCCTATGCACCGTATACGCACACACGTTCATATATATATATATATATAAATAAGAAAATAAAAAGAATCATTCGGGAAAGCGGCAATGTTTTATCTTACAAAAAGAAACGATCATTATGCAGAAATCTAGAAAAACACATAAATAAAGAAAAGTGACGGCATTAAAAGAAATAAGTAAAAAAAGGGCCAAGCGAAAGTAATTTATAAAATCAACGCTATCAAGATGAAAATGTCCGGCTGTTGGGTGCTTTCTTATTACAACCGACAGAAATGTCGACGCGATGACTGATTGCTGTTTTTCTCTTTGAATTTGAAAACAGCATGGAGTAACGATTGATGGATGAATAGGTTGATTTTTTTTATAACTCCTTATCTTTTTCTACTTCTTTTTTTTCTTTTAAATAATCACTTTTTAAATTTCTTACATATATTCATGACCAACGACAGGTCTTGCGGTTAAAGCCCACTGGTACCTTTTAAGGGAAAGAGCAAGAAATGTTGATTTTTTTAAAAACCGCCCTTAGATCTATGGCTATTACGATAACTAATCTCTCTCTCTCTCTCTATATATAATTATATATATACATATATATATATATATATATATATATATATATAATGTTGTTCTGGTTCCAACGGGAGAAAATTTTAATATTTATAAAAAAAGAAGTCTGCAAAATGTATTATGTTCTCAGAAACATTTTGATTATTTATTCTTTTTATCTTACATATGGGACACGTGTTTCTGATCGGTTGTCTTCTTACGATAACTAATATCCATCTGTCCATATATATATATATATATATATATATATATATATATATATATATATCGTTCGGCTAGAAACCACATGGTTCCTAGTTCGATTCCGGTCCTCGCCAACTCAGCGTATGAGTAGCACAGGGATCTGTGTGGTAAAGTCAGGAGCTGATGGTAGGTGTGGCGCACCACCTCAGATGCCAAAAAACAATCTCCTTGGTCTAGCGCTAGTGAAAAGGGGATAGAATCCCTCGCTGATTGGCTGATACCGACTTTAGGCCGCCCCGACGACTTTACTCTTTATATATATATATATATATATATATATATATATAAGTAATCCACAGACACGTGTTTCAAGGTTTCACCTTTCATCAGTGTGGCTATACCGTTTATATATATATATACCAAACTTGTTGGTAAACCCTTGCGGTCTGTGGAGAGAACGGGTGCTTTGCCATTGCCCCTTCCAGCTGGGAAAAATTGGCTGGCGGTAGGCTCTTCGTAGTCTTCATGTCTGAAGTCACCGTGGCGCAACACCATAAGTGGTCCAGAAGAAAGCATCCCCAACAAAGCACCGGTACATCAACATCTTCAGGGACAGCCTTCACATGAGACATCTGTGGTCGAGATTGTTTTTCAAACATTGAACTTCACAGTCACAGGAGGCGCTGTAACTTCAGGGGCACAAAAACTATATTATAATCTTCCAATACTGAAATGCCAATAAAATATATGAGTAATTCCATGTCAAATCATCCAGGCTACGTCATCCACCCCATTTAATTTTTCTGAAAATTTGTACAGGTGTGTACTATGCCAAAGTTAGACAATCCCCAAAATGTGGCCAAACACGAAACTATCTTTTTGGTACAAATAATGATCAAAATATGTGAAATAATAACAGAAAGAAAGTGTCTTAGATGCAGGGCCACATTGGGATATTGATCTTGCAATGAAAAAAATTAAAAAAATCATCAATAACTTAAAGTTTTCCGATGGCATTTTTGGATTTCTCGAGCAAAAAGAACTTTCCATACCAATATAAAGGAGTAGGGAGCAAAAATAGATTACAAAACGTCGTCATGTTTCACGAACCCCACCAAATTTGGAAAGCTAAAAATCGACATACCTCTGCCAAGTTTTTGGAATTGGAAGCTCAAATTTTGGGGAATATCTAACTTTTGGACAGTCCACACCTGTACAAAATTTCAGAAAAATTGAAGGGGGTGGTGACAATTTTACATTTTTCTGGATGATTTGACATCGAATTGCCCATATATTGTTAAAACTACATGTAAGTCTCTTTTTAACATTTTTTATGCATACAAGATTTCCTTTCTTTTTATCCATCACTGATCATTACAGTGTATGATAATTTAATTATTACAATGTTTGATATGTTTATGTAAGTGTTATAAAGATTTCGGATCAAATCACCAATAGGCACCCTAGGAAAAAAGGGATGGGATTTTAATTCTTACTGGTTGTTAGTAAACAAAATCAACAGACGATATTTTCACATTATAATTTCATATAAATCAAAGACACGTTTTAATATTAAAATAGTTTTTGATTTGATAAAACGAGATATTTATTTTATGTTATTGTTAGCATATGTGAAAGAATCAACTGATTATAACTATCTGTAAACAGGCTAAAATGACATGGTTATTGCTAAAGTTACTAAGTTACTAACGCTGTATTTTACATGATGTTAGGGAAATCTTAGAAGCATCTTTGAGATTTTATCTTTTATTTTGCCTAATATTATGTAACAAGCAGGACCTGTCGATATAACTGTTATGACGTGTTTAAGGGTCAATGAATAATAACTCAACACGGGGATAAAATGTAGGGAACAGATGTATTCAGAAATATATATCAAGGTACAATGAAAGGGTTTCCTTGTTACAGCGTACACGAAGAACATGTATCTGCTACTTTTCCCTTGAGTAGCTCTGCTCTGTCAATATATACCCTTTGGGTAAGTCCATGCTCATGTCATAGGCGAGTCACATATAACAATAACAGAGTACGATATCTATTTTTATCTCGTAAAAAAAATGTGCTTCTAATAAATGAGTTGTCACAGTCTGGCACATCAGCCAATACACTATGATAATCCTCCCCTCCTGCATACATTTGAGTCCAGTGGGAAATTCTTTTATATATTAATATGTTTGTATGTAACTATGTATCTGTCATTTGTGAGTCACACTTTCAATCATAACTATACATGTGGCATAGGTTGTCATTTATTAAGCTGAGCCTTGTTTGGCTCAAGGTCAGAAGTTTAGGACACCTAGTGAGAATCAAAATCACTAATAACAATAGTTTGCTAACTAATCATGAGGTACTCATTTAAAACTAAGAGTAGCTTAAATTGGACACAAGCCACAATTTTGGAAGTCAAGAGTTTTCCTTCTAGACTGGTTGCCTAACCATGGTTAAAGAGTCCAGTCTGCTTTACAAGTTACCCATAGTTGGAGGGAGAATAGTTGGATGCATACCTTTCCCAAGTGTATTAGTGCTATGTGAAATGTAAACAGTCTTGTTCATGATTTGAACTCGGGTCTACGGATCCTTTTCCTATGATGATAAGCATTACATCACAGGTCTCGTACTTTTATTGTTGTACATCTAAGATCTAAGTACATGCATAAATTTAAAAAAGAAAAAAACTATGAAAATTGTAAGCCCAATTTATGTAGGAAAGATTACCAATGTTTTATTATTTGCTCTTATCGTTATCATTTATAATTTTTACGTTAAAATTGCCAGGTTTACATCGTCGAATGTCCCTGATATAGGGAAGATTCTAACCGATGTGTATATTTTAAACGAATACGAATTGTTAATTGTAGAATATAAGAAAAAAAGTTATTTGATATACTTAGGAGACGAGTGCTATTTTATTTTCCTTTCCCTTTTTAAATTTTTTTTACATAATCTTGGCTTCTTGTACTTTTTAATTCCTTGTTTTAGTCTACGTTAATGTTGTATCTTCGAAGTGGAATGATACACAGAAGAAACTGCGTGCTTAATATATTTATTCAGAACTCGTATCCAGTGCTAACGGATATATACATAAACTTAGAACAGTAAAGAATATTAGCATGACAAAACTTACAAGAAATAGAGGAGGGTCAAATGCCGTATAAACAAACGCAGTAACATCAAACCAAATATTATTCCACTTATATATTCACTTTAATTGTAGGTTGTTTAAGGATATGAGCCAGTCCATCTAGTAGAGGGCTGAAAGGGTGCTAGCTTCTTTCCAACATTTAAATATATTTGTGTTTTTGCTGCTATATATGATTAAGAAAACGACTGTAGTATATATTATATATATATATATATATTATATATATATATATATATATATATATATATATATATATATATATATATGGTTTGTAATTTGCTAGGAGCATTGTGTTTATATTGTTTTGCTGGTTGGTTTGAAGGCTATCACAATGCAAGTGTAAAGAAAAAAAGAAGGTAATTGTGGTGTTATTTGTTAACCTGTGATTTATTCTCAATTCTTAATATTTCGGGATAAAAATCCACTCTACAGAAGAATACTAGGACTGAAGTTGTTGCTAGTGCCTGTTCATTTGTTCTGTCTCATTTTATCCCGAAATGTTAAGAATTGAGAATAAATCACAGGCTAACAAAAAACACCACACTTACCTTCTTTTTTTCTTTACACTTGCATTGTGATAGCCTTCAAAACCAATTAACAAACTAATATATATATATATAATTTGATTGTCGCTCTAGTAGTGTCCCGACGAGATCCTATAAATCGCAACCGTGGGAGACCTATGATTTTTCTAAAGTTATATATATATATATATATATATATATATATTCAATAATAAATGAAGGAAAAACTTTTAACTTTTTTTCATTACAATAATTTATTTCAACCGTATTACTACGGCATCTTCAGGTAATCACAAGAACATGACTCTTACTGAGAATTTCCCAAAGTAACATTGCTTTTAAATCTATCAATTTGGAGGGTTGGTGTCTTAGTTTGCTCTGTCCTTCCCTTCACAGGTATTAGGCACATTGAGCTCTCCTTATGGTCTACCTGCATCAGCTTGGTTAAAACACACATGGAAAGATCCTAACTACGGAAAAAAATATATATATGTGTGTCTGTGTCTGTGTCTATGTCTCTGAGTGTGTGTGTGTGTGTGTGTGTTTTGTTTGTGTTTGTGTGTGTGTGTGTGTGTGTATGTGTGTGTATGTATGTGTGTGTGTGTGTGTGTGTGTGTGTGTGTGTGTGTGTTGTTTGTTTTGTTTTGTTTTACGGCATATCGAACTCAGTGGGTCATTTAATGCCGATAAAGTTTTGAAATAAATCAACTCTTAATGGATAATACAGTTTTTTTATAAATACATTTTTCTATCTAACCCATAGATGGACCCTAACAGGTACTACCACTCCGGCTCAGAGTGGACCAGGGAGCAATGGTGATGAAGGTGTGCTCCACATTCCCCAAACCTCCAAAACTGGAACCTCACCATCAGATAGAGTTTAACGTCATTTCCAGGACATGTAGACCCGCAGCCACCACCTTCTAGCACCCATATGATAAAAAGGGGTTGGGGCTTGCCATAAGGGCAATAGGGTTTGGAAAATCATATAGGTGCTAGGGCTTGACGTGACCAGCCGATTGATCGGAGGGGGCCTCTCCGACTGACCGTCTAGCCCAAGATAGGTGTGTGTGTGTGTGTGTGTGTGTGTGTACTAGCAGAAGAACCTGGTCCACGAGCGAACTAAAAAGATTTTAGGAGCACCGGGGTTGTTAGAGGGAAAGGGGCAAGTGAGGGATAAAATGAAAATAACACGTGAACTGCCAATTTCATTTTACATTGTTCAACGCTTTTCTTTCTTTTTCTTTCTTTCCTTATTTCTTTATTCTTTTGTCATTTTCATTTCATTCTTTTCCTAGATTTCATTCCTAAACTCATTCTTCTTTCATTCCTTTCTTTCCTTCACTTATTTTAACTTTTTTCTTTCTTTCTTTCTTTCTTTCTTTAATTCTAGACGCATCTTGGCTTCTCATTCAATTTTTTTCTTCCCATTTCCATTCCGTGTCAATCACATAGCAAGAAACATAAACTCTTCCCCATTCACCCCCTCCCTATTCAAATCTACAACCTCTTCACTCTTCTCTTCATCATCACCCCCATCGCTCTCATGATCAGCATCCTCCTCCTCTCTTCAATCCTATTCTCCTCCCACCACTCTCCTTCCTCCTCCCTCCTCCAATCAATGAGAAATTATTTTGGCTATTTCAGTGAGCTCTTCCCTCTGGCGTAGAAAACAGATGGAGATACCCAAATGACAAATATCTATCTCAGACATGACAGTTTGATACCGGCCCCCGCCAACTCAGCGTATGAGTAGCACAGGGATCTGTGCGGTAAAGTGAGGAGCTGATGGTAGGTGTGGCGCTCCACCTCAGACGCAAAGCAATCTCCTTGGTCTAGCGCTAATGAAAAGAGAATAAACTCTCTCGCTGTCTGGCTGATACCTACATTAGGCCACACCGACGACTTTACTTCATATGGTGCAACGATTTGTTAAAGAAAAAAAATTTCAACAGCTGAACTAGAAAATAATGGAATATGATCAAATAAGATTTTTTTTTAAATAATACCTCTTGCTGTACACACAATTCTTTTTTTTAAAATTAGTTTTTATGTATTTCTGATTGTCAATATGTTGCAGTTACTTTTCCTGCTTGCTGAAATTATACTTTCCTTACTGTTATTGTGTATTCGTAAAGTGCTCGAATTCTCGTGCCTATACTTTCTTCAGTATTGGTGAGACCACTTCCTCCTTCTTTTCTTGGCACATATAGTATGTGTATGTCGCGCAGACCCCATCAGATTTTCCACTTGCCAAGGGTTCAGCGATAATGTTTGAGGGGACATTTTATTTTTGAATTGTAGCGAGTTTCATGGTTTGTTTCTTTTTTTTTTAATGTCATCTCAGCCTTCATGGTTTATTCAATGCCAAATCCATCCTTGTAGAAGATTTGGTTTGTTTTACGGTATATCAATCTCGATGGGTCATTTAATGCCGAGAAAAAGATTGTAAATAAATTGATTCTTAACGGATACTTAATCTTTTTATAAACACATCTTACTATTTAACCCATAGATCGGGCCATAACAGGTACTACCTCGGGGTCAGAGTGGACCAGGGGTGCTCCACATGCCCCAGACCCCCAGAACTGGAACCTCATCATAATATAGCGTAACGTCATTCCCAGGACATGAAGACCATTAGCCATCGCCTTCTAGCACATTTTTGGGAACAGGCCATAACAGCAATAGGGCTGGGGCAATCATATAGGTACTAGGACTTGACATCACCAGCCGATTCATCAGTTCATCCACCCGTTTAACCTAAGTAATGGCTTAAGTAGAGTGTTGCATATCATGGGCTGCTCATCCACCAGGATTCCGTTCTTAAGCATCACGAGTCACCAACCACGGCCAATAGGTGGCTCTATTGGGTGGGGTCTTACCCCTCTGCAGAGGTGCAATCGGTGTATTCTAAAGTACAAGCCAACAGGGCTGCCTTGTAGAAGAACAGCACTGAAGATTTCTCGGAGAAAGACAGTGGTGGTACTATTTAACCCATAGCTGGGGGATGATGGTGTTCATACCTTACCCAAGGGTATTAGTCCGAAAAGTGAACGTAATAGCCTGAGTGTATATCGAACTTGCTTACTATGATTTCTCAGGCTAGGACGTTATCCACTACAAATAAAATCAATAAATAAAAAGTGAAACTTAATATTTTAATAGAAAAAATTATCAAAGAAACAAAGAGAATTTCAAAAAAATAGACAGAATAAACAATAAAATAATGAAACACATTTAACAGAGAAATGATAAATACAATCTGTATATTTTAAAAAATGAACAAAAAATATTAAAATATTTGAGAAACAGCTGCAAGAAATAACCTTAGATATCTTAACTATAGAATGAATCAAGACCAGAAGAAATTGAATGAAAGAATTGGTTGCAGAGAAAGTTCAAAGAGTTCCAAGCATTGAAGAAAAAATGTATTGATGTTCTAAATTCATAAAAGTCTGAGCCCGTGTTTCATATGAATATGCTGTTTTTATGCTTACCTGTTAGTTTTCAATTAACCTGAAATTATCAGTTATGTTCAGAAAGTAGGATGGATGAAGCTGTACTTACCAAGATATAAATGTACAATGAATGAAACCTTAATTTTCTTTGATACAACTTGTGTTTAAAAATATTGAGACTGAAGCTGTATTTACCAAGACACAAATGAACAATGAATGGAACGTTAATTTTCTTCAAAACACGAGGTTTTTTCTAATAGTATCTAGACTGAAGCTGTATTTACCAATACACAAATGAACAATGAATTAAACTTTCATTTTTTCACATTTTTGCACATCTATCAAAGCTAGCTTTGCAATAGTCTAAGCACTTTAGAAAGACCTCTTTTGAAATTTGTGAAACTGTCATATTTCTTTTAAAGACCTCAATGTCTTCAAATCTTAGCTTTGGAATGTATTTTCGCTTTTAAATGATGAATTTTATAATTTTTATTTTTATTTTCTTATTTTCATTTGTCAAAACTGCACTCAAATAATTGGTTAAGTCTAGCAACATTGGCCTTAAGAATTTGACCAGCAGTCTATCTATCTAGCGATCTATCTAGCTGAGACTATTCCTTTCTCTCTCTCTCTCTCTCTATATATATTATATATATATATATATATATATATATATAAACAATTTTTTTTTTGTGATGAAACAAAGAAAATACAGTGGTCAACCACAAATTGTGAGAGCTATTATTTATTTATTTAATTTGTAGAGTTTTTTTAAAACATAAATGCTTATTATAGACAGCTACCCAGGTTGTCTTGCTAGGTCGCAATCATCAGACTGTCAAATTAGATCTTATGGTGTTTATTTGAAGATCCTTTCTTGATGTTATATTCTGGACTGCAAAAATTTGATCTAATTTGACAGCCTGATGATTGCGACCTAGCAAGACAACCTGGGTAGCTGTCTATAAATTAGCATTTATGTTTTTTTTAAAACTCAACAAATTAAATATATATATATATAATATATATAATATATATAATATATATATATATATAATACTTCTAAAAGATGAACCCTGGATGCGTAGACGAGTGTGTGTAGATATGTGGGCACATGAGGGGGTGCACATGTGTGAAAATATACGCACTACTTTCACTCTTAAGAGAGGAGAGTAAAAATATGATCTAAAACATGCACACTCATGTAGAGATTTGTGTAGACTGATCAACTTGCAACCATGTTGCAAGTTGAATCTGCATCAGAGAATCTAGATTTCTAAGTGGTTTAAATAGCAGGTTGGGCTATTCTACTATGTGGCATGGTCAAGTCTATTTCCAGGATTTTGATTGGCTGGTGGTTTTTAGTGTGAAAAATTATATCCATATATACTGAACACTTGACCGTGTTCTGTCAGTTGCTACAGAGCGTATTCGGTTACACACTGTCTTTTTTCTTTGTCTGGTGACTGGACGCTAGTCACAGCCTTCCTGTGAACATCATTATGATGTTCATTCTACAAATCTATGAAACACGCAATGACACACTCACACATAAACACACACACGTATGCACGGACACACACGCACATGCGTATTGAAGTATAATTCTGTTGGCATTTAACCCTTTTATTCCAGTGAATTCCTCATTAATCGAAACACCTAAGAGGCTCCTAATATTTTTTATTGTTTTCTACAATGAGATGAATTTTCTGTTCAGTAAACAAATGGTAGCATGGTCAATTATGGAGTTACCGGCCGAAATGAATTTATAATAGTCAGATAATGGTTTGTTAAGTTTGTCTTTCTTATTGAAAGTTTAAATATTGCTTTGTATATAAATAATCAATTAATTAATTATCTTACATTGAGCTCTCTTTGGGATTTGAAATAATCTTTGTATAAATCTATAGGTGTGCATCTTCATTGTGAATGAACGGAGGATATAGATAATCCCAAATAGAATCATACCCCCGACTTACTTGCCTATTAATTAATCGATCTATTCATCTCTCTCTCTCTCTTTATATATATATATATATATATATATATATATATATATATATATATATATGCTTTCTTGAGTCATATGCGGTCCCATGGTGACAGACGACTACGTGAAAAACATGTGCGTGTACACGTGAAAGCCAGGGGTCTTACATGTCTTTTATGCGACAGAACATGTAAAAGCAAAGCTGGAATTCTGAGCCACTTGCGTGCTCACAAACGAACTTTGTAGAAATGGCCTTCTTCTGTGAATAAGTGGCAATCCCCCCTCCTCTCTCTCTTTCTCTTTCTCTCTCTCTCTCTCTCTCTCTCTCTCTCTCTCTATATATATATATATATATATATATATATATATATATATATATATATATATATGAAGAAAATATTTTCAAAAATATAATAGACCCAGGATGTTACGGTCAAAGGAAAAAACTTTAAATGTCTATACTTAAGTATTTCGGTTTATGATAAACCATCATCCGAACAATGCATAAGAAATTTTGTAAGGGAGAAAAATGAAAAATGTTAATTGTATGGTGAATGTGTAAATATATTGTTATTTACCGTTATTATTTATATGTGCATTTATATACGAAAGCTGATGACGTGATTATTGCATGTGAAAAAAACGGAAAATTATTCTCCCTTACTAAATTTTTTTTGCATTGTCCTGATGATGGTTTATTATAAACCGAAATACTTAAGTATAGACATATAATTTTTTTTCCTTTGATCGTAACATCCTGTGTCTCTTATATTTTTGAAAACATTTTCTTCACATATTGTCGGATTAATTTCCTCATCGTATTTCCATATATAAGTAAAGTAAAATCAACGGGGCGGCCTAAAGTCGGTATCAGCCAGTCAGCGAGGGAGTCTATCCTCTTTTCAATAGCGCTAGACCAAGGAGATTGTTTTAGCATCTGAGGTGGGGCGCCACACCTACCATCAGCTCCTTACTTTACCGCACATATCCCTGTGCTACTCGTACGCTGAGTTGGCGGGGACCGGTATCGAACTAGGAACCTTGTGGTTTCTAGCCGAACGCTCTACCGACTGAGCTAAAGAGGTGGGCAGCTGGAAGAAGTGCAAAAGCGAATAGAACTCTGTAGAAAATTAAACAATAATATAAATAATTCGAGGAAAAATCGAGCAATATATATATATATAGCAAGAGAGAGAGAGAGAGAGAGAGAGAGAGAGAGAGAGAGAGAGAAGAGAGAGAGAGAAGAGAGAGAGATTACTTATATTAATGAGAAAAGTTCAAACATTGAATTCGGCATCGGAGAGAGATCCGTTAGTGGTGAATCGTACATTTAAATTTACAGAAATCAATCAATAATATAAACATATCAGTATTATGGGCAAACAAAAACTAATTAAAAAATAACAATCTCGTCTCATCTCTGGTTGTCTCTATTCAATACGTATCTCCTTGTTGAGCGGAACTTTTGCGATTCAAAAAGGTCAACTGCCAAATTCAAATCAACAACAACAAAGAGCTAGGAAAATGATTAAAGCCGTCTAAAGCATAACAAACTAAAATAATATTTCCTGTCCGATTTGTCTGTAGACTGGAAGTTATTTACACAATAATCTCGCAATCGGATTGGGTGCTTGACCACAGCTGAGCGAATTGTGCATCCGGTTGTGTACAGCCTTTATCTAAGCCGAGGTCAGTCAATATATCAATATTTAGTTCTAAATGTCTCCCTAAAAACGATAAACAATCTCCAAATAATTCTATTTGTTCGTTTTCGGAACAGACATTTTCAGGAAGTTAGATCAGTCAGTAGAGTCTTCATCTAGGAATCGTAAGTTTCCAGGTCAGCGCATATGTAGAATAAACATTATATTCACTGTAGAAGCAATATTCCAATTACCGTCGAATTGGCAAGACAAGGCATCAAGCAAGGAAGCCGTAACTCAATACGGATCTTGCATTGTCGCAAGGTAACTCAATACGGATCTTGCATTGTCGAAAGGTATGCATCCAACTATTACAATTCCAGCAATGGGGAAAATATTAAGGCCGACTGGTATCTTTAACCGTGGCAGAGCAACCAGTCTAGGAGAAGGAAAACTCTGAATTCAAACCAATTAAAGTCCGCTTAAGAAGTTGACCTTGTGTTACACGCTACTCATGCGAGGGGTTCGTAAATATGTATAAATAATCGGGCATTATGCAGTAGCATAATGCTAGGTTATTTATCAAGCACCGAAACACCAAAGAAACCAAGCAGCCAATCAAGACTCAAGGAATGGAATCACCCAAATACCCGAATGGATTATTCCTAAGTGCCATATATACCGGCTGCTTTGGGCACCAGTTCAGTTTAGCTTAGTTGTTGTTATTCAAACCAATCGTATACTAACGCACTTCAAGAGCATGAATAACTCAACTTGGATAATCTAATATGTGCGGAAGCTGGCGTTAGGTGTGGCACTCTTCCTCGGCAAGAAAAATCTCCTTTGTCTAGCGCTACCGAAAAGAGGATAAACTCCGTCGCTGTTTGACTGATAACGACAATAGACCACCCATAGAATTTACTACTATACATATTTACGAACCCCATCGCATGAGTAGTGTATAACACAAGGTCAATTTCTTAATCGGATTTTAACGGGTTTGAATTCCTAGTTTCCTTATCCTAAACTAGTTTGCCATACCACGGTTAAAGAGCCCAGTCGGCCTTACTATTTTACCCGTAGCTGGAATTGTAATAGTTGGATGTATACCTTTCCCAAAGGTATTCAAGCCGTGTAGAATGGAAAAATCTTGAAATCGTCTTGCCGTGTTCATTTTCTACGACGATAAATATTAAACCACGCGCCTCCACAGGATATATAACATTATTGGGCATCTCATGTGGTATAATGGTTAACAAGCTAGATTAGCAGACAATTGAAGCAAGATATATATATATATATATATATATATATATATATTATATATATATATATAGACAAAACTGTTATTAGCATTTCTTTTCAAAATCATTCAATTAAAATTACGCCCCTCTCCTGTGATGAGTATAATAAATGAATGAAAACACACAGTTATGTTGTAATATTTCATAGTTATCTTTATTATATCAATAATTGGATTAATACGAAAATGATTCCGCCACAAAAAAAAAAACAGAAAAAATAAAACAGCAAGAAAACAAAAAAATGAACTGGAAATGCTCTACCCCACATTTTTTTTCAGATACTTCAATTGTTTTTTTTATATATAAATCTTCGCTATGGCATATATATATATATATATATATATATATATATATATATATATATATATATATATAAAGTAAAGTCGTCGGGGTGGACTAAAATCAGTATCAGCCAATCAGCGAGGGTGTCTATTCCCTTTTCACTTGCGCTAAACTAAGGAAATTGTTTTTGTCTCTGAAGTGGAGCGCCACACCTACCATCAGATCCTTACTTTACCGCATAGATCCCTGTGCTACTCATATGCTGAGTTGGCGATGGCCGGTATCGAACAAGCAATCTTGTGGTTTCTAGCCGAACGCTCTACCGACGGATATATATCCATCCGTTGATGGGTTACCAAGTCAGTTTGTAATATTTCCAATAAAGTCAGCGGTCTGATGATAATCATAGGTATAGATGATACCTGTGGGTAGAAATATATCTATAACCGCAAAATAACTGATTTTTAAGCTTTTTTCCTTACCAATTATATATATATATATATATATATATATATATAAAGATGGAAAACGTGGTAGACCCACAATTCTTTTCCACAATCCTTATAGCTCAATTATTTATGAAATATTGAGCACTCTTTGATAAATTGCTAATGCCACTACAACGGAAACGTTAAAGCGATACTCGGACATATATATAATTATATATATATATATATATATATATATATATATATGCGAATATTGTATTATAAAAAATTAATATAGATTAATTTAGAGGTCTATCAAAGGTAACATAAAATATTAAAACTAATATAAATTATTAATACTAGCAAATATATGCACCCTCCGGGTGCAAGTATTTAAGTTTTAATGTAATAAAAAATTATATCAAATTAGAAAGGCTAATGAAACTAAATAAGAATGCAGATAAAAAGATTTGAACATAGAACAACTGAAACTTACTCGTCTATCACTTCCGTCTTTCATTGCTAATTTTTTTCCTAATTTAACTATTTAGTTAAAATAGGAAGTAAAGAATAAAATTACAGTTATTTCTTCTTGTTAATGGATTTCTTCTAAGATTTATTGAAGAGATTTTTGCTTATATTCATTAAGATAAAACCAAACAATTAGAAATCAATAATACTAAAAACATATTTATTAAAATCAAATTTTAATATCAATATGCACAATAGCCTTCCCGTTCACATTCTAAACCGCTATTTTGTTGTATATAAATACAATTGAATGTCATCAGTATGTAGATATGGTCAACAGTATAAATAATTTAAATCAATTTTATTAATAATTGAGGTTTAAGATAAAATAATAATAATAATAACTGACGTAAATAACTAAGGTAATTGTCACTTGAGTAATAATATAAACACACAATCTCCATTATTATAAGAAGATATAAAAACTTTATATAAAATGATAAATTGTTAATGCCACTACAACGGAAACGCTAAAGCGACACTCGGACATTGTTATATATATATATAGAGAGAGAGAGACAGACAGACAGAGAGACAGAGAGACAGATTATACTGGGTTAGTGATATATGCACATACATAAATTTATAAAAGTCGTCGGGGTGGCATAAAGTCGGTATCAGCCAGGGAGTCTATCCCCTTTTCACTGGCACTAGTCCAAGGAGGCTGTTTTTAGCGTCTGGGGTGGAGCGCCACACCTACCATCAGCTCCTCTGTTTACCGCAGAGATCCCCGTGCTACTCATTTGCTGAGTTGGTGAGGGCCGGTATCGAACCAGGAACCTTAGGGTTCCCAATCGAATACTCTACCAACTGAGCTTATATATATATATATATATATATATATATATATATATATATATATATATATATATATATATATATATGCGAATATTTAATATGAAAAGCTAATATTTAGAGGTCTATCAAAGGTAACATAAAATATTAAAACTAATATAAATTATTAATACTAGCAAATATGCACCCTCCGGGTGCAAGTATTTAAGTTTTAATATAATAAAATAGCATATTAAATTAGAAAGGCTAATGAAACTGAATAAAAAAGCAGATAAAAAGAGTTGCAACAGAGGGGGTATGATTGAAAAATAGAACAACTTTGAAACTAACTCTTCCATCATTTTCCATTACTCCCGTCTTTCATTGGTAAATTTTCCTAATTTAACTATTTAGTTAAATTAGGAAGTAAATAATAATATTACAGTTATTTCTTCATGTTAATGGATTTCTTTTAAGATTTATCCCCGAGATTTTTGCTCATATTCAATGAGATAAAACCAAACAATTATAAATCAATAATACTAAGCATATATTTATTAAAATCACATTTTTAAGATCAATATGCAAATTAGCCTTCCCATTCACACTGTAATCTGCTATTTTGTTGTATATATAAATACAATTGCATGTTATTAGTATGTAGATATGGTCAACAGTCTTAATGATGTAAAACAATTTTATTAATAATTGAGGTTTAAATAAAAATAAAATCATGGAGAATGTGATGTAAATAACAAAGGGAATTGTGACTTGTATAGTAATATAGTTTCGGTTACAGACAGACACACCCACAATCTACATTATAATAAGATATAAAACTTTATATAAAACAATAGGCTATACCAAACAAGCATACAATGTACCAAACAACAAATTAATCACACATACATTACCATCAATTTATTTGTGATCAATTTTCTTATTGTTTTTTTTAGGTATGTGACAATACGAAATGAGAAAAAAAAAAGATCAGACCTCACACACATTCGATCTCTACATTAAAAGTTCTTTGTTTTTTAATTGCTTATGACTTATTGTTAAAACAAGTCTTCTTAATATCTTCTTTTTTTGGGGGGATGGGGCTAGATTCTCCTTAGAATATAATGCCTAACCCTGGTTTAGCGAGGATAGTAGTCTACACTGGAGTGTTACCACATCAGCAGGGCCTGTACGATCACCTGCAACATGCCAGGGAAACAAATACACACATACACACTCGCACAAAATGTCTCTTTTCTTAGAGCAGAAGGTGGTCGCACGCAACCAACTTAGAAGTCGCGTGTGATAATCTTAAAACATTCAAAACAACATAATGCCTAAAAAAAACAACAGAAAGATATATATATATATATATATATATATATATATATATATAAATTTTCAGCGATAAACAAGGTCTAACATTCCCATTGTTATTCAAATATATCCTCCTGTGTTTATAAAGTTTTACTAAGAAAATCATTTTTGTTTAATTAATACAGCTCTGCCTTGATTTACGTATTTAATTTGTTCCGCACGTAACTAAATTTCTTCGTGTATCAAATCAATTTTCCCAATCTAAATAAACTGAAATGCCATTAATCCGTTCTAGCCCCTAAAAAACACCGTAATTTTTTGTTACGTTTTTTTATTATTTTTTTAATTATTTTTTTTTTGATAAGAAAAATAGCACTGTATTGTATAAGAAGTATATTCTCCTGTAATTATTATAATAATAATATTGACTTAGAAATATATTTTAATTTAATCACACCAGCGCTACCTTGATTTGCAAGTTTTATTCGTTCCGCAGGAAATTTAGTTTCCTCGTATATCAATTCAATTTTCCTCATGGTAAAAACTGAAATGTCATTAATCTGTTCTAACCCCTGAAAAAAACAAAAAAACAACAAAAAAAAAAAAACATCTTAATTTTTTTGTTACATTTTTTAATTAGGAAATAGCACTCTGTTTTATAAAAAATATATTCTTTGATTATGAATTTTGACATAGAAATAAATTTTGGTTTAATCAATACAGCGCTGCCGTGATTTAAGAGTTTTATCTATTTCGCTTGCAACTCACTTTCCTCGTATATCAAATCAATTTTCACCATTAAAACAACTGAAATATATTTAATCTGTTCTACCCGGCTAAAAATCATTTAATTTTTTAACGTTTGTTAACAAGAAAATAGCACTCCATTGTAAAAAAAAAAAAAAAAAAGGAAAAAAAATTAGAAGATATATATTCTCGTGTGATTATAAATTTTGACTTAAAAATATATTTTGCTTTGAGTGTTTGATTTGTTTCGCTTGCAACTCAATTTCCTCGTATTTCAAATCAATTTTCACCATTAAAACAACTTAAATGCATTTAATCCGTTCTTACCCAGCTAAAAATCATTTTAATTTATTTGCGTTTTTTTAATAAGAAAATAGCCCTCCATTATAAAAAAAAAAAAGACATATATTCTCGAGTGATTATAAATTCTGACTTGAAAATATATTTTGGTTTAATTAATACAGCGATACCTCTGATTTAAGAGTTCAATTCCTTCCGCTCGTAAATCAATTTCCTCGTATATCAAATCAATTTTCCCTATTGAAATAAACTGAAATGCCATTAATCTGTTCTAGCCCCCCAAAAAAGACAATTTTCTTTTGTTACGTTTTTTTAATGAGAAAAATAACGATGTATTGGATAAAAGATATTTTCTCCTGTGATTATAAATTTTCAAAAAGAAACATATTTTGGTTAAAATCAATACAGTGCTACCTTGATGTACGAGTTTAATTCGTTCCGCTCATTACTCAATTTCCTTAAATATGAAATAATTTGTCCACATTGAAATAAATTGATTTGTTTTTTTTGTTTTGTTTTATGGCATATCAACCTCAGTGGGTCATTTAATGTCGATAAAGTTTTGAAATAAATCAATTCTTAATGGATAATACAATTTTTTTATAAATACATTTTTCTATTTAACCCATAGATGGGACCCTAACAGGTACTACCACTCCGGGTCAGAGTGGACCAGGGAGCAATGGTGATGAAGGGGTGCTCCACATTCCCCAAATCTCCAGAACTGGAACCTCACCATCAGATAGAGTTTAACGTCATTCCCGGGACACGCAGACCCGCAGCCACCGCCTTCTAGCACCCATATGATAAAAGGGGTTGAGGCTTGCCATAAGGGCAATAGGGTTTGGACAATCATATAGGTGCTAGGGCTTGACGTGACCAGCCGATTGATTGGAGGGGGCCTCTCCGACCGCCCGTCTAGCCCAAGATAGGGCCAAATTGGAGTATTGCATGTCATGAACTACTCATCCACCTGGGCTTATCCTTAAGCATCACGGTCGCCACCCACGGCTAACAGGTGGCCCCATTGGGGGAGTCTTACCCCTCTGCAGAGGTGCAGTCGGTGCATTCTAACGCCCCAGCCGAAAGGGCGGAAAATAAATTGAAAGGCCATTAATCCGTTATAACCCCTTAAATGATACCCTAATTTTTTGTTACTTTTTTTTAATAAGAAAAATAACACTGTATTGGTTTAGAAGATATATTTTCCCGTGACTACACATTTTAACTTAGACATATATTTTAATTTAATCAATAGAGCGCCAACTTTTTAGGAGGCTAGAACGGATTAAATAAAATTCAGTTTATTTCAATAGGGAAAATAGATTTGATATACGAGGAAATTTACGTAAATGCGGAACAAATTAAACTCGTAAATCAAGGTAGCGCTGTATTGATGTGATAGTTTTATTCGTTCGGCTTGCAACTCTCTTTCCTCGTATCTCAAATCAATGTTCCCTATTAAAACAACTGAAACGTCTTTAATCCGTTCTACGCACCTAAACAAACATTCTATTTTTTGACGTTTTTTAATGAGAAAAAAAGCACTCCAATCTATAAAAAATATATTCTCGTGTGATAATAAACTTTGACTAAGAAATATATTTTGTTTTAATCAATACAGTGCTAACTTGATTTAAGAGTTTAAATCGTCGAGCTTGTAAATCAATTTCCTCGTATATCAAATCAATTTTCTCATAGATAATAACTGAAATCCCATTAATCCGTTCTAGTGTACGTAAAAACCTCTAAATATTTATTAAGCTTTTTGTTATAAAAAAAATAGGACAGTATTCGATAAAAAGATATATTCCTCTGTGATTATAAATTCTGCCTTGATTTACGAGTTTAATTTGTTCCGCTCATATGTAAATTTCCTCGTATTTCAAATCAATTTTCCCCATGCAAATAAACTGAAATTCCTTTAATCTGTTCTAGCCCCCTAAAATTGTACCCTATGTTTTGTTACTGAAGCGCGTGGTGTAATGGTTAAAGTCAGGGGAAATGGACACGTCGTCCTGAGTTCAAATCCTGGATGTGGAAATTGAATTTCACTTAGAGATAATACCCTTGGCAAAGGTATGAATCCCACATTCCTCTAGCTATGGGCAAATAGTAGGGAGACTTGCTAGGCAACCGGTCTAGAGAAGGAAAACTCTGAATTCACCTATTGATCTCCGCTTAAGAAATTGTCACACCCTGCTCGTGCGGAGGGGTTGTAAATAAATATATTTTGTTACGTTTTTTTTAAATAAAAATAGCACTGTATTTTCTAAAAACAAAATAAATATAATGTAATGAATTATGTGTTGTAATATGTTTTAATGTTTATATTTTGATAGATGATATTTTTCTATGGCGTAATAAATTTGGTTTGGTTTGGTTTGGTTTGGTTTGTTTTACGGCATATCAACCTCAGTGGGTCATTTAATGCCGACAGAGTTTTGAAATAAATCAATTCGTAATTGATCAACTTTATTTATAAACATTTTCTATACCTAGACACCCAGGTCCGTCCAGAGTGGACCAGGGAGCAATCGTGATGAAAGGGTGCTCCACAATCCCCAGACCTCCAGAACTGGAACTTCACCATCATATAGAGTTTAACGTCATTCCAGGACATGAAGACCCTCAGTTACCGCCTTCTAGCACATATATGATAAAAAGCGTTGGTGGTTGCCATAAGGGCAATAGGGTTGGAGCAATCATATACTAATAAATTTGGAAAATTAATGTTTTTTAGTGAACTTATTAATATAAGCGTATCTGAAGCTCGATCATACCTCAAATTTAGTTCTCAACACAATGCAAAAATTGGACCGAGTTATTGCTCGTAACTCGAAAAACTCGTAAGTTGGGTCACTCGTAAGTCAAGGTACCACTGCATTTTATGAAGTTAAATTCGGAGAAGTGAATAATATTGGTTTGGTTTGGTTTCTTTGATTAATGGCATATCAATCTTCGTGGGTTATTTAATGCCAAAGCCATGCTTGTGGAAGAACAGCTAATAGAAAGAGGGTAATAATTGACTGGTTCGAATTCGCTTACCATGCTGTCGTGTACTGCAGATAGCCACTACACCATAGAACTCCATTGTAAATTCTGTAAAATATAAAAACTGTATAAATTATTATTTTTAGACGCAATAAACCGGATAAAATTTAAACAAATATTAACATATTGACTACGTATTGCTACAAATATGTACCACTGTGTGTGTTACTGATGTACATGGTGGTACAATCCTATGGGTGATCATCAGTTGAGCGTCAGCTACTTCGCCAGCTTGCATGCGCCTGCAGGTTTGCGCCGAATACCTCTAAGTTGGAGCTAGATACTCCTTCAAACCGTAGGCCTATGGAATATCGTTTCCCCCAACGGTTCTCATCCTGTTCGCAGCGCCATGTAGAAATCAGTATACTGTTGGTTTGAACAATAACTAACTAAGCCCAACTGAACTGGTGCCAAAAATAGCTGGTATTCATGACACTCAGGAATACTCCAATCATGAATTTGGGGGATTTTTCTAAAGTCCTGATTGGCTGTTTGGTTTCTGTCGTGTTATGTTGCTTGATAAATAACCTACCATTCTGCAATAAGCTAGTGACACAGACCCGTATTGTTGCGACTTTCTGTTACCTTGTCTGCCAAATGATAATGATATTGCTTCTACGGCGATATATTGGTTGTTCTGCACGTGACTTGCTTCTTCACCGCGGGTATGCTGACCATGTTTCAGCCTTCAACCGATCCTGTTTTCTGTCCGCAGACAACCCTGTTTCTGCTGACCGGTCACCAGGCTGCCACTGATACAGTCTTCTGCTGACCACGATCCTGTTTCTGCTGATCACGTTC
>CM042169.1:35647826-35650326 GCA_023376005.1 Doryteuthis pealeii
CACACACATATATACATACATAATAATATATATATATATATATATATATATATATATATATATATATATCCTACCAATCTAACCTTTACACCACCCACCTATTAACGGAAAACGTAAACTGACTACTACAGGAATAAAGAGCCAGTCGTTTATTTTTCTCCAATAGGACAAGACTATATTAAATGCAGGACGAGGCTGTTCACATTTCATATACCATTAATACCGACAACTCCAATAATTCTTTCTTCAGCTATGAGTAAATGGTAGGATGGACTGGGCTCTTTAACCTTGGTTAAGTAACCAGTATAGGAGAAGAACGACTATGAATTCAAACATGTTAAACTCTGCTTAAGAAATCGACCTCTTGTCACGTCCTGCTTATGCGAAGGGGTTGGTAAATAAATATGTTAACACCTTTATGGAAGCACCTTTATGATATAATTTCAAAAAGACTCTACATATTCACCATCCCTATTTTCTTGGCATCTTCCATAGGGTATTCTAAAAAAATGTTTATATGTCTATGGGAGTATCTTTATTAGAAAAGTAGGACTTATATAACGGGGACCACCTGAGGAATATTCTATTAATGTGTTTATAAGGTTGTTGAACATGTGGAGACTAGAATTCATTATATCGGAGAAGAACTCCCATAGAAATTGCAACATTTAAAAAAAAACTCTATTTATCAATATCTGACTAGCATAGTTACCGTCATAATAAATATATTGATTATGTATGGATCGGCAATTCGATCTGGAATATAAATCGAATATATTTATTCACAACTAACATAGATTATGATGACTTGAATTATTAGCAACGAAAAGCAGTTACCCAGCGTCACCTGGGTATAGGTTGTGGGAAAACTCTTGTGTATTGATTTGTTTACTTTTGAGATTTACAAATGTTGGACATTTTCTGAAGCAGAATTTCAATGCTATTTCTATGTATATTTTAGTTTTTAAATATCTTTGAATATAAATCAAATCTTTATAATTTTTGCACAAAAAGCAAGAACCGGTGATATTTGATGTGTATTTATATTTACTTCATCGTTAATAGTTTTAAATAGTTAGTTACATCCGGACATACGCCCATACATACATACGCACAACTGCACTTTATATATATATATATATATATATATATATATATATATATATATATATATATATATTTATATATATATGAGGTAAAGAAAAAGGTAAGTGCACAAAAAATAATAATTCAAACAAGTAGATGTATCATTATTAGTTATTATATACTGTTGGATTTACACCAACCCCCCCACATCTTCATATATATATATATAATATATATATATATATATATGTGTGTGTGTGTGTGTGTGTTGTGTCGGCATATCAATACAGAGATTGATATATATATATATATATATATATATATAATATATATATATATAGAGAGAGAGAGAGAGAGAGAGAGATATGATATTTTGCAGTGGAATATTTTCAAAAATGAAATCAAACATTACAACATGATTAAGAGTATTAAGTTGTCCTCGGCTAAGTTGACAGCGTGATCCCAGAGATGGGGGCGTCCTCCCAAGCAACACCTAGCCCCTCGATTTAAAGGGGCAGGGTTGGATTTATTGCCCGGTGCCTGAGATTAGAGAATTATGTTCATTGTACATTTATAGTTACATTTTTGTGTAATTGTTTCTTAAGAGCTTTTTGTGCACTGTTTTCGGACACATGGCCTAGTGGATAAGGTAGTTAGGTTAAGACAGTTCTAAGTGACAGTTATCTCTGTATTCCGGGTTCAATCCTGGGTAGCGGCAGTAACATAGAAAAATAATTAACACAACTCCTACCCCAGCTATGGTTAACGGAATGAGAACAGGATACCCCCATGGACTGAATAAAGGGTTAGGTTCAAAATTCCGTGATAGCTCCCGATTACGACAAGAAATTTCCCGGGTTCGAAAAGAAGGTTCTGGAGTCCGAAAAAAAAGTTCCCGAGTCCGAAAAGGTTCCCGAGTCCGACAAGAAATACCTGAAGAAGGCCGGAGGGTATATCGTCCGAAACGTTGTACAAGTAACAATAAAGATGAGGACAATAGTCTGAATAACGCAGATAATACTAATCATCAAGCCTCATCTCAAACATTCAGAGGAATTCTATTTAACTATTTGGCTCTTTTAAACCGCTCTTATCGGCTCTTCCACTACTGCAATCAAAGTACAAAAATCTAATGGTTAGTTCATTATATTTGAGCCGAGGGACTCAGATTACAATAATAATAGGACTTTATTTGAATAGAAAGGGTTTTGAAGTGAATAGATAGTGAATTTTGAAATATCCCATCAAACAGGTTGGTTGATTGGTTGGCTGGTTGGTTGGTTGGTTGGTTGTATGGCTTTTACGGCATTGGGTAATTTTAAACCATTGGGTAATTTTATCTCGAGAACCTTTTTATTTAATTCATTCTTGATATGTAATCAATGTTTGAAATAATTTATTTTATATTCATACC
>CM042169.1:35655326-35657826 GCA_023376005.1 Doryteuthis pealeii
CCAGTCTCCCCCCCCTCTCTCTCTCTCTCTCTCTCTCAGTCTGCCTCTGTCTCTCTCTCTTTGTCTCTCCCTCTCTATCCCACCCCTCTCTCTCTATCTATCTATATATCTTCCTACATATGTATCTATCTATATACATATATATATATATATATATATATATATATATATTCAAATATAAACTAATAAATACTTATATGAATACAAATATATATATATATATATATACATTCATACAAATATAAATGAATATATATATATGCATATACTTATACAAAGATATATATGAATATACATACATATGCATATATTTATACAAATATAAAGGAATAAACATATATATATATATAAAATATAGTTATGGATATATATAGTTATACATGTGCATGTATTTATACACACACACACACACACACACACACCCACACATACACACACACACACACATATATATAAATATATATATATATATATATATATATATATATATATATATATATACATAAACCAGATATTGATAAATCATATATATATGTTAATACGCATGTTCCTTAATTTTATGACCGTTATCAAAAATGTAAATTCTGATTATCTGGTGTTGCTTAACCACTGAATTATTATTTCTCATGAGTATCGTCAATTCAGCTAAATAATGGACCATTCTGTTTGTATCACAAAGAGAGAAATGAACAAAAAGGACATACTACTGAGAAAACATAATTATAAAGAATGGGAATAGGGGAATATATAGAGAGAGGGTGTGAGCGCGCGGAAGCTATAACGGTAATCTCGGTATACCTGAATCCTCTGCTTTATTAAAGTAGGACACAGACAACTGAATAACTAAAAGATGTTATATATATGTATGTATATATATATATAAATGTGTGTGTATGTATGTATGTATGTATAATTACTAATAAAGTATGACTAACGAGTCAAATAATATCTACCTAGGTTTCTCCTAGGTTCATTAGGATAATTCTTACTCTCTCTCTCTCTCTCTCTCTCTCTCTCTCTCTCTCTCTCTATATATATATATATATATATATATATATATATATATATATATATATATATATATATATATATATATATATATGCTTAATTGAAGTCATACCTAACTTTTGAAAATTAATTAGTTAATAATTATTGAATTTAGGTGGGCATATATGTTCAAATGTAAGGCTAAACAAATCGAGAAAATGTCAATCCCTGAATGTACATTTTGACCTATTAGGTCTCATCAGCATAGGTCGAAATGTACATTCAGGGATTGACATTTTCTCGATTTGTTTAGCCTTACATTTGAACATATATGCCCGCCTAAATTCATTAATTATTAACTAATTAATTTTCAAAAATTAGGTATGACTTCAATTAAGCACATATCCTCCAAAAGTTGTCGGCTAAAAGCCATATCAAATAAACACAGTGTTTATTTACGTACTCTCATTTATATATATATATATATATATATATATATATATATATATATATATATATATATATATATAGAGAGAGAGAGAGAGAGAGAGAGAGAGAGAGAGAGAGATAGATAGATATGAATTAATAATTCCATTTTGTTTGTCTGTTCCCGAACACCTGCTAGGATTCGGGAGATAGACTCAGTAGACATGTATATTAAAAAGTTACATTACCCAAGGTACTTGGATTAGTATATTTGAATGTAACATCCCTAGGGGCACAAATCACCGCTGATTTTATTTTAACCCTGCGATTCATATGAAATTTACTTCATAGGTAATTTGATGCCTATTCACAAAATACCAGCAAATTTCAATAATAATAATCTATTAATAATGAAGATTCGCTTCCGGTTTTTGTCTGTAACAAAAACTACGTCACTGCTTACGTCACACTACCTAAAACAGAACAAATACACTCAAATTTTGAGCATGCAATGTTAAATAGTCCTCATTGTTTTTTTTTAAACAAGTTTTAATAAATACATACCTGGTATTATCTATCCATATATAATTTGTTTTATTTTAATATATATTTAAAGTTATCAGAACTAAGTCTCCATTTCAATTTTTTAAATTTTTACTCCTTTAATAAACTTATTTTATTTTTCACTCCTTTAATAAATTTGATGATTTTACTTTACTTATGATACATACTCTCTGATATTAAATTTTCATCTCCTATCCCCTCAGGCAATATTTATTTTACGTTGCCCAGAGGGCGTTTTTTATTTTGCTAATAATAATAATAATAATAATAATAATAATGATAATAATAATAATAATAATAATAATACAACCTAGTGGTGGTTAAACTCCTTATATTGAAAATTAAGTATTCAAACCTCTATTATTACAGGATTTTTCTATTAATTAAACGTAAATCAACACCCCAAAAATTGTGGTAGAATCTCAGTAATTTAGACATTTTATCTATGACAAAACATTACTAGAAAAACTGTTATATTCATTATTTGAAAAACTGTTAGTATTAGATATAAATACTTGAGATC
>CM042169.1:35662826-35685326 GCA_023376005.1 Doryteuthis pealeii
CATTTCAAACAGACTATAAAAAACTGTTTACTTTCATATATATATATATATATATATTATATATATATATATATATATATATATATATTGTGTGTGTGTGTAATTATATACCTACAATATTTCAACTATAGAAGAAAACGATACTGGCTCACCTGAGGATCGGGCATGAGAAACAAGGCTCGTGAGTTTTGCCATATTAGATTTTATGGTTTTTAAAGAGTGATAAACATCGAACACTCTATGTCAGCGATTAAAATACACTATTCTTAATTATATATATATATATATATATATATGATATATATATATTATATATACTGCAGGATCTGTATAATACGGTATGATAATTTAATCATTACCACGTGTGAGATGTTTTAATTAAGAGATATTGCAAAATAAAAGTATGATAATCTTGATTTAACTCTCAAACTTTTTTCTTCTTTCCTTCTTTTCATTTTTTTTCATTATGTCGATTGAAACCGATTAGCGTTATCGCGTCCGCATACTCTCCCCTCTCTTATCCTCCCCTACTATATTTCTCACTTTTTTTCTGTTTAATATGTTCTTTTTCTTTCTTTTCTTTCTTTATAATAAAAATGGAATGGTCCATTATTAAGGTGAGGTGCCGACACTCTAAGAAATAAGAACTCGGCGGATAAGCAACACCAGATAATCAAGGTTTAATATTTCCCTTGGTCGATTAGGATGGTCTCATTTTTAACCTAAGTGTTGGTAAATTATAACGATTTTACAATTAAGTAATACAATACGAATATTAATATATATTTATACATGTAATATATTAGCACTTACACCTGTAATCGAACAGTTTATTTTATCCAATATGAAATACTTTTATATATATATATACATATATAATTATTGATACTATATATTATCGTTACTTATGTTCCACGTGTTTGTCCCAATTTCACATGGTAGTATAGTAAAAAGTGAATATCTAAACATGTGTATACCATATACAAGCGCTTGACTATTGAACTTTTCCTATTCACCACTCCGGGTCAGAGTGAGCCGGGAGTAATGGCGATAAAGGGGAACTCCACACTCCAGAGAGCTCCAAAATTAGAATCTCACCACTATATGCAGCTTAGCACCACACCTACATCAGCTCCGCACTTTACAGCACAGATCCAGCAGTGCTACGTCTCGTTGGCGTGGATCGATCTCAAGTCGAAAGCTTGAGGTTGGTTGGTTGGTTGGTTGTTGGTGGTTGGTTTGTTTTACGGCATATCAACTCTTTTCGGGTTATTTAATGTCGAATCAAGTCATTTTGCTAAAGAAAGGATCGGTTTGATTACAGTAACTACTGTTTTTTAATAGGTTACCCAATTAATATTAAACATGCTTATCGCGGGTCTTGTTGTTCTATGGGGTTAGGTGGTTGTGTTTTTTTTTTATATGGGTTTAGACTCTTGGTTATTTGTTGCGTGTTCGTTATAAACACATGTTAAGTGACGGAAATATACTATCCATAATTTAGGGATTATATATATATAATATATATATTATATATATATATATATATATATATATATATATAGAAGAGGGTGGAGTAAACTCCGACAGTACGCAATGTACGTATTTTTCTTTGAATAATCAGACTGAGGTTGTTCTTTGCGTCAGAAGGATGACATATTTATCTCCTACGTGTATTGTTTGGTCATTATTTGTGTTCACTTTCCTTTACCTCACTTTATATATAAATATTATATATATATATATATATATCTATATATATATATGCTTGTGATATTTTTCTATGCAACACATTTCTTTCTTATTAGAAATCCTTTATATATATATATATATATATATATATATATTATATATATTATGAGAGAAATGGAAGTTGATCCGACTGTATTATAGGGAATATGAAAAAACACAGGTTTGAATAAAATGAAGTGGTAAGTTTATAGCCACCCTACAGTGTTTCGATCTGTTGTGATCTTCTTCAGGGCTTTTCACTCAGTATTTTAGGTGGAATTGATCAACAAAAGACTCTCACAATCTCCTTATAAATGTGATAAATTCTTATTTTCCTTAAAACAAAAGCCCTGATGAAGAGATACTAAACAGATTGAAAACACTGCAGCGTTGGCGAATGAACTTAAACACTCATTTTATTTAACCTGTGTTTTTTCATATTCATCAGTATACTACACACACACATTTATAATATATATATATATATATATATATATTATATATATATATATATATAATATATATATATATTATATAATTGTAAGATACATACTTAATATACATAATTTGATGAAATAAACAAATATAAATACATACTTTGATGAGAATTAAATTATCATTGTTATTGTCCGACACGTGTGTTTCGACCCAAAATTCCACTTAACACAATATTCTATTAAAATCATTTAAATAAATATAAAATGAATGACACTAATAAAGAAAATAAGAAAAATCATTGCGTGTAAGCAGCGTAAAATGTCTCATCAGGGCAGAGTGTTTTGATTAAAAACAAAGAAAAACCAAAAATCAAACGAGTAATAGCACTTTGAGAATCCAATTCACTATTAATTGTTTGCTAGCCTAGCACGCACGTTTAAGTGCTATATATATATATATATAATATATATAATAATCATATATATATATATATATTATATATAATATATATATATATATATTGAAGTGTTTATTATAGGTCCAAACGGGAGATTAAATATTTATAAAAAAAGGTCCGCAAAATGAATTGTATTTTTTATCTTACATTTGCAAATATAAGATAAAATAAAAATAAAAAAAATATCTAAAATATAATTCATTTTTGCGGACCGTACTTTTATATATATAATATAAAATATATATAGTATATATTGGAAGAATATATGTTTTAAAACGAAGTCGAACCTATTTATGAAAGTTAATTAATTAATAATTAATTCATTAGGCGGGAATACCTTTTTTAAATTTAAGGATAAACAAATCGAGAAAATCAATCTCTGTATGTACATTTCGGCCTATTAGGCCTCATCAGCAGAGCTATAGATACCAAGACCGCCCCGTGCGCGATTCGAAACCTCGATGTCAGCTGACTTGTCAAGCGTCTTTCCACCACACCAAACGGACTTAGCAGATTTCTTCTTCGTTTGTTGATAGGAGTCACGGTGTTTATATTCCACTTTATTGACCTCTACACGAACTTACGAGAAGTAAACAAACTGACGATATATATATATATATATTATTGATGTGTGCTTGGTTTTGAAGGCGGGGAAATGGTCTCGTTGGACTCGAGTTCAAAATATTATAAATATAGTATATATATATATATATATTATATATTAGGTTTATTTAAAGAATAAGGTAAATTGGTGTTGTTTGTTAACCTGTGAAGTTACAGGTTATCAAACACACCATAGTGCCTTTTCTTTTACACTTGCATTGTGTAGCCTTCAAACCAACCAGCAAACCAATATAAACACATGCTCAACAAAATTATAACCGTATATATATATTATATATATTATAATTATATTATATTATAATATATATTATATAAATCAACCAATTCGCACGAGCAGATGTGACACAAGGTCATTTCTTAGCAGATTTAAGTGAATTATATTCTTTCCTAATGGTTACTAGCCAAGTTAAGGCTATGTGAAATACAATAGCCTCGTCTATGATTGTATACTCTGGCACGAGTCCATTTCCTCGACTGTGACTATACTAACTACGGCATCCATAAGTCATGGTTCATTGGAAGGTCAAGGAGAATTTCATGCGTAACTCTTTGTAACAGATTCTGGTTTGTGCTGTCTGCATGTGTAATTTATAGTTGTTGTTTGTTGTTGTTGTGTGTCAAAGACGTGATGGCATGTTTATTGTGTGAAACCCTTCATATATATATATAGTAATTATTGTGTGGAACCTTCATATATATTATATGATATATATATATATAATATATATATATATGAAGTAGTCAAACAGTGTGTTTGAAAATGGCGAAGGCCGACAATTTGTGGGAGATTATGTGCTTAATTAAAGTCATACCTAATTTTGTTAATTAATTAATTATAACTAAATGAATTAGGCGTGCATATCGGTTTGAATGTGAAGCGTAAACAAATCGAGAAAAAGTAATCTCTGTATGTACATTTCGCCCATTAGGCCTCATCAGCAGAGCATATAGATAGGGCAGTGCTTTGTGCGTGTATACGTGAGTGAAACATGATCGCTTTTACTTATATCTTTATTCATTTTTTTTTTTTTCAATACCACTCAATTCTTCATTTCTGAGTTTGTAAGTAATATTGCTAGTCGAAACAAACAAACAAAACATTAAAATAATCGTTAATCGCTTACTTAGATTTGAATTCAATTGAAAAATATATTTAAAAAAATGTTATTAGGACGCAAAACTGACTAAAGAATTGGCTTCCCCTTCTCCGGTAAAATAAACTCTACAAAATTCCAAGACGGAAGATTAATGTCATGTTTGTAAATTCGTGTTATACATTTGTGAGTGGGCAACATAATTTTGACCTTGTGAACAATTAAGTTTTAAAAGTTAACTGAATCTATATGTTCAACACACACACACACACAACACACACCACAAACAACCACACACACACACACACACATATATATATATATATATTATATATATACGCATTAACACAACAAGGACTCATGGAAGGTATATATATGCACTCGCATAGACATTCGTGTTTTTAGGGAATGGAAGTATACACAGCACATATACATCTGTGTTGTTTCTACAAATATATATATATTTATAAATATTATATATATAATATTTATATATATATATATATCTTATATAGTATAATAATCCAGAACAAACAATATATACATATATATTTTTTCTTTGTACTGTTTATATTACTGCGTATATATATATGTATACTTATATATATATATATTAATAATATATATATCGTGGAGAAACAACAATATATGTATGTGTGTATGTATATATATAGAGTTATATTATATAATAATATATTATATATATGATATATATATATATATATTATATTATATTATATATATTATATTATTAATATATTACTTATTATATTCAATAATAATTAATAAGTCATTGTTTCGGCATATCATGCCTCCTAGTGGGCTAGACCACTATCCCTTGGGTAGGTTCTAACTCAGACTGACCGTATAGTCCGATATCTATATCCCCTCCCCACTGACGTACTGTTTATATACACACTACTGTTATATACAGTGTGTGTGGTGTGTGTGTGTGCATTAGTTCAGTCGTTAACGTTTCGACTAGTAATCACAATGTTTCCTGCGTTCGATACTGGCCTCCGCCAACTCAGCGTATGAGTTTCACAATGAATTGTGCGGTAAAGTGAGGAGCTGATGTTAGATGTGACGCTTCACCCTCAGATGCTAAAAGGATCTCCTTGGCCTAGTGCTAGTCAAAAGGGAGAACTCCCTCGCTTTCTGGCTGTTACCAACAATAATCCGCACCAAGAACTTTACTTACTTACTTATTATATATATATATATATAGTTCCTACAGTTTATGTATATATATATATATATATATATATATATATATAAATATATATATATATGAACTCAATAAGGACGCGTAGGAAGTACTAATTTGCATAGATATTAGCTTTTTAGGGAATCGAAAAATAAGTGAAGTAAATTTATTAATTATTTAAGAAACGAGAGTTGAGCATTATTTGTAAAGATTGCTGTATATTCGAGGAACTGATTTTTTTAGTGTATTCACTGATATATATATATATATATATATATATATATTATATATAGAGAGAGAGAGAAGAGAGAAGAGAGAGAGAGAGAGAAGAGAGAGAAGAGAAAGAGAGCGAGAGAGAGAAGAATTATCTTTTTTTTTCACGGGTTATTCTCCGTAAAGCAGTGCCTAACGTGCCATCTGCCGTAGTAAGCGGTTCGAACGCTATTACGTTAACTTTTGGACTAATACCCATGGAAAGGTATGAGTATATACAGATCTAGCTATAGGTTGAATAGTACTATTATATTCCTGTTGACTTTGGCATTGAATATACCCACTAAGTTTGATATGCCATTAAACAAAGACACCCAAACTTGTCGCACGCACGTGTACACACACGTGCGCGACACACACATCACACTTACACACCCACGCTACATACTACACACACACACACACACACACACACATATATAATATATATATATATATATATATATATAGAGAGAGAGAGAGAGAGAGAGAGATGTATGAATCAATAGATAGATAGATAGATAGATAGAATTTGAGTTGACTGAAATGCATTGTTAAATAGCTACATCTGAGCAGATTATATAAATATATATAAATATATATATATATATATATATATATATATATATATATATTATTCTTGCATGTGCTTGCGCGCCCGTTGGGAAGTGTTTCAGTATTTCAGCAACTTGAGACGTAGTCATTTTTAGCTTAGCTTAGATTGACATACGACAGAAGTTCGAGGCACCCAGTGCGAATCGAACTCGCTAAATAACCGTGTGCTAGTATCTTCTTTTGGGGTTCCTACCTTAACATTTGATATTCTATCCATAATATTAAATGATCGTGATCCACCCATAGCAATGAATTATTTGCATTACAAATAAACACTTAAATGGGGTCGGCTTAATTCTTATCCCATTTTTTCCCTACTTTACAAACTGAAAATGTTTACGGTCAAATCCCGTTGAAAGCACCGGTCCCCACAAGATCACCGAAGTTAAGTAGCGTTGAGCCTTTTCACTACTTAGATCGGTGACAATTTAAGGAAGATTTACTGTAAGAAAAACCGAATATTAAAATGACTTGATTCGGCATTGAATGGCCGAAAAGGGTTGATATGCCGTAAAACACAACAACCAACCAACTAACTACTAAAAAAAGTCGAGTTCGATCCTCGCTAGATGTTCCATATTAATGACCTTGTCTCAAATTCTACTGTAGTGAAAGTCGTGGGTATATATATATATATATATATATATATATATATATATATATATATATTATATATATATATATATATATATGCTGATGAGACCTAATAGGTCGAAATGTACATTCAGGGTTGACATTTTCTTGATCTGTTAGCCTTACATTTGTACATATATGCCCGCCTAGATTCATTAATTATTAACTGATTAATTTTCAAAAATTAGGTATGACTTCAATTAAGCACATATCCCCCAAAATTGTCGGCTAAAAGCCATATCAAATAAACACAATGTTTTTTTAAGTACTTTCATATATATATATATGTGTGTGTGTGTGTGTGTGTGTGTGATATATATATATATATATATATATATATATATATATATATATATTTATTGTGGAATATATGGAAATAAATCCGATTGTATACAGAAATTTATATTAGAAAAGAACTAAATATTTCAAAGATGAATTTTATTTGTACATGTTGAAGTTAGTGAAGGAAAACGTTTCGTTCTTTTTTGTTTGTCTTTTGTTTTTTCTTTTCGTGGTAACTTCATCGGCATAAAAATTGATTGCTTTCTTTCGTATCAATGAATTCTACGCATGAAAATCAATCAGAAAAACCAAACATATCGAAACTTTGAATACTTTTAAAAATAGGTGATTTCTTCTGGACCTATAAGAAATTCCATAAAACCCGACACCGACAATTTACCTGAAATTTGTGATTTTTCAGTTACAAGAAAGGGTTTTTTATGGATGAGTAGAGTGATGTCTTATCTGTTAGATTTTTTCAAAAATGGAAACGAAAAAAGTCTTGAACAAAACAATTTTTTTGATCATTTATAAAAAAAAAAATCATCCTTTGGGATACATTTTTTTCTTGTGTGTGTGTGTGTGTGTGTGTGTGTGTGTGTGTGTGTAAGTCAGCGTAGCGATGACTTAAAATCAAAGATGCTTGCTAACTCTCAGTTTCTCAACTATGCTATCTTTCAAACCAAGAGATATATATGCTCTATCAATTATTGTTATAATATAACGAATAAAACATACATACATACACACACACACACACACACACACATATATATTATATATATATATATATATATATATTTGTGTGTATGTGTTTGTGTGTTGTATTGCCTGTGTGTTGTGTTTGGTGTTGTGTGTGTGTGTTTGTGTGTGTGTGTGTGTGTGTAGAAAATAGAAAACAAAATTATTTCCATCTTAAGTCCAGATAAAGGTTTACTAAAACCGAAACGTTATAACGTCGACTTCCATATCAAGATTAAGTCCATCTTTTCGGAATATTTCGTATTTTTTATTTTCAACATAACGACCATATTTATTAACCTATTTACTCCCATATATATATATATATATTATATATATATAATATATATATATATATAATTGTTATCTGTTGAGAGTATTTAAGATCTGTCGCGTTTTGAAATGATTCCATTTAATTTTTCCTTTTTTCATAATTTTCACACTGTATGACCATTCCCATTATACATAAACACGAGTTTGTGCTCGTGGTTGTAGGGACATCCGCGTGAGAGCGTCCATGTACATGCTCTTAAAAATGTGTTTAGAAGTGTATATATATAAAAGTACAACAACTTGAGTATATATAATAATATATATATATATATATATATATATATATATATATATACAGGTGTGGTACTTTTGACACACCTTGTATTCTGAAAAAATAACGTTCAATCATTGTTCATTTTTATCTCGGTAAATACATCTTTAAACTCGGCACTGTTATGACACACCTTGTATTCTGAAAAAAAATTAACGTTCCAATCGTTCATTTATATCTGGGTAAATACAGCTTAATCTCAATACTTTTATGACCCAACTTGTTATATATATATATATATATATATATATATATATATATATATATATATATATTATAGCAGTATTATTAGTAACCAAGCGCCGTCGACTTCATGTCAAGCTAGCTTAACTTATATATATATATATATATATATATATATATATATAATATATATATATATTGTGTGTGTGTGTGGTGTTGTGTGTGTGTTGTGTGTTGTGTTTGTGTGTGAGTGTAATATATATTATATGTGTATATATATGTATATAGTATATATATATATATATGTATATGTATATGTGTGTGTATATACAATAGAATGTGGCCACGGATACTTCCTTTATTTTGGTCATGTTTGAATGCGTGTATAATTGTTTTTGTGTATCTGTGTAATATTTTTTGTGTATGTGTATTAGAAATGTGTGCGTGTGTATAAAAGACGTGTATTTAACTCAAGAAATCAAAGAAATACAACAAGAAAATAACAAAATAACATAACGTTAGCTAAAGAAATGTTCTTTTTTAACACATCGACTCGAACATCCATACAACCATAAACGTGTTTGCTCATGCTTTAAGAATAAAGAAAAGAAAAAAGAAGAAAAAAAAACGAAGTGTGTTTACGCATGCGCACTTAGGTCCATGTCTCCATGCGCGTGCGTGTGTGCTAGTTCTTAATCTCCTCTTGTGCTGCGCCCAAAACGGCCTGGCCACGCCCCCATTGCTTGGCGCTTGATTGACATCCAATTGAGAGCGAGCTCCGCCCACAGCAGCGTGTTGCTGGCCGATGGACGCTGATAATACCATAGCGGTGAAAGGAGATATATGAATCCGTGGATGAGAAAAGGAATAGGAAGGCCAAAAAAGAAGGAGTGTGACAGAGAGAGGAAATCGAGAGGGCACTACCGAAAGGAATTAAAAAAGAAAAAGAAAAAGAAACAGTGTGTGAGGGAGAGGGCTTTTTTTTCGCCTCGGCAAAAAAAGAAGACACCCAAAAACAAAAAACAAAAACAAAACATAAAGACAAGTAACACTATGAGTGGTTTTCCGTGTAACACTCTCTCTCTCCTTGAGTTTCACTACCAGTAGTGTGCGGGTACGACGAGAGTCGGTGCGAACGGGTAACTCGGGTGTAAACCGAGTGCGTAGGAGTCAGAAGTTTCAGAGAAGAATGTCGAGGCAAATTCCCAGTGGTTGCTTTCACCGCGCTGATCTGGTTTCGAACCCAGTCAACCTGGCAACATTTTTTTTTAAATTCATTGATTTATTTAATCATTTTTTTATTATATCCAACTATGAACCACAAGGTTCTAGGTTTGATACCGGCCCTCGTCAACTCAGTGCATGAGTATTGCTTGGTTCTGATATGTATTGTATAGTGAGGAACTGATGGTAGTGTGGCGCTTCACTTTAGATGAAAAAAAACTCCTGGTATAGCGCTAGGTAAAAGAGGATAGCTCCCTTACTACCGGCTTATACCGACAATAAGCCACTCCACCGACTTTATTTTTTACTTACATCTGTAAGTTTTTGTCGAGGCGATGCCCTAATCTGGTTCGACGCTGGCATTGAGCAACTCTACGTATGAGAGTTTTACACTTTGGAGGAGTGTGATAAAAAAAGAAGTTGGTCGTAGTTGTTGCGCCTCACCTAGATGCAAAAACAACCACCCTGGTCTAGCGCTAGTGAAGAGAGAATAGACTCCCTCACTGTCGTGATACCGATAGCAGAACACTCCACTGATTTTTACATATATAACGCGGTTATTTAGAGGTGATATCCTAATCGGGAGATTATTGACAGGCAAAACAAGGATTTTCAGTAGAAAAAGGCTATCTCCACTTGCTGGAGGGCAACCAATCTAGTGTTACATAATTCATGATAGCCAATGAATTATGTAAGCACTGTGGAATAATCTTTGCCTCTCAAACCCCTTTCCTGAAGAGGGGCAAACATTATTCCATTGACGAGGAAGTGAAATCTACATTGAAAAAAGTGGCTCAGAGAACAGTCAAAATAATTTTATTGGGGCAGATACATGTTCTCATTCGAAGTGGAACATTGCTATTGAGAGAAAAACGGTGACTCTGTGGAGAAGTAGGGATGTGATCCACAGAGGACCAGTTTCTTTTTGATGAATGTATGATACATTCTCTTGTTGGTTTTTACCTGTCCTAAACCACATGACATAACTTTATAGTTCATATATATATATATATATATATATATGTGTGTGTGGTGTGTGTGTGTGTGTGTGTGTGTGTGTTGTGTATGTTATTCATAGGGGGGGCCTTAACCTCTAATGAAGATACAGTCGACGCATTCTAAACCTGCCTCCCCAGCTAAAATCTAGGGGCGAGGGGTATAATGCTCGTTGTCGTAGGAAGTGGACTCGGCAATGAGAGTGAACATCCTGGACGAGAATGTTTGTATTTCATATAGCGTTTATACTTCGGGAAAGGTATGCTTCCAACAGACTGATCTCTGACAATAGGCAATCAACCCGTTATATAGGAGAAATACTATAAGATCAAAAATGTTATATTCCACTTTAAAATTGACTTGGTATCACATCCTACTTATGTGGGTTGGGGTTAATATATATTCAATATTTTAGGATTAACAATTATTGCAAAAACATAACTTTAAGTTCGAAAGGCACGTAGATCTAAGCCATTATAGCAATATCTCTTGGTTTAATTCCTAGTTGAGTAAATGATATTACAGAGTGACCCAGAAGAAACAGAACCCAAATTAATTATTTATTTTCCCATTAAACTAACCCTAAACCCCACTCCAAACCCTAACCCTAACCCTAACCCTAACCCCAAAACCTAACCCCCCTAGTTGAGTAACATAATATTACAGAGTGACCCAGAAAAAACAGAAACCAAATTCTGTAATAAAAATGTTAATTTTAACTAGGGGGTTAAGGTTAGGTTAGGGTTTAGGGTTAAGGTTGGGTTAGGGTTGGGTTGGGGTTTGAGGGTTAGTTTAATGGGAAAATAAATAAATAATTTGGTTTCTGTTTATTCTGGGTCACCCTGTAATATCATGTTACTCAATTAGGAAATAACCATCTCTTGTGTATTAAAAAAGACTATGATTAAAAACTTATTGAAACTGTAATATAGTACCTAAATGCTGAGAATGAAATCGAATAAAAATGTTTGACGAAACTTCAGATGAGAGAGAAAAACGAACTTTCAAGGGACTAGTTAATTCAACTTAGGAAATACTGATTACTCTGTTCCCCTTGTGTCTTTGCTTTGTAAACTTTTACCCACTATACTTAATACTGGTTGCGTTTCTTCCTATTCTCTGTTAACTCATTGCCTACCAAATTTTCCCCCAAATGTTCTAGGATTTTCTTACCTGTATGATGGAATATGTCAAGGTTCATTATATTCAAATAAAGTTCTATTATTATTATTGTAATCCGTGTCCCTCTGTTCAATTATATATTTTGCTTGGCTGCAGGATCGCAGTGGTGGGAAAGCCGCTGTGGGTGGCTTAATTAGGCAGAGTTTATTTTGATACCCGAGTTACAACCGTTTGCAACGAGGATAATTAAACGCCAAAACGGGAAAGGTATGGCACCCAGGGAAGTCAAATCTCAAAAGGAGATGTCATATATTACCTAAAAATGAGAATGAAATCGTCTGATTTTTCATATAAAAAATGTCTGATGAAACCCCGAAAGAGAGAAACTATGATCTCACTGGAATCGTTAATTCGACCTGCTAATTATTATGTTAACCTTGTATTATTACTTAGTAAAACTTTTCCCCTGTTGGGGACTAAATGGAGTAGTCTCTATTGTCACACAGTTTGAGGGACACTTCCGCATCAGGAGTCCCATTTTGGTCATTTGGAACCCCAAAGATCAGCCTTTTTCACAAAGCTGACATGATGAAGACAAACGTGCTGGTCACTTCTTCTCAGAATCACACATGGGGCATACATTTCGTCCCAGTTACAGTAAGTGGTTTCCACCTCTTTTGTCTTTCCACACACTTCTTCATTACTTGGACAATTGTGACTTTTGTATAGGCTGGGGAAACTAGTTCACTATGTATAAATTTAATACTGTATGACCTTAATTAACTTATTATCTGCGTTATTCAGACTATTGTCCTCATCTTCATCGTTACCTGTACAACGTTTCGCCGACAGGTATTTCTTGACGGAGGGCATATCGGCCGAAACGTTGTACAGATAACAATGAAGATGAAGACAATAGTCCGAATAACGCAGATAATACTAATCATCAAGCCTCATCTCAAACAATTAGTGACATAATTAACGTGTCTTTTGTCATCCTACCGAAATATTCTACGTTGGTTTGTTTTGTTTTGTTTACGGCATATCAACCTCAGTGGGTCATTTAATGCCGATAAAGTTTTGAAATAAATCAATTCTTAATGGATAATACAATTTTTTTATAAATACATTTTTCTATTTAACCCATAGATGGGACCCTAACAGGTACTACCACTCCGAGTCAGAGTGGACCAGAGAGCAATGGTGGTGCTCCACATTCCCCAAACCTCCAAAACTGGAACCTCACCATCAGTTAGAGTTTAACGTCATTCCCAGGACATGTAGACCCGCAGCCACCGCCTTCTAGCATCCATATGATAAAAAGGGGTTGGGGCTTTGCCATAAGGGCAATAGGGTTGGGAACATTATATAGGTGCTAGGGCTTGACGTGACCAGCCGATTGATCGGAGGTGGCCTCTCGACCGCCCGTCTAGCCCAAGATAGGGCCAAAGTGGAGTATTGCATGTCATGAACTGCTCATCCACCTGGGCTCTATCCTTAAGCATCACGAGTCGCCACCCACGGCCAACAGGTGGCCCATTGGGGGAGTCGTACCCCTCTGCAGAGGTGCAGTCGTGCATTCTAACGCCCCACCGACAGGGCGGTTCTACGTTGGGTACTCTCCTTTTGAATAACCCAATGTTTTATAAGACCGCAGTTTATACTCTTTGAACTTCTTATATACCTATTCTTTATACTGGTTGTGTTTCTTCCTATTATTTCTCTGTTAACTCTGATATTCGAGTTACAACAGAAGCCTTTACCACCAGCCGCAGCAGACAACGAATCGACCTTAACCGTCAATCGTAAATAGACATACACTACTTGCTCAGCCTTTTTTTGTATTTTGGTTCAAAGCAAGAAGCATAAAAACATGCAGGAGGATCGAACGATTGTCTGTTTACTATGGTCTACTAACCTTTAGATAAGACATGGCACTGAATGCAGACAAAAAGAAGAATGCTGATTTTTGTCTAGAAACAAAAACAATCGTGACGGTGCTACTATACGGCTGCACCATTTAGACCCAAACGAAACGATTAGAGAAAAAGCTATGACATCATACTCCATCAGAGTAGTTAGTTGTCATTAAAAAAAATTCCTTTTTTGATGGTTGTTGGAATTTTGGTGATATAAGGCGTGCGTTAGAGGTCCACTTCTACTTATAGACTCGCCGAGTGTCACGTGACCAACCCTTAACCAGTCACTGACAGCCCTCTGCTGCTGATATTATTATATATACTGAAGGTCTGAGAATACCTAGGCATTAAAATTTGGACACTCGTCGAGTACGGACCTCATGTGATTATCTCACTGGACCTCATAGGACTTACCAAAGGATTCTGTATTGCGGGACTTATTCACTCACCAAAGGATTCTAGATTTCAGGACTTACTTACTTTAAGTTCTTACAACTGGCCAAGAATGGCGGTCAGAAATTCAACAATGGTTGGGTATCTGACTCCAGTGTAGAGGGTACAATCTTTGTATTGTAAGCCCTGTCACCAGGTTGCAGTCATGTTATAATTGTATTGCTCTCCTTAAGGCCGCTAGGAGCACTAATATCCCTTTCTTAAATTGAGTTGTGTTGAGGGGCGGAGGTGAGAATTCTGACAATCTCTTTGGTCTAGCGCCAGTGAAAAGATGATAGACTCACTCGCTGTGTGGCTGATACTGACGTTAGGCCACCGCGACGACTTTACTTATATATATATATATATATATTATATATAATATATATATATATATATATATATTGATGTATGATACACACACACACACACACACACACATATATATATATATATATATATATATATATATATATAGTGTGTGTACAGAAATAACCTACTCGAGTTTCACCATAAGGATCTTCAGGTTAAATATACTGAATTAATCAAGATATTGATAATTACAGCTAACTGCAATAGTTTATGTTGTAGCTATGACCGTTAAAAACAGATTCGCAGTTAATGAACACTGACATTGTTTTGAAAACGGTAATGACTTATTATGGTAAAACTTGTATCAACTAAACATTGAGAACAATTTCACCGGTAATTCATTCCTTTTTCATGTATATATATATATATATATATATATATGGCTTCACATATCTATGAATAAAAGGTACTCAATATCAATGAGAGGCTTATACAGGGTCAGGCAAATGATCCAACACATTTGTAGGTTTAATAAAATGCAAATGAAGTAAAGAAACAATGATCTGACACATTTGTAGGTTAAATAAAAAGCAAATAAAATAAAGAAACAAAAAGTGTTTTTTATTTTCGAAAAGTACATATAATACCATTTTATTTTTCATATAATGCCATTTTGTTTATCAACATCATTTTGTATGGATTTGAAGATCATTGTGAGAATTCTTCGCAAACTTCTTTCAGAAAGTCTAAGAGCCTGGGTGCGTTTAAATGTGGAACGGAGTGGAGACTGTTGAACTGAAGCTCTTACCGCTGCCACATTTTCTAGAGTTCTGGCGGTGCGAGGTCGGCCGGTTGATTTTTCGTTTCAATGCAGAACCAGTAGCTCTGAAGTTGGTAACCCATAACAAGATCGTGTTTCGAGCTGGTACGTGATCATGTCTATCAAGATTGAAGTGCAAACGGAACGCTCTTTGTGTTGCAGTTACAGATTCGTTTGTTTTGATAAACGTTTCCACAATGAAAGCACGATGCTCACCAGTCCAATTCATGGCAGCAACTGAAAAAGAAACGAAAAACAATGGCATTATAAAGAAACAAAACAAAATGGTATTATATGAAAAAAAATGGCATTATATGTACTTTTCGAAAATAAAAACATTTTTTGTTTCTTTATTTATTTGCCTTTAATTTATCCTACAAATGTGTCAGATCATTTTGCCTGACCCTGTATATCTGTTCTTCATATATGAGTTCGTCCTTACTTCTCTAGCAATGTATATCGGGCCTTGTTCGTCTTATTTGGATCGTTTGTGTGATAGGAGGTAAGTGGCCGTACATCTGCCTTTTTGTGACATGCTGCTTGTTCAGATTTGTTCAGGACAGCAGGAAACATCCTTCTGTAGTTCTCATCTAGTTTTCTTTCCTCATACGACATCGGAGTTACATTTGCCGAACTTAGAGGCAAAATCTGCAGACATCTTAAATATTTCTGAGACAGTCATTCGTCTCAATTGGATGATTTGTTGATAGGCGGCAAGTGGCCATACAGCTGTTTTCTTGCGGCATGTTGTCTCCACGATTTGTTTAAGACTACGCGATCATTCTTGTGCAACTCCCATCTAGTTTATTCTCTAGGCGTTTGTTAGGGTCCAAGTGGTCCTGTCATACAGTAGCTCTGATATATCAAACTAAGGATAGAGTCAACGGCGCTTGATATCTGCTTCTCTTTACTGTAGAGAGATATAAGCTGTGCTATTCCTGCGCTGGTGAAGGCCGTTATGGAAACCGGAAGTTTATGAGTGAGGGGGCGGATGTTCTACCACATGAGCTAATAGAAATGATCGTAATTACTTTGCTTACCAACAGCAAACGATTGGGCACGTTTTTTTTTTTAAAGATTTAACAAACCTAGCCCGCCCTGTTGTCTGGGGCGTTAGAATGCACCGACTGCACCTCTGCAGAGTGGTAAGACTCCCCAATGGAGCCACCTGTTGTCCGTAGGTGGCGACCCGTGATGCTTAAGGATAGAGCCCAGGTGGATAAGCAATTCATGACATACAATACTCCACTTTGGCCCTATCTTGGACTAGACGGCGGTCGGAGAGGCCCCCTCCGATCAATCGGCTGGTCACGTCAAGCCCTAGCACCTATATAATTTTCCCAACCCTATTGCCCTTATGGCAAGCCCCAACCCTTTTTATCATATGGTGCTAGAAGGCGGTGTCTGCGGGTCTACATGTCATGGGAATGACGTTAAACTCTATCTGATGGTGAGGTTCCAGTTTTGGAGATTTGGGGAATGTGGAGCACCCCATTCATCACCATTGCTCCCTGGTCCACTCTGACCCAGAGTGGTAGTACCTGTTAGGGTCCCATCTATGGGTTAAATAGAAAAATGTATTTATTAAAAAATATTATCCATTAAGAATTGATTTATTTCAAAACTTTATCGGCAGTAAATGACCCACTGAGGTTGATATGCCGTAAAACAAAACAAACAAACAAAACCTAGCTAGACTGGTCGAACAGAATTCCATTTTCATTTGTTTTTGTAAATTTTTCGGTAATTTATGAGGAAGAGCGTCCCGGTCTCCTGCCTCAGGAGTTGCTGCCCGGTGACTATTAAAATAACGACCCACCTCAGTCTATTCAAAACTATCCATCTTCATATCTATCTATCTATCTATCTATCTATCTCAATTTGTTCATATTTATCTATACTACTTTAAATACTAAGATTTTTTTTATTCATGTTTGTTTAATGTCTTGTTTTTAGTTTAAATAAACAAGAATTACGACAAAAAAAGATGCGACCCCCCCCCCAATACATTTACTTGTCGAAAATATCTATCTATCTCCATTTGTTCGTATCTATCTATATTATTTTGTTTGTTTATCTATCTATCTATCTATCTCAGTCTATTCCAAACTATATATCCATCTTCATATCTAAACAAGAATTACGACAAATTACGATAAATAAACAAGAATTACGACGAGCTGGGGTTGTTATTTTGATAGTCACCGGGTAGCAATCTTTGAGGCAGGAGACCGGGACGCACTTCCTCATAAATTACCAATTTTTCTTCTGGCATCATTCAAGGAATTCATGAATCCATATTCCTTGATCTTTTCATCTTTCTTCGCAAAGTATTGGGGGTAGGGGATGAGGAGCTCTCAAAGTAATTTTTGACAAAGGAGAAGATATCCTCTTTGGTTTTTTTCTTCACGAATTCAGGACGACAATATGTTTATAGAACCTAGTGTAGGGGGGGGGGTGATCTTTTCCCGAAAAAGGGAAAGAGGCTGTCTTAATCAAATCTGGCAGAAACATCAAAAGTGAGAAATGGTTAACTGTAGAGAAATAGCACACGTTAGAAATGGCTCTGACTCGTGAAACGTTAGATGTACATTAATGGGTATTGCTTTTTAGGGGATCACTGTGGCGTAGTAGTTAACGCATTGGACTACAACATTGTACGAGGGTGAGCCAAAAAGTAATGCCTTTTTGTTTAGGACAAGTATAATTACCAACATGGGAACGTGTATCGTACATCAAAATCAACTTGGTTCTCTGTGGATCACACCCCTACTTCTCTACATAGGTGATTCACAAAGTAATGCCATTTTGTTTAGGACAAGTATAATTACAAACACAGGAATATGTATCATACATCAATATGAAGCTGGCCCTCTGTGGATCACATGCCTACTTCTCCACATAGGTGAGTCACAAAGTAATGCCATTATGTTTAGGACAAGTATAATTACCACCACAGGAACATGTATCATACATGAAAATGAAGCTGGTCCTCTGTGGATCACATACCTACTTCTCTACATAGGTGAGTCAAAAAGTAATGCCTTTTTGTTTAGGACAAGTATAATTACCACCACATGAAAATGAACCTGGTCCTCTGTGGATCACATGCTTACTTCTCTAATATAGTCAATATTTCTCTCAATAGTAATGTTCGGCCTTCAAATAAGAGCATGTATCCCTGCACCATAAAATTCTCTTGATTGTTCTTTGAGCCTCTTCTTCAGTACAGATTTCACTTCCTAGTCACTGGAATAATGTTTGCCTCTCAAACCCTCTTTCATGGGGTCGAAGAGAGGCAAACATTATTCCAGTGACGAGGAAGTGAAATCTGTTGTGATGAAGTGGCTCAAAGAACAATCAACAGATTTTTACGGAACATGGATACATGATCTCCTTCGAACGTGGAACATTGCTATTAAGAGAAACGATGACTATGTGGAGAAGTAGGGATGTGATCCACAGAGAACCACCTTCATTTTGATGTATGATACATGTTCCTGTGTTGGTAATTATACCTGTCCTAAACAAAATGGTATTTCTTTTTGACTCACCTATGTAGAGAAGAAGGGGTGTGATCCACAGAGGACCAGCTTCATTTTGATGCATGATATATGTCCTGTGTTGGTAATTATACCTGTCCTAAACAAAATGGCATTACTTTTGAATCACCTATGTGGAGAAGAAGGGGTGTGATCCACAGAGGACCAGCTTCATATTGATGTATGATATATGTTCTGTTTTGGTACCTGTCCTAAACAAAATGGCATTACTTTTTGACTCACCTATGTGGAGAAGTAGGGAATTGATCCACAGAGGACCAGCTTCATTTTGATGTATGATATATGTTCCTGTGTTGGTAATATACCTGTCCTAAACAAAATGGCATTACTTTTTGACACCCTTATGTGGGGAAGTAGGGATGTGATCCACAGAGGACCAGCTTCATTTTGATGTATGATACATGTTCCTGTGTTGGTAATTATACCTGTCCTAGGCAACAAGTACCGAAGAAGAAAAATGTTACATAATTCATGGATAGGCTATGAATTATGTATGTACTGGAGCTGGATATATTTGAATCAGATTTCGGTAGACAATTTAGAATCGGAGGGAGTTAGTGGAAAATTACTGTCGACCGTAATTGACAGGTAATGACCTTTGCTTTGACCCCTTCCGGAAACGCGCGATTAGATATGTTGAACTGGTATATAACAAAAACTCTTGAATTATACCTGTTAAACTTCGCTTAAAAATTGATCTCGTGTCTTATCTCTCTCTCTCTATATATATTATTCACACACAAACACACACAGCACATGCACATGCATACATATTGTGTATGTTTGCGCCTGCTTTAATAATATCAAATATATACGTGATGGGATATAATCAAAATATAGAACTCAAACGTACATAGTTTACATATGTATATATATATATATATTTTGCTTGAAGGCAATTACAATGCGCATATCGCATAAAATTCGATAATTATAGAAGATAATAATGACAATGACAAGTGGATTTCGCAAAGAATTAATCGGTGTGTAGAATATCGTACAGACTGTTTCAACTTTATTAAGTCTCATCAGCGATATATACTAATGATTTCCCACCGACAGAAATCGAAACTGGGACTTCAGCAGGATAATCAGAAACTATACTGTTTCGGCCACGATACAGCACTGTGTGTGTGTGTGTGTGTGTGTGTGTGTGTGTGTGTGTGTGTGCGCGCGCGCGCGCGCGTGTGTGTGCGTATTTTCACCAATACGGAGTAGAATATAAATAAATGAATGAAAACCTTAACGTTATCAGATATAAATTATTTTTGCTTTTTTTTTCCACAACTTGTCAAACTTTAAAAACTTTTTCTAAATATTATTTTTACAAGAACTTTTTCTCCTGACGATGACCTAAGGTCAAAACTCGTTGAGAAAAAATTCAAAAATAAATAACACGAAAGAAATATTTCTGATGGTCTCATCAGTTTCTGTTCAGCTTACATATATGTAATAGTAGAAAAAACAGTTATGAGTCTACCATGTTTTTATATATACAGTCTCATTTGGTAAATATATATTCAATATTTTCGTTAAGATTACCAATGATTGCAAAATATTATAATTTTTTGTTTGAAAGGCACGTAGATCTGATGCATAGCAAGTGGTTTAAAAATATTCATGATTCAAAATAAATTAAAAAAACGTTGAAGCTGTTATATAGTACCTAAATAATGAAAATGGAATCGTCTATTTTTGTTATAAGTAATATCTGCGGAAACTTCGAAAGAGAGAAAGGAGACCTCATGGGCCTTGTACTTAAATACATGAATGGTGAAATTTCAACTGGCGAACGTCAGTGCAAACCCAAATTGAGGTTTAAGGACTGCCTCAAGGACACTCTGTTGTCCCGAACAAATGCTTTGTGGATCCACTATCTTTGTATATGGTAAACGCCTTAAAGTTGTCAATCATTTTGTTTATCTTGGGAGCACATTATCACAGGACAACTCTTTAGATAAAGAAATTTCCCTTAGGTTGCAGAAAGCAACGAGATCCTTTGGTTTGCTTGAGAAGAGGGTTTTGGAGCCAACGTGGCATTAAGATCTCCACCAACCTGGATGTATACAGAGTCTGTGTGCTCATTGCCCTTGTGTACCCATGTGAGACTTGGGTTGTTTAAAAAGACATCTCAGGACACTCGAGAGACTCCATCAGAATTGCCTTCGCAGGATTTTAGGGAGAGAATGGTTGTCATTTACACCAGACATCATAATACTTGAAAGATGTCACCTGCCTAGTATTGAGAGTTTGATCCTTAGATCGCGTCTTCACTGCTTTTGGTCATCTAGTTCGTATGAATGATTGCTGAATCCCAAAACTATTTTACGGGGGAAATGTCAACTGGCAAATGTCGTCAGTGCAGACCCAAATTGAGGTTTAAGGACTGCCTCAAGGACACTCTGAAGAACACTGCTATTGCTGTGGAAGACTGGAGAAGCTAGCTTGTAATAACCTAGCTGGAGAGCCACTATCTATCTGTCTGTGGAAGAATTTGAGTCCAACCGAATTAAAACCAAAAATTGAAGCGGGCTATAAGAAAGTGAAATTGTCAGCCCAGTAACATTCAAAATGGAGAAGTTCCAACATGTAGTTTATGTGGAAGAGTATGTCTCTCATGGCTGGCCTGGTGAGTCATCTGAGAAAACACAAAGATAGAGTGTCCAATGCTACTGGCACCCAACTATGATAAAGAAAAAAAACAAAAAACAAAACAAGAAATGGTCTTTCTCGAACACGAGTTGACAGCCATTATTATTAGATAATGAAAATGGAATCGTCTATTATTGCTACAAATAATATCAGAGGAAACTTCGAAAGAAAGAAAGAAGATTTCATGGGACTTGTCTTTTCAATCAAGCAACTGCTAATGACTCTTTTCACCTTGTATCTTTCCCTATCCTTAATTCTGGTTGCATTTCTTACTATTATTTCCCTGTTAACTCTGATAGCCGAAGCAAACCAAACTGAATTTCTTTTATGGTGATGAAAACAATTATTACATTTCTTTTCTCAAAGCATAATCTTAAATCGGTAGAGTGCTCAAATAGCGGCGAGTAGAGCACGATAACACCTATGATAAATAATTATTGTCTCTTATTTCATGACTATAAGTTTCGTGTATTTGTAAGAATATATATATAATATATATATATATATATATATATATATATATATATATATATATATATATATATATATATATATATATATATATATATATATATATATATATACACACACTCAGACAC
>CM042169.1:35687826-35721505 GCA_023376005.1 Doryteuthis pealeii
CTCTTCTGAGTATTCTAGCAGATTGCAACAATGCAGTAGTCTGGATGGTCTCAATTCTTCCTCAGATTTCTAGATTCTTTTTTCCAATCTTTTTGGGACCTTTCCAAGTGCACCAACTGCAATTGGTATCACTTTTACCTTCATATTACATAGCTTTTCAGTTCTCTGGCAAGGTCCAGGTATTTGTCCATTTCTTCGTTTTCCTTCATCTTCACACTGGTCAGCTGAAACTGCAAAATCCACCAGTTGACAAGGAAGCAGAAATGTGAAGAAAAACAACTATATGGACACTTCAAGAGAAACACAGGAGAGATCGCTCACCTGAAGACATGGACATGGCTAAGAAGGGGAAACCTCAAAAGAGAAACTGAATCTCTGATAATTGCAGCACAAGATAATGCCATAAGGACAAATTACATAAAAGCAAACATAGATAAGACACAACAGAGCAGCAAATGTAGAATATGTGGGGAAAGAGACGAAACAGTCAATCACATAATAAGCGAATGCAGTAAACTCGCACAAAGAGAGTACAAGATTAGACACGACTGGGTGGGAAAGGTGATTCTCTGGGAACTGTGCAAGGCATTCAAATTTCACCATTCAATTAAATGGTATATGCATAAACCTGAACCTGTCCTGGAGATTATTATTATTTTATTATTATTATTATTATTATTATTATTATTATATTATTACAGTCCTTGCGAATTTTTGACTCCAGTATTAGCAGGTGGTCTTTATTTTTAGCATTACTGATGTTGATGTTGATGATGCTACTGTTGCAGCTGTTGTTATTTATTTCGATTTTTATATTGAAACTTCTAGCCGCCATATTTTTCTACTTTTGATCTTTTTCTCTTTCGACATCATCATCAAGAAGATGCGGAACAAGAACAATAATAAGAAGCACAACAACAACTAGAACAAGATAAAAAAGAAGAACAACAACTAGATCCACAAAGACAATGATAGAATAAGAAGAATGACAATATGACAAAGAAGAAAAAGAAGGAGAAATTAATAACTAAAGAACAACAACAACCACAACAACAAAAACAACAACAACAACACAAGATAATGGTGACGCTGACGTCCGTGAAATATACATCAGAGAAAGAAAGAAAGAAGACATTAACGACACTACTTCTTCAACTTTACCACGTGGGCGACTACAACGACTATCGATTAAAACAAATGCAACAATAAAGAGTGTACAAAAAAATGAAACTGTAAACTAAGTCAGAAGAAAAAAAAGAAGAAGAAAGAAGAAAAAGAAGAAGAATAACAACACCAATCAAGATCAATAAAAAGAAGAGGAGGAAAAGGAAGAGACAATGAGGATGAAATAAATAAGTAATATTAAAAGAAAACAAAGAGAGAAAAAAAAGTAGAAAGCCGTCAGAAGAAAAAACAACTAAGAAAGAAAGAAACAAGTGAAGAAAGGGAATGTAATGAGAAGCAACAAAACAGAAAAAAGATAGAAGAAGAAGAAGAAGAAGAAGAAGAAGAAGAAGAAGAAGAAGAAGAAGAAGATGTGTATGAAAGGAAATAAAGAATGTTAGAAGAAAAGAAAAGCAAGAGAAAAAAAGGAAAAACAGAAAAAAAACTAAGAAAGAAACAAGTGAAAAAAAAAAAAGAAAAGACATAACGAGAAACAAGAAAAATATAAAAAAGTGATAGAAGAAGAAGAACAAGAAGAACAAGAAGAACAAGAACAAGAACAAGAACAAGAACAAGAAGAACAAGAAGAACAAGAACAAGAACAGAAGAAGAAGAACAAGAACAACAAGAACAAGAACAAGAAAAGATGTGGCATGAGAAGAAGAAGAAGAAGAAGAAGAAGAAGAAGAAGAAGAAGATGTGACAGGAGAAAAAGAAGAAGAATATGACATGAGAAGAAGAAGAAGAAGAAGAAGAAGAAGAATGAAGAGAAGAAGAAGAAGAGAAGAAGACATATGACATGAGAAGAAGAAGAAGAAGAAGAAGAAGAAGAAGAAGAAGAGATGTGACACGAGAAGAAGAAGAAGAAGAAGAAGAAGAAGAAGAAGAAGAACAACAACAACAACAACAACAACAACAACTGATTTGGAAATGGGTATTGTAGTATTAACTAAGCCTTGCTTAATCTGTCGCACAAGCCTCCGGTTGCTTGAAGTACCTGCTGTTTTTATCAGAGGTTAACCATGGCAATCTCAACACCATCCAACGTTGATTATCTAACGAGAAGCTGTGATTTCAGTATGTCTTAAACGTAAGCACAAAAACATGGGTTAAAATGCTATGATGTAATCAGTGCTGATCTAATACACATCTCCACTATAGGCAAGATGTGACACAAGGCCAATTTACAAGCGGGTCCCTAATTGCATACGAATGAATGGTTAAGGACTGTTTCAGTGAGATTAGTAGCAATGGATCTGCAAGACTCGTTTCCTACATGTTACATCACGATGAAGCCCCATCTGTAAGATAAACGTGATATATATATATATATATATATATATATATATATATATATATATATATATATATATATATATATATATATTTACCAACCCCACCGCACAAGCTGGATATGACACAAGGTCAATTTCTTAAGCGGAGTTCAACAGGTTTGAATTCAGAGTTTTCCTTCTTTTAGACGGTTGCCTAACCAAGGTTAAAGAGCCCAGTCTATCCTACAATTTACCCATAGCTGGAGGGAGAGTAGGATTCATACCTTTCCCAAGGGTATTAGCGTTAAGTGAAATGCAACGTCCAGGATTTGAACTCGGGCGGCGAGTCCATTTCCCATGACTTTACCCATTACACCACGCGCTTCCGATATAAGTATATAAGATATGGATACTCTATTTATAGGTAAACAATATCACTGATAACCATTTATATCTAAGTTAAGGTACCACTTCGTCTGAAGATCGCATAAGCAAAAACTGTCTGTAACCAGGCACCGTTTGTTGCATAAACTATGGTAGCATAGATTATTGACAACACCGTGTAGCGAAAATGGAAAGATACACACTGTTAGGATTTTTGACCCGAGAGGCGGGAAAGCCCAAAATCACGTGAAGTCACGTGAGAGCGAGTTAGATCGTCAGTACCAGCCAGGATGTTGAACAAGAAAGACGTTTCTTGCTAGCTGGACTCATCAACTGCGCGCGATGTGTTTGTTAGTTAAGATTAGGAATAAAAATTAAAAACAGTAATCTGGCGTTGTTGGCCATTAATGTCTTAGCTGAAATGAATTAACAAGATCGGCCAACAAGAGATAGAATCAACATGGCGACTAGAGGTCACATGAATGGCCAGGGAAGAAGAAAGAAGTAAGTAATGCAATTATGCATCTCATCTCTCTGATACTCTCTCTCTCTCTCTCTCTCTCTCTCTCTCTCTGTTTCTCTTTCTCTCTCTCTCTCTGACACAAAAGAACATATGTATATACTAACATTATATATATATTTACCAACTCCTCCGCACGAGCAGGATACGACACAAGGTCAATTTCTTAAGCGGAGTTCAACAGTTTGAATTCCTTTTGAGTTTTCCTTCTCCTAGACTGGTTACCTAGCCATGGTTAAAGAGCCCAGTCTGTCCTGCTATTTACCCATAGCTGGATAGGATTCATACCTAGCGCAATGAAATGCAATTACCACGTCCAGGTAACATGGTATATAACACGTTGACTCGATGTCTACGATACCTAAACTTATATATAATATATATATATATATATATATATATATAGTAAGACAAAAAGCTTAAACCTCCGGTATTAAGTGATTATTGTTCCAAGCATTCTGAGTTTCATAAGATCAAGATGTTTATTGAATATGATATACAAAGAACTTGATCTGACAAACTCAGAGGGTTTCAGATACACTTGGGGGGAAATGGACCATAATCACTTAATACCGGAGTTTTAAGCTTTTTGTCTTTACTAATAACTTTGCTCTGTTTATAAAAAATTAAACATTGAGCTCTCAAACCGAACCTGAACTTTTCAACACTGTACTGTTGGAAGAAAGGACCAGCTTAGAATCATCCTAATTCAAAATCACTTGGTACCCCACCAAAGTGTATATATATTATATATATATATATAATATGGTATTTGTGGAAAAGGTGACTTTACCGGTGAAACAGGTCACAATTGGTTAGTTGATGCAAGTTTCACAATGATAAGAAAGCGATACAACAAATATAAAGTGCTCAATACGTTGATAGAGCAAGTTTATTATAGACCATTTATTTATAACTACAATTATTCAATATCTTGATTAATCCAGTGATTTAACCCTGAAGATAATTATGGTGAAACTCGAATAGGTTATTACCATGTACCATTATATATATATATATATATATATATATATTTAGACGCGTCCATAAGCATCATTGGTATATAAGTAATAATGACATTATTTTTTCACTTCAACAGCAACAACTTTAGTATCATTAGTATTATTAGTATTATTTTTAAATGTCAACAACTGTCCTGGTGTAGTTATGGAAACGATAAAGTGATGCCAATACACCTCCAATTATTTTTACTCTTTACGTGTTTTCACACCCTGTTCTGATTGATGGTTTTCATTGGAATTTCAGTTGCGTCAAAACATGTTGGCTAGGGCTTTAGAATACACTGACTGCACCTCTGCAGAGGAGTAAGAACCTGTTACAATCTTTGGGCCATCCTGTAGGCCTTAAGCAAGAGCGCTTGTTCCAGTGGAATTGGCTCCTTGGTAATCCCTTGGTAAAGAGTCCTGAGTATTGGTAATCGTTGATAATCCTGAGTATTGTAAGTCCCTCCTCATTGAGTGCAATTAGAATTATGGCCAGTGTGTGGGTTTAAGTAGTGTATCAGCTACGCAGTATGGCTAGTGATTGTCCGGAGAATAAACCACGTGACTTAGGCTAGCACAATTATATATACCACAAATATTCCAACATAACCCCTGCCAAATGGGCCACCTGTTGGCCGTGGGTGATGACCGTCATGCTTAAGGATGGAAATTGATGGATGAGCAGACATGCAACATTCCACTTTGACGTTTACCTAGGCTAGACTCGAATCACCTTCGATGAATCAGCTGGTCACGTCAAGCCCTAGCACCTATATAATTGTCCCGACCCTATTGACTTTATGAAAAGCCCAAAACCTTTTTACCATATATATGCTAGCAGGCGGTGGATCAGGGTCTTCATTTCCTTGGTATGTCGATAAACTATCTCATGGTGAAGTTCCAGTTCTGGAACTCTGGGGAATGTGGAGTACCCCTTCATCACCATTGCTCCCTGGTCCACTCTGTTACTGAGTGGTAGTACCTGTTAGGGTCTCATCTATTGGTTAAATAGAAAAAACATGACTTCAAAAGATGTTTTTAAAAAATTGATTTTTTATCAAGCATGAATAAAACAAAAATGTCTTCAGCATAAAATGACCCAACAAGGGTTGACATGCCGTAAAATCCAACCAAGAAACTAAACAAATCTCTTTGACTCTTTTTAGTATCCAAGCCAATGTTAGTATTACTGTCGTCTTGATTGTCAAATCATAATCACCAGTTCAAAATGTGTTGCTTCACTTTATGCACTCAATCAACTTAGTCTACAGTGTTTGACAGCAAACAATTATATCTCGCTTTATTCAGATTTCAGTCTATCTATCTATCTATCTATCTATATCAGTAAGCTCATAACTATCTCAGTATGTTCATATATTCTATCTATATATCTATCTATCAATCTATCTATCTATTCAGTATTTTCCTATCTATCTATCTATATCATATCTATCTATCATCTATCTATCTATCTATCTATCTATCTTAAACAACTATATCTTGCTTTATTCAGATTTCAGTCTATCTATCTATCTATCTATATATCATATATCAATGTTACAATGTTCATATCCATCAATCTATCTCGGTATGTTCATATCTATCTATCTATCTATCTATCTATCTATCTATCTATCTATCTATTATCTCATATATATCTATCTATCTATCTATCTATCTACTTCAGTATTTTCATATCTATCTATATATCTATCAATGATCATATCTGTCTATTTATCTATCTCAAACAACTATATCTCGCTTTATTCAGATTTCAGTCTATCTATCTATCTATCTATCTATGTTAGAAATGTCCATATCCATCAATCTATCTCGGTATGTTCATATTATCTATCTATCTATCTATCTATCTATCTATCTATCTATGTTCATATCTATCTATCTATCTATCTATCTAGTAAGCTCATATCTATCTCAGTATGTCCATATCTATATATCTATCTATCAATCTATCTATCTATCTACCACTTCAGTATTTTCATATCTATCTATCTATCTATCTATCTATCAATGATCTATCTATCTATCTATCTCAAACAACTATATCTCGCTTTATTCAGATTTCAATCTATCTATCTATCTATCTATCTATCTATGTCAGTATGTTCATATCCATCTATCTATCTCGGCATGTTCATATCTATCTATCTATCTATCTATCTATATCGTAAGCGGAAGTGCGTGGTGAAATGGTTAAGTCATGGGAAATGAACTCGTCGCCACGAGTTAAATCCTGGATGTAGTAATTGCATTTCACTTAGCGCTAATACCATTGGGAAAGGTATGAATCCTACTCTCCCTCCAGCTATGGATAAATAGTAGGGTAGACTGGACTCTTTAACCTTGGTTAGGCAACCGGTCTAGGAGAAGGAAAACTCTGAATTCAAACCTGTTGAACTCCGCTTAAGAAATTGACCTGTGTCACATCCTACTCGTGCGGAGGGTTGGTATGTATATATATATATATCAGTAAGCTCATATCTATCTCAGTATGTTCATATCTATCTATCTATCTACTTTAGTATTTTCATATCTATCTATCTATCTATGTATCTATGATCATATCTATCTATATATCTATCTATCTATCTCAGTATTTTCATATCTATCTATATCTATCTCAGTTGCTCATATCTATCTATCTATAAGCTATATCTATCTATCTATTTCAGTATGTTTCATCTCTCTCTCTCTCTCTCTCTCTCTCTCTCTCTCTCTCTCTCTCTCTCTCACATCACATCTATCTATCTATCTATCTATCTATTCTATATATCCCAGTCCGTTCACATCATCAATCAACTTATCTATTCCATTCGGTTCACATCTATCTATCCCATCTCTCTCTCTCTCTCTCTCTATATATATATATATATATATATATATATATCCCAGTCTATTCATATCGGACTAACACAATCAATTCATATCCATCTACCTATCTCTCTCTCTCCACACACACACACACACACACACACACACACACACATATATATATATATATATATATATATATATATATATATATATATATATTTCTCGTGCACTTTTCAAGGGCAATTGGTAATACCGGATTTTCAGCTCTTTGTGCCAGATCCAGTATGGTCTCAAATTTTTCCATCATTTCCAATTCCACAAATCTTTGTGCCAATATCACAAACTACAATTTTTATCACCTTCACTTCCATGTTCCAAATCGTACAATGCCCAATGGATCACTTTTCCCACTCGGTCATTCCTAGTCTTGTACTCCTTTTGTGCCAGTTTTCTGTATTCTGTTATGTGATTGTTTCGTCGCCGTCACCACGTGTTAACATTAAACTGGTGCGCACGAAGTTGCCCTATCTTCGATATATGTGCCGGGTGATAAACATTTATATCTTTATTCGCCACTTTCATCTATTGTTGATAGAGCACGCCTCGCAGCATGAATCATCACAGCAAATTTTCTGAGTTCTTTATCTATCACATTATTTGTTCTCTTCGAAACTTAGAATAAAACGAATCGTTTAGCTCAGTCGATAGAGTACAAGTTTCCGGTTCAATACCAGCCATCGCCAACTCAGCACACGAAGAGAATAGCTTGGATCTGTGTGTTACAATTGGGTATGGCACTCTACCTCTAACGCAAAAAAAAAAATCTCCGTAGTCTAGCGCTAGTGAAAAGAGGATAAACTCACTCGCTGCCCTACTGATGCCAATAATAGGCAACATCGCCGAGTTTATCATTAGTATCCTCTGCAGAGACCACCAAAAAAAGTGTTTCTTGTTGATGGTTCTATACAACATCCAGTGGTGAGACTAAACTTCTAGATTTCTGGGGAGTGTGGAGTCCTCTTTGTAGTTATTAACACAAGTTACTCGTTGGTTCAGAAAGGTAGTACTAGTTTGGTTTCAAACAGATCTTATTAAAAATTAACAGCATTCTTCTTAACAGCATGTCAACCCTAGTTGGGTTATTTTATGCTGAAGACGTTTAGGTATATTCATTCTTGATGGTATTCAATTTTTTAAACTCATTGTTTAAAACACATTTATTAAGAATAATTTTTTTTTCTAATTAACCTATGGATATAACTCCTTATAAGGTGCTTCCACTCCGGGTCAGAGTGGACCTGGGAATAATGGCAATTAAGGGGTATTTCACACTACCCTGAGCTCCAAATTTGGAACTTCACCATTTGATGCAGTCGAACGACATAAACCTTCTGGTTATTCCTTTAAGTCTAACATAAACAAAGGGGAACCACACTTGACTGATAATTATTTATTTATTTTCCCATTAAACTAACCCTAAACCCTAACCCTAACCCCGTCTTCTTTTTCCTAGTAGATCAATAAATAAATGAATAATTTATCAGTCAAGAGTGGTTCCCCTTTGTTTATGTTAGACTTATAGGAAATAACCAACCTTCTTATATATCCATAAGTATCTCAGTTCTTTTTCACTCCTATTATATATTGTATATCTGCTATTTTATTAATACGCTTGTTCCAAAATTTTCCGTCCGTTATCATCCTGCAACACCCCCTGACTGAGACCATGTTCAAGATCCTGTTTATCTGGTGCCGCTTATCGCAGATTTTTTATTAGGCCCATTTTATTTCACGCAATATTAAAAATGAAACATTCAAATTGCCTTGCGTCGCTTAAATACCCAACGTAAAATTAAAATGAATTGGAAAAAGTTACGTTTGTTTTCTTTGTAATACTGAAATTGAAAATTACGGAATATATTTTGCGAATTTTACTTTCATGTCGTTCCGGTCTCCTGCTTTAATTTACGCAAAGTTTTAGCGAACCACGTCAGGTAATTTCCTCCCACCTTTTCCGAGTCGTATTTTTGTTACTTTTTTTTCCCGGCAAATTAATATAGATATTCTAAATACCGCCCTCCGTTTTTTATCGGCATATCAATGTCAATATTAAAAAAAACTTTTAAGAGAGAGTGAGAAAGGGTTAAATCAAGATATTATACGTTTTATATATATATATATACTTTTTGGTCCATTGCGATAGCTCTTCAGTAAGTAAAAACTAAATTGGTATCAGCCAATCAGCGAGGAAGTCTATCCCCTTTTCACTAGCGCTAGACCAAGGAGATTGATTTGGCGTCTGTGGGGGAACGCCACACCTACCATCAGCTCCTTACTTTACTGCACAGATCCCTGTGCTACTCATACGCTGAGTTGGCGAGGGCCGGTATTAAACCCAGAACCTTGTGGTTTCTAGTCGAACGCTCTACCACTGACGTTGTGATTATAAATACCCACTGGTCCTGCTAGTCTGTTATCATTGTCGGTATTTACCCAACCACTCTATCACGAGTAGGATGCGACACAAGGTCAATTTTTAAGCGGATTTTAACAGTTTTGAATTGATATTTTTCCTTTTTCTTAGACCGGTTGCCATACTAAGGTTAAAGAGTAATGTCCGCTCTGTTATTTATCCATAACTGGAGAATAGATGGATTTATGCATTTCTCAATGTGAAATGCAAACAGTGTCGTTAAACGATTCGAACTCGTTCGCCTTATACATTTCTTTCGATAACCATTACGACTCTATTTTGTTAGTTGTTCGTCTGGATCTTCGGGGCGTTCTTAGCATTACTGGCATGACAGTCTACTTCATATTCCACAATTTTTTTTCTTCTTAACAATTCTTCTTCTTCTTCTTCTTCTTCTTCTTCTTCTTTTCTTCTTCTTCTTCTTCTTCTTCTTCTTCTTACTTAATTATTTTCTTTCATTTTTTTTCTTTATTTCTTTTTTCGTCTTCTTCTTCTTTCTTTCTTTCGTCTTTTCTTTCTTTCTCTTCTTCTTCTTCTTCTCTTCTTCTTCTTCTTCTTTCTTCTTCTTTTCTTCTTCTTCTTCTTCTTCTTCTTCTTCTTTTCTTTCTTTCTTTCTTTCATCTTCTTCTATTTTAAGCCTTCTCTAATTATATTCTTCTTCTTTTTCTTCTTTTCTCTTTTTTCTTTTCCTTAATTCATTTTTTTTCGCTTCTTTCTTTCTTTCATCATCATCATCATCATTCTTCTTCTTCTTCTCTTCTTCTTCTTCTTCTTCTTCTTCTTTCTTTCTTTCTCTTCTTCTATTTTACGCCTTCTCTAATTATATTCTTCTTCTTCTTCTTCTTCTTCTTCTTCTTCTTCTTCTTCTTCTTCTTCTTCTTGTAAATCCTCATCTTCTTTCGCACACTCCTTTTTCATTGGTCAATCCTTATCATCACTATTGTCGTTGAGACCTTCTTCACAATCATCATCACTGTCATCGTAATTATCAAATGTAATAAGATCGCTCCATCTTTTTTAACCAGCACACCTTCGTCTCCCCCACCCCCCCTCTCTCTCTCTCCTTCATCTCTTCCGTAGTCCACTCCCCGTATTTCGCCCTCTCCGTCCACCGCTGCCTCTCCTCAACCCCATCCCATTGCTATCTGCCGAAAAACGACGGCAGCTACATAACCTCTACTGCAGCTGCTCTTCCGCCCTCTGCTGCGGCTGCTTCGTTGATGATTGCAGCAGAAACTCTAGCGACAACTTCTCAAAGCAGCATCTTCATCAATATCATCAGCATCAGCAGCAGAGCATCAGCATCAGCATCATTATTATTATTATCATTGTTATTATTATTTACTCCTTTTGATTATTATTATTATCATTATTATTATTATTTACTCCTTTTGATTATTATTATTATTATCGTTATTATTATATTGTTACTTTCAGCATGTCTTCTTCTTCTTCTTCTTCTTCTTCTTCTTCTTCTTCTTCTTCTTCTTCTTCTTCTTCTTTTCTTCTTCTCATTATTTACTCTTTTGAGTTTTCACATCAGTGTTAGCTGATGGTCTTTCACTGGAGTTGAGTGACAACAAGTCTCCTCAGGTCTCCAGGACTCTTCTGAGTATTCTGGCAGGTTGCAGCAGTGTAGTGTTCTGGATGGTATCAATTCTTCCTCTGATTTATTATTATTATTATTATTATTATTATTATTATTATTATTGTCACTTTAAGCATTTTTTTCTTTTTCTTCTTCTCTTCTTCTTCTTTCTTCTTCTTCTTCTTCTTCTTCTTCTTCTTCTTATTATTATTATTATTATTATTATTATTATTATTATTATTATTAGGAGACTTTTTTTATAGTAGAAGTAAGAGACAGCAAGTACTCGGTACACATTATTCTCCCTATATTCTCCATATAATTGTTGTTATGCTACTTGTCCTTGTTTTATCATACTACTACTACTACTACTACTACTACTACTACTATTATTATTATTATTGTTATTGTTATTATTATTATTATTATTATTATTATTATTAATTAAATAAATCAATCTCTTGTTCCTTCATCCCGACCATTATCATTTTGCAACGCCTTCTGGATTGAACTCTCTATTCAATAGTATCAATGGATCTGCGAGATTAGCTTATTAACCACGAGCCAACTTTTTCAATGATATTAGTGCTATGGTAAATGCAAAAGGCTCATCCAGGATTTGAACTCTGATCGCCGTGTCTATTTCTTACGACGAAAAAAATTGCCAAATGACAGCCCCCAATAGTTCTTGTATACACATCTATATATCAATATTGGTGTTCCTTAATTGTACGACAGTTATCGTCTTACAACAACCTCTGGTTAAAAAATGACCGTCCAAATCATCCAAGATTAAACGCAAAAGGTAAATCCTGATTATTGGTGTTGCTTATCCAGCGATTTTTTATTTCTTATGAGTGTCGTTACCAAAGCTAAGTAATGGACCATTCTGTTTTTATGATAAAGAAAGAAAGCGAAAAAACAGGAGATGCGATACAGAAAAAAATATGATAAATGAGAAAGAAAAAAAAGGACATGCTATACAGAAAAAAAGAGAGTAAGAGAGAGAGAGAGGGGGGGGAGAAAGAGAGAGAGAGAGAGAGAGAGAGTGTGTGAGGGGGCTGAGCGCCGTAAACGCTAACGCTAATTTGTTTCAATCGAACATTATCGAAAGATGAAAAGAAGACAGAAAAAAGAAAAAGATTGAGAGAGATTTAAATAAAGATTATTATACGTTTTACAAGCTGAACTATTTGGCAATAGCTCTTAAGTAAACCTATTAAACGTTATAATAATTAAATTATCAGACTGTGGTATATATACAGAATCAACAAGAAATATTATTATTATTATTATTATTATTATTATTATTATTTGTAGTATAAGTAGTAGTAGTAGTAGTAGTAGTAGTATAGTAGTAGTATTCATACCAAGATTATCAATTAGCATGTGATAAGAAATATCCCTAACTTTTCTTTACTGTTCTTTCAAATCTCTACTGCGCTGTGTATTGTGAAATTATTTCATTTCTTCTTCTGTGTTTTTGGCGCGGTTTATCACCAGTCGTGTGGCGGTTGTCTTCTGTGCGGATCAAGTGACAACAATTCCACGGAACGTGCAGAAACTTTATAGTAGCACAATGTATTACGTCTTACAGAAAGATACGCTCGTGAGGATCGAACGCGCAATTAATCGTCTGCGAGACGAATTTGTTATATCTCTATGATTGGTGTTGTTTTGTTTTTGATTATTTGTTTTTGTTGGCTTTTTCCTTTCTTTTTTATTACATCAGACTTTTTAGTAGCACGAGGTATTTTTCTAAGTTAAGTGTGGCTGAAAGATATCCGGTGAGGATCGAACTCACTACTAATGGTCTGTCAGTAGACTTTTTTTTTGTCTTTTTTTTTGTAATTTTTAGCGTTTTCTTGTTTTGGTTTTGGTTTTGTAATTTTTTTCCTCTGTTTTTTCATTACAGTAGACTTTATAGTAGCACGCCGTATTTTTCGAGGATACCCTTGTGAGAATCGAACTCACTATTAAGGATCTCAGGCTAATTTGGTATAGTTCTATTGTAGACGTTGTTTTTTTGTTTTAGTTTTTTGTATTCTTAGGCGTTTTTTGTTTTGGTTTTGTAATTTTTCCTCTGATTTTTCTTTTACAGTAGACTTTATAGTAACACGCTGTATTTTTCGAGTATACACTTGTGAGAATCGAACTCAGTATTAAGGATCTGTCAGGCTAATTTAGTATAGTTCTATGGTAGACGTTATTTTTATTTTTTATTTTTTGGCTTTTTTTTTGGTTTTGTAATTTTTCCTCTGTTTTTTTCTTTACAGTAGACATTATAGTAGCACGCCGTATTTTCCGAGGATAGCCTTGTGAGAATCGAACTCACTATTAAGGATCTGTCTGGCTAATTTAGTATAGTTCTATGGTAGACGTTGATTTTTGTTTTAGTTTATTGTATTTTTTGACGTTTTTTTGTTTTGTTTTGGTTTTGTAATTTTCCCCTTGTTTTTTTCATTAGAGTAGACTTTATAGTAACACGCTGTATTTTTCGAGGATTCCCTTGTAAGAATCGAACTCACTATTAAGGATCTACGAGGCTATTTTTATATAACTCTATGATAGCTGTTGTTTTTTCTTCTTTTTTTTTCTTTGTGTTGTTTTGGGGTCATTTTTGTTATTTTTTCTTCCTTTTTTATTACATTAGACTTTTTAGTAGCACGAGGTATTTTTCTAAGTTAAGTGAGGCTGAAAGATATCCCGGTGAGGATCGAACTCACTATTGATGGTCTGTCAGGCTAATTTGGTAAGACGTTGTTTTTTTGGGTTTTTTTTTTTGGTTTTGTAATTTTTCCTCTGTTTTTTCATTACAGTAGATTTATAGTAGCTGAGCTAACCCTCAGTCGGTAGAGCGTTCGGCTAGAAACCACAAGGTTCCTAGTTCGATACCGCCCTCGCCAACTCAGCGTATGAGTAACACAGGGATAGTGCGGTAAAGTAAGGAGCTGGCTGTAGGTGTGGCGCTCCGACTCAGATGCGAAAACAATCTCCTTTGTATAGCGCTAGTGAAAAGGGGATAGACTCCCTCGCTGATTGGCTGCTACCGACTTATAGTAACACGCCGTATTTTTCGAGGATACCCTTGTGAGAATCGAACTCACTATTAAGGATATACGAGGTTATTTTATATAGCTTTATGATAGCTGTTGTTTTTCTTTCTTTTTTTTTTGTGTTGTTTTTAGGTCATTTTTGTTATATTTTCTTCCCTTTTCCTTACAGTAGACTGTATCGTAACACGAAGTATTTTATAATTTAGCCTAGTGAGGAACGAACTCACTATCTATGAAGCAAATATGATATAACTCTATGAAAGCCGTTGTTTTGTTTTGTTATTGGTGGGGTATTTTTTCTCTTTTTTCATTACAATAAACTTTATAGTAGTACGAAGTATTTTTAAGATAAGTTAAGATACCCCCATGGGGATCGAACACACCATTAAGGATCTGCAAGGCTATTTTTATAAATCTCTATGTTAGGTGTTGTTTTTGCTTCTTTCTTTTTTGCTATTTTTTGTTTTGTGTCTTTTTTTTTTTTTTGTTATTTTTTTCTTTTTCATTAGATTAAACTTTATTGTAGTACGAAGTATTTTTCTAAGTTAAGATACCCTAACTAGGATCGAACTTATTGTTTTATGATCTCCGAGGCTAATATGATATATCTCTATGGAAATGTGTTTAGTTATTTTTTTTTTTCATTTCGATAAACTTTATAGTAGTAAGAATCACTTTTTTAAATTTAAGATACCCTAGTAAGGATCGAACACGCTCTTAAGGATCTGCAAGGCTAATTGATATATCTCTAAGGTAGGCGTTGTTTTTTTGTTTGTTTGTTTGTTTGTTTTTAAATTTACAGAATACAGTAGCAGTAGTGACAAGGATGGCGTTACATGTGTCGTTTATTATCATTACTCTTTTGATATGTATTCTACTAAGTAACGTGTGTCTATATGTAACGAAGGGCGTTACTCTATTGCTTTGTAACGAATAAGTAAATTCATCAAAGTGTCGATTTCGACACCTCGTCTGTTATCAGGTCATTTTTTTTGTTTAAATCCCACACGCACGCGCACACTCACGCATAGATATATACATACGCACGCACGTGCGGGCACACATACACCCACGCACCCAGGCACACACACACACATACACACACACACACACACAACACACACACACACACACACACACTGAGAGAGATTAGGGTCAAGTCACATTGAAAGCCCTGGTTCCCGTTAGATCACGGAAGTTAAGCAGCGATGAGCCTGTTCAATACTTGAATGGCTGACCTTTTAGGAAACAGCAGGCACTGTAAGAAACCGAATATCAAATGACTTGATTCAGCATTAAATTATCCGAACAGAGTTTATATGCCATACACATGCCACATACATATGCACACATACACACACTAAATGCTTTTTCTTTTATACCTTTTATTATTAGGTTACATTCAATATATTTTCCTATGTTGCCAGAACTTTATTTGGTTTGGTTTGGTTTGGTTTGTTTTGTTTTACGGCATATCAACCTCGGTGGGTAATTTAATGCCGATAAAGTTTTGAAATAAATTCATTGTTAATGCATAATACACTTTTGTTTATCAACTCGTGTTTTTCTATTTAAACCCATAGATGGGACCCTAACAGGTACTAACACTCCGGATTAGAGTGGACCAGGGAGCAATGGTAATGAAGGGATGCCCCACATTCCCCAAACCTCCAAAACTTGAACCTCACCATCAGATAGAGTTTAACGTCATTCCCAGGACATGTAGACCCTCATTCACCGCTTCTAGCACTCATATGATAAAAAGGAGGTTGGGGCTTGCCATAAGGGCAATAGGATTGGGAAAATCATATAGATGCTAGGGCTTGACGTGACCAGCCACCCGTCTAGTCCAAGATAGGGTCAAAGTGAAGTATTGCAAGTCATGAATTGCTCATCAACCTGGGTTCTATCCTTAAGCATCACGGGTCACCACCCTCGGCCAACAGGTGGCCCGATTGGGGGAGTCTTACCCGTCTGCAGAGGTGCAGTCGGTGCATTCTAACGCCCCAGCCGACAGGGCGGAGAACTTTATTTGAAAACTTCCTTTGCACAAGACTATCAATGCTTCCATTATTATTATTATTATTATTATTATTATTATTATTATTATTATTATTAAGGTTTTTCACACGCGCCTAAGCAGATAGTTCACTGGAGGCTGGGTGACAGCAAGTCTCCTCAGATCTCCAGTATTCTTCTGAGTATTCTAGTTGGTCTTAACAGTGCTGTTGTTTGGATGGTCTCGATTCTTCTTCGGATTCTGATTCTTCCAGACTATTTTCCAAACCCTTGGGAACCATTCAAAGGGCGCCACTTACAATTGGTCTGACCTTCATGTTTCGCCGTTTTTTCAGCGTTCTGGTCAGATCCACGTATTTGTCAATCTTCAATGAACCGCTTCAATAATACGCTTGTTCCTAAATCTTCGCTCCGTAATCATCCTGCAACACACCCTCTGGTTAAATACGAGACCGTCCAAATTGTCTAAGATGCAATGCAAACATATAAATCCAGATTATCTGGTGTCGCTTAATCGCAGATTTCATATCTGTCTAATTTTGTTTCACCAATTTTTAAAACATGAAACATTCCAAATGCCCAACGTAAAATTAAAATGAATTAGAAAAAAAAAGAAGTTACGTATTTTTTGTTTGTAATATTGAAATCGCAAATCATCGTCTTTGGCTGGAATTGCTCCTGTTGATGTTTGTTTTGCGGAAATTCCACGGGTCCTGCTAGTGTATACTATTGCTCAAACAACTGCAGTATTACTAATTAGCATTGGTTTGCGCAAGCATCATTGTACCGTTTGAATTTAAATTAGATAAATTAAATTAAGCTACTGAAATATATCACTAATTAGGACTAAGCCTATTCTAGTTATAACCACACAAGAGGATTTAACAGAGTTTTCCTTCTCCTAGACTGGTTGCCTAACCAAGGTTAAAGAACCCAGTCTGTCCGACTATTTACCCATAGCTGGAGGGAGAGTAGTTGGATTCATACCTTTTCCAAGAGTGTTAGCGCTCTGTGAACTGTAGCTTCGTCCAAGATTTGAACTCGGGTCAACAAGTCCATTTCCTACGACTCTAAACATTACACCAGGCACCTCTAACATATCCAATATTTCGATCGACAACTTTCTGATCTTTATCAGGTGGTAACGCATTCTTTGAGGAAAACATTGATTCACTTAGTTGTCATAAGCGACAGTCATGAAAGGTTTACGGCTCTCATTTATTCTTGATGCTTTTAAGTTTCATGTGAGCAAGCACATGTAGAGGAGTTTATTTTTTAATTGCTTAATGAATAGCATGCTTATCTCAAAAGTTATGAACACTGAATTTAATTTAATATCTTATTAGTATGTGTTTGTCTGTCTCTAACCGAAACTATATCACTACTCGAAACTATATCACGACTTAATCTCAAAAGCTATGAACACTGAATTTAATTTAATATCTTATTAGTGTGTGTTTGTCTGTTTGTAACCGAAACTATATCACTACTCGAAACTATAACACTACTTATCTCAAAAGCTATGAACACTGAATTCAATTTAATATCTTATTGTGTGTTTGTCTGTCTGTAACCGAAACTATATAACTACTCGAAACTATAACACTACTTATCTCAAAAGCTATGAACACTGAATTTAATTTAATATCTTATTATTGTGTGTTTGTCTGTCTGTAACCGAAACTACATCACTACTCAAAACTATATCACTACTTATCTCAAAAGCTATGAACACTGAATTTAATTTAATATCTTATTATTGTGTGTTTGTCTGTCTGTAACCGAAACTATATCACTAGTCAAGTCGCAATTCTATTAGTTATTGTTACAATCTTATGGGCCATCCTGTAGGCCTTTCAAGCAAGGGCGCGTGCCCAGTGTAATTGAATCCTTGGTAATCTCTTGATAAAGAATCGTTTGTTCTTCTAGTAAAGTGTCCTGAGTATTATAAGTCCCTCCTCAATGGTTGCAAGTACAGCGGTGGCAATTATCAGTTGTTTAAGTAGTGTATCAGCCACGCATTATGGTTGTTGATTGGCTGTAGGAGTAAACCACGTGACCTCGGCTATTCTATAAATCCAAGTGGGGAATTGTAGCACACCTTATATACAAAATATTCCAACAGTTATTAAAGTCACATTCTCCATGATGTTATTATCATAAAAAAAATCAATTATTAATAAAATTGTTTTACATTACAAATACTGTTGACCATATCTACATACTAAATATTTACCGCGTACCGCACGTGTACGGGTTAAGCACAAGGCCTATCAATGTGGGACTACCCACAAGCCGAGACTCATGGCTGGCGGGGACAAAAATTCCGTTGATCCCATCGGCATTCACCCTCAAGGGAGAGCCTCAGGCACTTTGCAATAAACCCAGCCCTACTCCTTTCAATCAAGGGGGCAGGTGTTGCTTGGGGGATGGCCCCCGGGATGTTAGCTTGTACGGTCCAGGGCCGAAGCCTCCAGACCCCCGGTCGAAACCGGAGTTACATATGTTGGACATATCTACATGCTAATGACATGCAATTGTATTTATATATACAACAAAATAGCGGTTTACAGTATGAACGGAAGGCTAATTTGCATATTGATATTAAAAATTAGATTTTAATAAACATGTACTTAGTATTATTGATTTCTAATTGTTTGATTTTATTTTAATGAATATGAGCAAAAATCTCAAGGATAAATCTTAAAAGAAATCCATTAACTAGAAGAAATAACCCTAATTTTATTCTTCAGTTCCTATTTTAATTAAATTGGTAAATCAGGAAAATTTAGCAATAAAAGACAGGAGTGATAGAAAAGTAAGTTTCACTTGTTCTATTTTTCGATTATACTCCCCTCTGTTTCAAATCTTTTTATCTGCATTCTTATTTAGTTTCATTAGCCTTTCTAATTTAATATAATATTCTATAACATTAAAACTTAAATACTTTCACCCAGGGGGTGCTTATATTAGCCAGTTCATTTTTTTGTTGCTAGTTAGAAGACTTATAAGAAAAAGATATTGGATTATAAGAAATATGTTATATATCCTTTTAGCACAGCCGATAGATCTTTAGGCTAGAAACCACAAGGTTCTTGGTTCGATACCGGCCCTCGCCAACTCAACGTATGAGTAGCACAGGGATCTGTGCGGTAAAGTGAGGAGCTGATGGTAGGTGTGGCACTCCCACCTCTGATGCTAAAATAAACTCCTTGGTCTAGCGCCAGTGAAAACGGGATAGACTCCCTCGCTATCTGGCTGATGCCAACATTAGACCACCCCGACTACTTTACTTATTTATGTTATAATGTTATCTATTATTATACTAAAACTGAGCGAACCAAATGTTTGTCAACAAAAGACTTTTTTCATGTTTAGTTTATTGTCATTAAATTCATACTGAAATATTCCTTGTTTTTAGGATTAATTTATTTTTGAAAAAAAAAGCTTTGGTTAGTCGTAATTTGCAATTGAGTCAAAACTAACCCGTTTCTAAATCACATTATGCCTGTCACTTACCTCCTCTCTATGTATATCTTGGAAACCTCCTTGTATATATGTTATTTTCTCTGTGTGATAAAAAGAGAGATGGAAGACGGATATTTAACTTCTCATTTTATTGTATGTTACAAATCAGCAGCAGCGATGAGCCCGTAGCTTATTAGGATTCCACGATCCATTTCAATTTAAATTAGGAGAAATTTCTTAGAAATCTTACAAAATGATTCAATGTTTTTTTTTTTTAACTCTCCGGTCGTACTTTAAAAAAAATTAATTCACTTTGCAAACTCTCTTTTCCCTAATCCCTATTATCTACCGAGAGCTCAATGGGTGACACAACGGGTCTAGTATATTCTGTCTAGTATATAATAATGGTATAATAATGGTATAATAATGTTAATAATGAAATTAAAATTTTAATGTTATTTTATAATATATGTCACTAACGGGACCTGTGGATATACCCCAACATCAATATCATCATGGACAGCAGTTAAAACATGAAATGCAAATTAAAATGCTCCCTGTGTTCCTAAATAGAAGCACCAATATAATCATGAACCGCTGTTAATTACGAAAAGCAAATAAGAATCCTACACGTGTTCCTAAATAGAAACAGTAATATCATCGTAGACTGCAGTTAAATATGAAATGCAAATAAGAATCGTCCCCGCGTTCCTAAATAAAAGCAATACTATAATCATGGACCGTTGTTAACTATAAAATGCAAATTAGAATCGTTCACTCCTTCCTAAATAAAAACATCAACATCATCATGGATCGATGTTAAACTATAAAATGCTAATTAGAATTTGCCAGGCATTCATAGATAGAAGCACCAATATAATCGTGGATTGCAGGTCGCTATAAAATTAAAATTAGAATCCTTCACGCCTTCCTAAATAGAAGCACAAATAAATCGTGGATTGCAGGTAGCTATGAAATTTGAATTAGAATCCTTCACGCCTTCCTAAATAGAAGCACCAACATGATCGTGGATTGCAGGTAGCTATGAAATTTAAATTAGAATCCTTCACGCCTTCCTAAATAGATGCACCAATATAATCGTGGATTGCAGGTAGCTATGAAATTTGAATTAGAATCCTTCACGACTTCCTAAATAGATGCACCAATATAATCGTGGATTGCAGGTAGCTATGAAATTTGAATTAGAATCCTTCACGACTTCCTAAATAGATGCACCAATATAATCGTGGATTGCAGGTAGCTATGAAATTTGAATTAGAATCCTTCACGACTTCCTAAATAGATGCACCAATATAATCGTGGATTGCAGTAGCTATGAAATTTGAATTAGAATCCTTCACGACTTCCTAAATAGATGCACCAATATAATCGTGGATTGCAGGTAGCTATGAAATTTAAATTAGAATCCTTCACGCCTTCCTAAATAGAAGCACCAACATGATCGTGGATTGCAGGTAGCTATGAAATTTTAAATTAGAATCTTTCACGACTTCCTAAATAGAAGCATCAATATCTTCCTAGACTGCAGTTAACTATGAAATGCAAATTATAAATCTTCACCTCTTCCTAAATAGAAGCATCAGTATCATCAGGGACCTCGCTGTAACATCGAGGACCCAATGAGCCTTATTGCAACTGCTACTATCGTGATTATCATTACAAGTGAAACACTACTATTACTAATACAACGATAACTATCAACTTATCAACTCTGTTACTACTACTACTATACACTCGATTTTGCAGTCCCAATAATACGGTTAGTTCTTCTACTCCAGCAACGACGCCATTGCCATCAACTTCATAAGCGTCACATTTTACCGATTTATACGCGTTTAGTGAACTCTTATATAGAATTTAAACAGTAATATCAATTTTCAATTTAACGAAGAAACATCCATTTCTTGTATTCGCTAATGTGTTTTATTGTTAGTATAAAATATACACATCAATTCCTATCAACTTATCTTCGTGTTATTTTTTTTTAGTTTATTGTTAGGGGGAATGAGGAGGAGCTCTCAAAGTAGTTTGACTAACGAGAAGAGATCCCATTGGTTTGATTTCAGAGTGTTCCTTCTCCTAGACTGGTTGCCATACTAAGATTAAAGATCCCAGTCTGTCCTACGTCTTGTTATTGGGTAAGCCTTAAGGGTTAATCTGTAGTCATCCTTAGTACGAATAGAAGATATTATTGTAGCCAGGGATTAGAGAGAGAGAGAGAGGGGGAGGGAGGGGGTTTCAAAGTAGTTTTGACTAATGAGAAGAGATCTCCATTGGTTTGATTTCAGAGTGTTTCCTTCTCCTAGATTGGTTGTCATACCAATGTTAAAGACCTCAGTCTGCTCTTCTATTATCCCATAGCTGGAGAGAGAATAGTTGGATTTATACATTTCCCAAGGGTATTAGCGCGGTATGAATGGCAAACAGCCGCGTCCAGGATTTGAACTCGTCACCCCGTATGCATTTCCTACGACGATAACCATTACACAATGCGCCACCAATACCATCGTCATCATCATCATCATATTACGCTGACACGCATTTCCATGACTCTCTCTCTCTCTCTCTCTCTCTCCTCTCTCTCTCTCTCTCTCACACACACACACACACACACACACAACACACCAGTCCTTATCGATCATTGCGCCTGGAAAGACCTCCTCACGGCATCCAGTATCCGTACAGCTGATTAATGCAAGTCCTTGGTGGTCGGCCTACGCTAGTGTGTCCATGAGTAGCTGAGGTATCCACAGGAGAACGCCACTTATGATTTCGTCATTACTTCTCCAGCAGTGTCAAGTATGACTTGTTCGTCTTAGCTGGATGGCTTGTGAGATAGGAGGAATGTGGCCATACAGTTGCTTCCAGGAATTCTTCAACACAGCACGCAGCACCCTCTTGACTGATAAATTATTTATTGATCTACTAGGAAAAAAGAAGACGGTGTTAATGGTTAGTTTTAGGGCTAGTTTAATAGGAAGATAAATAATCATTTATCAGTCAAGAGTGGTTCCCCTGTTATCATGTTAGACTTATAGGAAAATAACCTGTACATCATCGGATATCAGTGACAATCTCTCGCTAACCTTCCTTCCGCATAGCTGGTCAATGTAGGTCCTAGCTGAGCGCCCTAATCTTGCATGTACATGTGTTGGCTTCCACAGGAGAACGTCGCTTATGAGCTCATCCTTGCTTCTCCAGCAGCGTCCTGCATGCCTTGTCCGTCTCACTCGGATAGTTTTATAGATGGGGGGGAAAGTGGCCGTACAGCTGCTTCCTTGTGGGATGCTGTTTCCACGACCTGTTCAAGACTGCACGTAGCATTCTTGTGCAGCTCCCATCTAGCTTATTCTCAAGACGCTTCGTTAGGATCCAAGTGGTACAGCCATATAACAGTACTGATACAACCACAGCCTGGAACAACAGTCGCTTCAGCTTGTTGGACATTACAAGGTACAGCAAAAGGTGAGATTATTGATGGATGCGGAAAAAGGGCAGTTTTCGACATGCAAGCGTCAACCTCACACAGAGCAACTATTAGTACTACTACTATCGTGACTATCACAAGTTTTACTAGTACTGCTACTAAAGGCATACACTATTGATACTGTTAATAGGAAGCACAGTGATAACGATAGATCCTTCTGCTGTCCACACTTAAGACGATGAGAACTGTGTATTATACGTGCGTTATGTTTATTCTTCTTTCTGTAGTACTTTGCGATGTTCAACCGACGTTTCAACAGACCATGACAGGCCATGAGATTTTCGAAGAAGAAGAAGGGAAAGAGGGGGAGGAGGAGGAGGAAGCGAATTAGGAAAAAGAGGAATAAATAGCAGTAAATAATAATAATAACAATAATAAGTAAAGAAGAAGAAGAAGAAGAGAGGAAGAGGAAGAGGAAGAAGAAGAAATATAAATTGATCAAGAAGAAATGGAATAAGAAGAAGAAGAAAAAGAAATTGAAGAATACATTGATGAAGAGAAAGAAGAAGAAGAGAAGAAGAAGAAGAAGAAGAAGAAGAAGAAATCGGAGAATAAATTTAACAAGATGAAGAAATTGAAGAAGAAAAAATTGAAGGAGAAAAGAGGAAGAAGAAGAGGGGGAGAAGGAGGAAGCTAAGTAAGAAAAATAGGAAGAAATAGCAGTAAATGATAATAATAAAAATAATAAGTAAGAGAAGAAGAAGAAGAAGAAGAAGAAGAAGAAGAAGAAGAAGAAGAAGAAGAAGAAGAAGAAGAAAGAGGAGTAGGAGGAGTAGGAGGAGGAAGAAATGTTAGTAGATAAAGATGAAAAATTCAAAGAAGAATAAGAAACGAAAGAAGAAGAGAAAGGAGGAATTGTAGTCGATGGAGATGTAAAAGTGAACTGGAGGAATGCTAAGAAAACAGATAAGAAGTTGATTTTGAAAAAGAAAATGGGAAGGAAGTCAAGAAGAAGAAGAAGAAGAAGAAGAAGAAGAAGAAGGTAAATGCGTTGAAGAAGAAGAAGAAGAAGAAGAAGAAGAAGAGAAGAAGAAGAAGAAGAATTGTTAAGAGGGAAAATAATTGTGTAATATGAAGAAGACGGTCATGCTAGTAATGCTAAGAACGCCCCGAAGATCCATACGAAAACTAACAAAATAGAGTCGCTTGTATGTAATGCTTATGGAAAGAAACGTATACGGCGAACCGAGTTCGAATCGTTTGTGACACTGTTTGCATTTCACATTGTGCTAATACTAATGGGAAATGTATCAATCTAACTATTCTCCAGCTAAAGATAAATAATAGGGCTGACATTGCTCTTTAATCTTGGTATTGCAACCGTTCTAAGAGAAAAACAAATATGAATTCAAAACTGTTAAATTTCTCTTAAAAATTGACCTTGTGTCGCATCCTGCTCGTGATGCGGTGGTTGGGTAAATACCGACTATAATAACAGACAAGCAGGACCAGTGGATATACCACAGTATGATAATTTAATTATTACAACGTTTTATATGTTTAATTAAGAGTTACTGCAAAATAGTTCAATTGTAAATCGTATAATAATCTTGATTTAACTCTCTCTCACTTCCTTAATTAAAAAAAAATATTTACACATATTATGTTAGTTGACAATGGAAGCGAATCCGACTGTATGTTGAAAGAAAAAAAGGAAAGAAAATGTTGAATGGATAAAATAGATTTTATTTCATTTTACTGACACGTGTTTCGGCCAGGGCTTTCTCCATGCACACATGCACTCTATTATTATTTTAAATCAAAGCGATTTAAATACGGAGATAGAGTGCATGTGTTCATGGATAAACTACTGGCCGAAACACGTATCAGTAAAATGAAATAAAATCTATTTTATCCATTCAGCATTTTCTTTCCTTTATTTTTCTTTCAACATACCGTCGGATTCGCTTTCATTTTCAACTTACATAATATGTGTAAATATTTTAAAAAAACTTTAAGGAAGTGAGACAGAGTTAAATCATAATATATATTGATATTTCGAAAAAATCTGGGGGGAAGAAATAGTTATTTACTAAGTTTAGTTTAGATGTGGCACAAGTCCAGAACTATGGGGCATTTATTGAGAATCGAAGCCACCACCAACGGTCTGCTAATCCAGCTTGCTAAACATTGGACCACATGAGGGTCCCATAATTTACCCGGTTCGTTAACCACGGTTAGGATTTGACTAAGTATGGAGCATCCAGTAGGGGTTGAACTCCCTTTCAGTAGTAACGAAACAAAAATATCGACTCTACATTTAAAACCAGTTATCCCGCTTGGTCTTATTAGACACTAATGAGAAAATAAACACCAAGGAGATTGTTTTGGTGTCTGAGATGGAGCGCCACAACTACCATCTGCCTCTATCTTTACCGCACATATCCCTGTGCTACTCATATAGGTGCTAGGGCTTGACGTGGCCAGCCGGTTAATCGGAAGGGGCCTCTCCGACCGCCCGTCTAGCCCAAGATAGGGCCAAAGTGGAGTATTGCAAGTCATGAACTGCTCATCCTCCTGGGCGCTATCCTTAAGCATCATGGGTCACCACCTCGGTAACAGGTGGCCCCATTGGGGGAGTCTTACCCCTCTGCAAAGATGCTGTCGGTATAATGTAACGCCCAGCTGACAGGGTGGAATTGAAATAGAATTGGATGATAATTTTTTTATTGTTGCCTACTGCCAAATCGACTAAGACCAAGCAACGTTGTCTAATGTTTAGCATGTCTATTTCCTCTTACGTAAATAGTTTGTATGATAGGAGGTAAGTGGCCATACAGCTGCTCTTTTTCTGGGGTGCTGTACATTTAGAACCAGTTATTCCGCCTGGTCTTATTAGACACTAATGAGAAAATGGACACCAAGGAGATTGTTTTGGTGTCTGTGATGGAGCACCACACCTACCATCAACTCCTAACTTTACCGCACAGACCCCTGTGCTACTCATACGCTGAGTTGACGAGAACCGGTATCGATCAAAGAACCTTGTGGTTTATAGTTGAATACACTATCGACTGAGATAAATCAGATACTGCTTCGATAATTTTTATGTGAGGTGTATCTGTAGTGGCTACTCGATGACGAAAGGGTTTTTCTGTCAGATGCTATTTTGGACACGTTTTATTAGCAGTACTTTTGAGATTGTTGTCATGCCGTTTCTTCTTAAAGCGATTGGCGTGATGAAGGAGAATCCCTTTGTACTTTTCAGCATCCATGATAGCATCCAATCTGACAATATCTCCAAATTCAACTCTTTGCAGTGCATTCTCACGCCATTTCAAAAGCTCTGACATGTTTCAATGAAGGCTGAAGAAAAAAAAAGCGGCCGCTCTATCACTACAAATATAAAGGGTAGTTAGAGTGTATGTATGTCCAGTGGAAATTACAAAAATAAAACAGTTAACGATAAAGTATATATATATATATACATTCACTATTACAAGAGCGTGCTTTTTGCGCAAAAATAATGAAGATTTCATTGATATCTGGGGTGATATTTAGAAATTAGGATTTGAATTGTAAGAGAAGGGAAGGTCATTGGTTGCGTTCGTGATTAAAACGTAAATCCATTTTGCTAGACCAAACGATCAATGGATTTGCGAGACCAACTTTTTATTATGCCCTTTCAACCCAGTCAACGCCGAGTAGCCGATTCCAGTACATATATAAAGGGAAGTTGGTGTGTATGGATACCCGGAGAAACTATGAAAATAAAACAATTAACAACAAGTAAATATATATGCACATTCACTATCACCAGAGCTTGCTTTCTGTGCAAAAATAATAAAGATTTTTATATATATATATTTGGGAAAAAAATTCCTGACGTCCTATTAGGTCTTTTTTATGTGGGGATTTTTATGGGGCATCCAGAGGGGATTAAACTCGCTATTTAGTAGTAACAGATCTGCAAGACTAGCTTGCTAACCATTACAACGTTGTTTTTTCTTTTGGTCTTTTTTCGTTTTATTGGTGGGCTTTCTCCTCTACCCAGGTGACGCCGGGTTGTCGCTTCTAGTATATATATAAACGGCAGTTGGTGTATATATATGTCCGGAAGAAACTACGAAAATGAAACAATTAACAACAAAGTAAATATATGTACACATTAAATATCACCAATTCTTGCTTTTGTGAAAAAATTATGAATATCTGATTTATATTTGAAGATATTTAAAAATCAAAAATATACATAGAAATAGCATTGAAATTCTACTTAAAAATATCCAACATTTGTAAATCTCAAACGTAAACAAATCAATACACCATTTGTTTTTGACCCCCACTACCCAGTCGATGCTAAGGTCCCAACTCTTGGTCAAATAGTGTTATATACCCTATCTATGAACATTAATGGGTATGCCCCAATCCTCATAAATACGGGATTAATATACTGACTAAGTAGTCTAATACCACTAGCAGTGGTTTACTTTCTCCATGCCGCGGGCGAGAATGGTATTTTTGTTAATCCTATAAAGATTCCATTTAATTTCCAACTTCCGTTTGGTTATTTTCTCATTTAGTAACCTTTGTTAGGGTTACAACAAATGACATGTTTAACCTCCTCTTGTCCTGTCTATTTCCTACGATGGTAACCATTAGACCACGCACTCCTATCTATCTATCTATCTATCTATCTATCGCACACACTTTATCTCACTCTGTCTATCTCTCTCAATTTTTTTTATCAGTCTGGAGATTATGGGGCAACTCCTTTACTGCCATTACTCCCAGGTCCACTCTACGAAGGTAACAATTACACCACGTACACCTATCTATCTATCTCACGCCCTTTATTCCACTCTATCTCTCCCTATTTTTCTATCAGTGTCTAGAGATTATGGAGCCACTCCTTCATTGCCATTACTCCCAGGTCCACTCTGACACGGATGAGTAGTATATATTAAGGTACCAAATCTAGGCCACATAGACATGTTTAAACCCTCTCACTCTGTCCAATTCCTACAAAGGTAACCATTACACCCACCAGTCTATCTATCTATCTATCTATCTATCTATCTCACGCACTTTATATCACTCTGTCGATCTCTCTGTTTTTCTATCAGTGTCTAGAGATTATGGAGCCACTCCTTCTTTGCCATTACTCCCAGGTCTACTCTGACACGGAAGAGTAGTATATATTAAGGTACCAAATCTAGGCCACATAGACATGTTTAAACTCTTCTCGCCCTGACCTATTCATACGAAGGTAACCATCACACCACGCACTCCTATCTAGTTATCTATCTATCTATCTCATGCCCTTTATTCCACTCAGTGTATGTCTCTATTTATCTATCAGTGTCTAGAGATTATGGAATCACTCCTTCCTGGCCATTACTCCCAGATCCACTCTGACATGGAAGAGTAGTACAGGCTATGATCCCAACTAGGGGCCGAATAGACATGTTAAAAATTATTGTTTTGTATAAAAATACTTGCTGACATAGAACAGTAAATTATTTGTATGAAAGAAGGTATTGTTATTAACAAAGGATTATTATTATTACTCTCTTTTTCTTCTTCTTGGATTTTACGGCATGTCAAACTTGTTGGGTTATTCTCTGCCGAATACATTTTGTTTTATTCATTCTTGATGGGTATTGAAAATCCTTTTTTAAACTCAATTTTTTTAAACACATTTTTGTTAAACTCCTTTATTCTATTTAACCCATAGATGGGACCCTAACCTGTACTACCACTCCAGGTCAGAGCAGACATGGGAGTACTCACACTCACCAGAGCTCCAGAATTGGAACTTTACCATTAGATGCAGTTTGATGCCATACCCAGGATACTAAGACCATTTAAAGACATCTATACATATATAAAGGGCAGTTGTGTGTATCTTTATGTCCGGAGGAAACTTCGAAAATAAAACAATTAACAAAGTAAATAATATATACACATTAAATATCACCGGGGCTTGGTTTTTGGTGAAGATAATTAAAAGATAAAATTTAAATGATAATAATATAGAATTTCTTTTGCATTTAAGATTTTAAATAGTAGACAATATTTTTTTTCTTTTCAGAGTGGCTGAATCAAAACAAGGTCTTTTTTTTTAATTTTCAATTTTTAATTTTTTTTTTTTTACACAGGGATTTAAATGAGGCATCCCTCGAGGATTCAACCCACGATTCAGTAGTAATGGATCTGCAGGACTAACTTAAAAAATCCGCCTCTATCCAGGCGATGCCAGGTAGCTGCTGCTAGTATATAATAAACAGGGTCGGGTTGCCATAAGGGTAATAGAGTTGGGGCAATGATACAGGTGCTAGGGCTTGGCTAGACAAGCCGATTGTTCAGAGGGGGCCTCTCCGAAAGCCTATTTAGCCCAAGAAAGGGCCAAAGTGTGTGTGTTACAAGTCATATAGTGCTCAGCAACCCAGATTCCGTCCTTAAGGTGGCGCGATTGGCTGGGGTGTGTTACCTTCCTACAGAAGTGTAGTCGTCGTATTCTACAGCCACGGCCGAGAGAGTGTATTATTTTTATTAGTTACTTGAAACCGTATGACTATAGTGCATTATTTCTTTCAATTTTATTTCAGTTGTGTTGTATTTAATTGATTGATATAGATTGTTTTAGTTTTAACGGCACATCAACTCGTGTAGGGATATTTTATATGTCTTTTTAAATAAAAGAGTGTTGTTCGGAAATGGTATCACACAATTTATGGAATTTATTTTACATGCGCCTCACGTGCCACAACCGGAATTTTACGATGAAAAGCAAAAGCGGTTCTTTTCAAAAAGTTCCCAGCTGGGGTGCCAATTGGATAGCTGGTCCGAAACGCCAACGGGGTCAACTGCAAACAAGGCTCAAAACAGTCAAGCAAGATACAGAGTTGATCCTGGTCCTAGGCCTTTATGGGGTTGTTCGATGGAACCGTGAATGGTTGACACAGATAACCTCAATTGCGTTGGATCGCTGTGCATGGTTTGCATTCATTCGGGATACGGTGAATTGGTTGGGTGGAGCCGGCTCAACCGAGGCAGAAACGAATATCGCAACAGTAAAAGTAGGGGAATAGAGTGGAAAAATGACCATTAAGTGAGGAAAGAGACAGACAGACAGAGAAAGACTGACGGACAGAGGAAGGAACGAACAGGGAAATGAGGAAAGTGTGTTTGCGTGCGTGTGTGTGTGTGTGAGAGAGAGAGAGAGAGAGAGGAGAGAGAGAAGAGAGAGAGAGAGAGAGAGAGAGAGAGAGAGATAAACATAGAAACCGAAAGGGCAAGACAAAGGAGGAGAAAGAGTGACAGAGATAGATAGAAAGATAGATAAATAGATAAATAGATAGATAGATAGAGAGGAGAGAGAGAGAGAGAGAGAGAAAGAGAGAGAGAGGGAGGGGGAAGAGAGAGAGAGAGAGAGAGAGGAAAGCATCAGTGGGTGCAACAAAAAGGAAGAAAGAGATAGATAGATAGATAGATAGATAGATAGATAGATAGATAGATAGTGAATATTTCTCACAGTTAAAACATTAAGAAAACTTTCAAAATTTGAATTAATAAAAAATACGAAATAGATTCATAGAACAAGATAGATAGATAGATAGATATAGCAGGATAGAATAGAGAAGAGAAAGAGAGAGACAGAGAGAGAGACAGAGTGAGAGTTGGAAGAAAGGCTGAGTGAGGAACAAAAAAAAGAGGCTAAGTTCTGACTGGCTTTCAGTTTCTTATCTTACCTGATTAACCTGACAAAATAGAAATTGACGGTCACAGCCTCAATTCATCCACAACGTAAAATGAAATGTTTAAGTTTGAGATTTGTTTAACGGCACATCAACCTCTGTGTGTCATTTAATGCCAGAAAAGCCTATATACAATGTTTTTACATATGAAATTCAGTCTTTAAAGTAGTGATTTTATGGAGGTATTCGGTTATGTCTTTTTAGATCTTGTTGAAAATGTTACTTTTTTTTTAGAAAATTTAAATGTCTTCTGGGTTTGTATGTTTAAAGAGGTCTTTTAGGTTTTTTATCTGATAATATCTGCTGCGGGTTTGTTTTGAGGCTGTTACAATTTAGGAGAATGTGTTTAATAGTGAGCTGTACTTTGCATATTGGGCATACTGGGTCGTCCCCCCTTTTAAAAGGCGTGAATGGGTGATGTGGATGTGCCCAACGCAGTCTGCAGAATATCACTTAATTGAAATTTAATGGCGATCCTAGTCTCTGAAGACCCGTCTCCGACAATTTCACATGCAACCAAGTACGATTGCTGCGTTTGTAGAAGAATGTGGAAAATATCATGCATCATGTGGTACAAATGTACAATAGTGCGCAAGAGATAATACCATTGGACGCGCATTTTACGTATAAATAGCATTAGATATAGGAAAACTAAGGGTTAAAAGGCTGAACTTACACAAAGTTATCAAAGGGTAACCCAGAAAAAAGAACCCAAATTATTTATTTGTTTTCCCAGTAAACTAACCTCAACCCCAACCCCAACCCTAACACCCTAGTTTAAAATGAACAGTTTTATTACAAAATGAGTGGGTTCTGTTTTTTCTGGGTCACCCTAATTTTGACATCTTTGAGCAAGATCAACCGGGTTAAGTAGCCTAACACTAACACTAACCCTAATACAAGCTCTGTTATGATTTTAGGGGCCATCCTTAGACTTCAGGCGAGAGCACTCTCCAGCGGAGACCCCTTGTATTAAGAAGAGCACGATCCTTAGTGAAGAAACCTTTGGTTGTTTCTTGGTGTTGCATAAAATCCTTGCGTTCTGCCAACTCCCTCGTTGCAGGTCCGTTCGTCAATGTCGAATTACGTGCAAATGAACGGCAGTTAAATAGTTTAACCTGCAACGTATCCGAGCTGTTGATTGTCTGTGGTTTAATCCGCGCCCATAACACCGAATCTATAAGTTTAAGTGGTGGAATCCAGCACACCTTATATAACAAAAATATAGACACCTACGTAACCTAATGTTTTGCACGCTACCTTAGCAGACCATTCTTAGTGAGTTCGTTTCTCACTGTGTGCCCCATACTTTCTGGCCTTGTGCCACATCTAAGCTAAGCTTAGTAAATAACTATATAACAAATATAGGCACCTCACATAGCCTAATGATTTGCACGCTACTTAGCAGACCATTCTTTGTGAATTCGTTTCTCACTGTGTGCCCCATACTTCTGGCCTTGTGCCACACCTAAGCTAAGCTTAGCAAATAATTATATAACAGAAATTTCAACAAAGCCTTACTCTAACCTAACCCTAGCGTGATGAGTAATTTAGTCGCGCAATGTAAAGAATTTCTTTTTATACGTAATCTAATGAATATCATCTCTTGCGCTCTATTGTGCATTAGTATCCTTTATGTTACAAATGCAGAAGTTTTATGGAGAATAAGAAGTACAAGGAAACATTATCAACAATTTGGCAGTTTTGAATTTAGAGAGAGTTGCGTGGTATATAAGGAAATGAAACTTGCTGATGGTCACGACGCATCGAAAGCAACAAAGAAAAAAGTTTGGAATGCCCGGCTTGACAATATCATCAAATGGGCTGACTTCTTGATTTAGGTCGAAAATTAAAACGGAAAGATTTTTTGGTGGTACCCAATGACAGATTAACTACAGTCTATTAATTAACATTTTTTCGAATTGGGTTACGGTTTTAGGGGATTACGGTTGTTTTTAAATTACGTATTGCTTTAAAAATAAACAAAAAACCCAAATTACTATACATTTAATTAACCATTGAAATTAATTATTGAATCTATTATTGAGACAGTTGTTTGTATTAGTATTGCAATGTATGATTTCAATTAAACTTAGTTTAAAAAAATTTTTTCAACATTAAATGTATAGTAATTTGGTTTTTTTTGTTGTTTATTTTTTAAGCAATACGTAATTAGAAATAACCTTAATCCCCTAAAACCGTAACCCAATTCGCAAAATGTTAATTCATAGACTGTAATTAAACTGTCATTGGGTACACCAAAAACTTTCCGTTTTAATTTTCCGACCGTCTGCAGAAGTCATCCATCAAATGGATAGAGAAATAAGTATAAGTAATTGCGCATGCCATTAACGAAACCAAAAATAACAGGCGAAATAAAATGGTGCAGTGTGCCGTAAATACTGGACAATTTTGTCACGAATGAAGAAGACTCTTGGTGAAACCTTGATGTGGTTTTGCCACCGAATATAGATAATAACTAGAGAAAAACGTGACCCATTGGGTCATCCATTCAGCTCTGGGTAGATAATTGAGATTGGGGAAAAGAGAGTTAGCAAAGCGAAGAAAAAAAATGAATATAACGACACCTTAAAATCATTTTGTAAGCTTTCTAAGAAAGTAAATGTTTGACCTCATTTAAGCTACGGGTTGCTGGTTGTGAAATTTAACAAAGAAATACATTTCA
>CM042169.1:35721705-35756705 GCA_023376005.1 Doryteuthis pealeii
TGTAGCTTCGTCCAAGATTTGAACTCGGGTCAACAAGTCCATTTCCTACGACTCTAAACATTATCAGGCACCTCTAACATATCCAATATTTCGATCGACAACTTTCTGATCTTTATCAGGTGGTAACGCATTCTTTTGAGGAAAAACATTGATTCACTTAGTTGTCATAAGCGACAGTCATGAAAGGTTTACGGCTCTCAGTTATCTCTTGATGCTTTTAAGTTTCAATGTGAGCAAGCATATGTAGAGGAGTTTATTTGTGATTGCTTAATGAATAGCATGCTTATCTCAAAAGCTATGAACACTGAATTTAATTCAATATCTTATTAGTGTGTGTTTGTCTGTCTGTAACCGAAACTATATCACTACTCGAAAGTATATCACTACTTATCTCAAAAGCTATGAACACTGAATTTAAATTAATATCTTATTATTGTCTGTTTGTCTGTCTGTAACTGAAACTATATCACTACTCAAGTCACAATTCCCTTAGTTATTGTTACAATCTTATGGGCCATCCTGTAGGCCTTCAAGCAAGAGCGCGTTTAGTGGACTTGGATCCTTGGTAATCCTCTGATAAAGAATCCTTTGGTTCTTTTGGTAAAGAGTCCTGATTATTATAAGTCCTTCCTCAATGTAGGTGTAAACCCCGTGACCTCGGCTAGTCTATAAATCCAAGTGGGGAATTGTAGCTCACTTTATATACAAAATATTCCAACAGTTATTAAAGTCACATTCTCCATGATTTTATTAATATACAAAAATCACTTATTAATAAAATTGTTTTACATTCCGAATACTGTTCACCATATCTATATGATATTTTCCACCTACCCCACTTGTACGGGTCAGGCACAAAGGCCCTATTTATGTGGGACCACCCACAAGCCGAGACTCATGGAGTGGCAGGTGAAAAATTGCGTCGATCCCGTCGGCATTCCCCCTCAATGGGGGCGCCTCAGGCACTGGGCAATAAACCCATCCCTGCCCCTTTAAATCGAGGGGGCAGGTGTTGCCTGGGGGGATAGTCCCCTGGGATCGACGCTGTTAATTATATCAATGGTCCAGAGGCCGAAGCCGCTGTTGACCATATCAACATACTAAATATCTACCGCGTACCGCACGTGTACGGGTTAGGCACAAGGCCTATCAATGTGGGACTACCCACAAGCTGAGACTCATGGCTGACGGGGACAAAAATGCGTTGATCCCATCGGCATTTCCCCTCATGGGAGCGCCTCAGACACTTTGCAATAAACTCAGCCCTACTCCTTGAAATCAAGGGGGCTGGTGTTGCCTGGGATCAACGATGTTAGCTTGTACGGTCCAGGACCGAAGCCACCTTCCCAGCGGTCGAAACCGGAGTTAGATATGTTGGACATATCTACATGCTAATGACATGCAATTGTATTTATATATACAACAAAATAGCAGTTTACAGTGTGAACGGGAAGTCTAATTTGCATATTGATATTAAAAATTAGATTTTAATAAATATGTACTTAGTATTATTGATTTCTAATTGTTTGGTTTAATCTTAATGGATATGAACAAAAATCTCGAGGATAAATCTTAAAAGAAATCCATTAACAAGAAGAAATAACACTAATTGTATTCTTCAGTTCCTACTTTAATTAAATTGTTAAATTAGGAAAATTTAGCAATAAAAGACAGGAGTGATGGAAAAGTAAGTTTCAGTTGTTCTATTTTTCGATTATACCACCCCTCTGTTACAAAACTTTTTATCTGCATTCTTATTTAGTTTCATTAACCTTTCTAATTTAATATAGTATTCTATTACATTAAAACTTAAATACTTGCACACAGTCGGTGCTTATATTAGCCAGTTCATTTTTGTTGTTGTTGCTAGTTAGAAGACTTATAAGAAAAAGATATTGGATTATAAGAAATATAAGAAATATGTTATATATCCTTTTAGCACACCACCCGGTCAGCTGGGGCGTTAGAATGCACCGACTGCACCTCTGCAGAAGGGTAAGACTCCCCCAATGGGGCCACCTGTTGGCCGTGGGTGGCGACCCGTGATGCTTAAGGATAGAGCCCAGGTGGATGAACAGTTCATGACATGCAATACTCCACTTTGGCCCTATCTTGGGCTAGACGGGCGGTCGGAGAGGCCCCTCCGATCAATCGGCTGGTCACGTCAAGCTCTAGCACCTATATGATTTTCCCAACCCTATTGCCTTTATGGCAAGCCCCAACTCCTTGTTATCATATGGGTGCTAGTCTACATGTACTGGGAATGACGTTAAACTCTATCTGATGGTGAGGTTCCAGTTTTGGAGGTTTGTGGAATATGGAGCACCCCTTCATCACCATTGCTTCCTGGTCCACTCTGAGCCGGAGTGGTAGTACCTGTTAGGGTCCCATCTATGGGTTAAATAGAAAAATGTATTTATAAAAAAATTGTATTATCCATTAAGAATTGATTTATTTCAAAACTTTATCGGCATTAAATGACCCACTGAGGTTGATATGCCGTAAAACAAAACAAAACAAACAAACCTTTTAGCACAGCCGGTAGATCTTTCGGCTAGAAACCACAAGGTTCTTGGTTCGATACCGGCCCTCGCCAAATCAACGTATGAGTAGCACAGGGATCTGTGCGGTAAAGTGAGGAGCTGATGGTAGGTGTGGCACTCCACCTCTGATGCTAAAATAAACTCCTTGGTCTAGCGCAAGTGAAAACGGGATAGACACCCTCGCTGTCTGGCTGATACCGACATTAGGCCACCCCGACTACTTTACTTATATATGTTATAATGTTATCTATTATTATACTAAAACTGAGCGAACCAATGTTTGTCAACCAAAGACTTTTTCATGTTTAGTTTATTGACATTAAATTCATACTGAAATATTCCTTGCTTTTAGTATTAAGTTATTTTTGAAAAAAAAAATTGATTCTGATTAGTAGTAATTTGCAATTGAGTCAAAAACTAACTCTCTAAATCACATTATGCCTGTCACTTACCTCCTCTCTATGTATATCTTGGAAACCTCCTTGTTATATATGTTATTTTCTCTGTGTGATAAAAAGAGAGATGGGAGAGTGAGACGGACATTTACCTTCTCATTTTATTTGTATGTTACGAATCAGCAGCAGCGATGAGCCCCTAGCTTATTAGGATTCCTCGATCCATTTCAATTTAAATTAGGACAACTTCTTAGAAATCTTACAAAATGATTCAATGTTTTTTTTTAACTCTCCGGTCGTACTTTAAAAAAAGTTAATTCACTTTGCAAACTCTCTTTTCCCTAATCCCAATTATCTACCGAGAGCTCAATGGGTCTAGTATATTCTGTCTAGTATATAATAATGGTATAATAATGTTAATAATGAAATTAAAATTTTAATGTTATTTTATAATATATGTCACTAACGGGACCTGTGGATATATCCCAACATCAATATCATCATGGACAGCAGTTAAACATGAAATGCAAATTAAAATGCTCCCTGTGTTCCTAAATAGAAGCACCAATATAATCATGGACCGCTGTTAACTATGAAAAGCAAATAAGAATCCTACACGTGTTCCTAAATAGAAACAGTAATATCATCGTAGACTGCACTTAACTATGAAATGCAAATAAGAATCCTTCACTCCTTCCTAAATAGAAGCACCAATATCATCGTGGACTGCACTTAACTATGAAATGCAAATAAGAATCCTTCACTCCTTCCTAAATAGAAGCACCAATATCATCGTGGATTGCAGGAAACTATGAAATTCAAATTAGAATCCTCCTCGCGTTCCTAAACAGAAATATCAATATCACCGTAGATTGCAGTTAAATATGAAATGCAAATAAGAATCGTCCCCGCGTTCCCAAATAAAAGCAATACTATAATCATGGACCGTTGTTAACTATAAAATGCAAATTAGAATCGTCCACTCCTTCCTAAATAGAAACATCAACATCATCATGGATCGATGTTAACTAAAAAATTAGAATTAGAATTTACCAGGCATTCATAGATAGAAGCACCAATATAATTGTGGACTGCAGTTAATAAAGAAATGTAGAATAGAATCCTTCACGACTTCCTAAATAGAAGCACCAATATAATCGTGGATTGCAGGTAGCTATGAAATTTGAATTAGAATCCTTCACGCCTTCCTAAATAGAAGCACCAATATCTTCCTAGACTGCAGTTAACTATGAAATGCAAATTATAAATCTTCACCTCTTCCTAAATAGAAGCATCAGTATCATCAGGGACCTCGCTGTAACATCGAGGACCCAATGAGCCTTATTGCAACTGCTACTATCGTGATTATCATTACAAGTGAAACACTACTATTACTAATACAACGATAACTATCAACTTATCAACTCTGTTACTACTACTACTATACACTCGATTTTGCAGTCCCAATAATACGGTTAGTTCTTCTACACCAGCTACGACGCCATTGCCATCAACTTCATAAGCGTCACATTTTACCGATTTGTACGCGTTTAGTGAACTCTTATATAGAATTTAAACAGTAATATCAATTTTCAATTTAACGAAGAAACATCCATTTCTTGTATTCGCTAATGTGTTTTATTGTTAGTATAAAATATACACATCAATTCCTTATCAACTTTATCTTCGTGTTATTTTTTTTTTTTAGTTTATTGTTAGGGGGAATGAGGAGGAGCTCTCAAAGTAGTTTTCACTAACGAGAAGAGATCCCCATTGGTTTGATTTCAGAGTGTTCCTTCTCCTAGACTGGTTGCCATACTAAGATTAAAGATCCCAGTCTGTCCTACGTCTTTTATTGGATAAGGCTTAAGGGTTAATCTGTAGTCATCCTTAGTACGAATAGAAGATATTATTGTAGCCAGGGATTAGGGAGAGAGAGAGAGAGAGAGAGAGAGAGAGAGAGAGAGAGAGAGAGAGAGAGAGAGAGGGGGGAGGGGGGTTCAAAGTAGTTTTGACTAACGAGAAGAGATCCCCATTGGTTTGATTTCAGAGTGTTCCTTCTCCTAGACTGGTTGCCATACTAAGATTAAATATCCCAGTCTGTCCTACGTCTTGTTATTGGGTAAGCCTTAAGGGTTAATCTGTAGTCATCCTTAGTACGAATAGAAGATATTATTGTAGCCAGGGATTAGAGAGAGAGAGAGAGAGAGGGGAGGGAGGGGGTTTCAAAGTAGTTTTGACTAATGAGAAGAGATCTCCATTGGTTTGATTTCAGAGTGTTCCTTCTAGATTGGTTGTCATACCAATGTTAAAGACCTCAGTCTGCTCTTCTATTTACCCATAGCTGGAGAGAGAATAGTTGGATTTATACATTTCCCAAGGGTATTAGCGCGATGTGAATGGCAAACAGCCGCGTCCAGGATTTGAACTCGTCACCCCGTATGCATTTCCTACGACGATAACCATTACACAATGCGCCACCAAATACCATCATCATCATCATCATCATCATATTACGCTGACACGCATTTCCATGACACTCTCTCTCTCTCTCTCTCTCTCTCCTCTCTCTCTCACACACACACACACACACACACACACACACACACACCAGTCCTTATCGATCATTGCGCCTGAAAGACCTCCTCACGGCATCCAGTATCCGTACAGCTGATTAATGCAAGTCCTTGGTGGTCGGCCTACGCTAGTTTGTCCATGAGTAGCTGAGGTATCCACAGGAGAACGCCACTTATGATTTCGTCATTACTTTTCCAGCAGTGTCAAGTATGACTTGTTCGTCTTAGCTGGATGGCTTGTGAGATAGGAGGAATGTGGCCATACAGTTGCTTCCAGGAATTCTTCAACACAGCACGCAGCACCCTCTTGACTGATAAATTATTTATTGATCTACTAGGAAAAAAGAAGACGGTGTTAATGGTTAGTTTTAGGGCTAGTTTAATAGGAAGATAAATAAATCATTTATCAGTCAAGAGTGGTTCCCCTGTGATCATGTTAGACTTATAAGAAATAACCTGTACATCATCAGATATCCGTGACAAACTCTCTCCAATCTTCCCTATCATTCATTGCACCTGAGAGGTCCTCTGCGGAGCAACCAGCATCTTCGCATAGCTGGTCAATGTAGGTCCTTGCTGGGCGCCCCACACTTGCATGTCCATGTGTTAGCTTCCACAGGGGAACGTCGCTTATGAGTTCATCCTTGCTTCTCCAGCAGTGTCCTGCATGCCTAGTCCGTCTCAGTCGGATAGTTTGTGAGATGGGGGGGGGCAGTGACCGTACAGCTGCTTCCTTGTGGGGTGCTGTTTCCACGACTTGTTCAAGACTGCACGTAGCATTCTTGTGCAGCTCCCATCTAGCTTATTCTTAAGACGCTTCGTTAGGATCCAAGTAGTGCAGCCATACAACAGTACTGATACAACCACAGCCTGGAACAACTGTCGCTTCAGCTTGTTGGACATTACAAGGTACAGCAAAAGGTGAGATTATTGATGGATGCGGAAAAAGGGCAGTTTTCAACATGCAAGCGTCAACCTCAACAAGAGCAACTATTAGTACTGCTACTATCGTGACTATCAGAAGTTTTAATACTACTGCTACTAAAGGCATACACTATTGATACTGTTAATAGGAAGCACAGTGATAACGATAGATCCTTCTGCTGTCCACACTTAAGACGATGAGAACTGTGTATTATACGTGCGTTCATGTTTATTTCTTCTTTCTGTAGTACTTTGCGATGTTCAACCGACGTTTCAACAGACCATGACAGGCCATGAGATTTCGAAGAAGAAGAAGGGAAAGAAGGGGAGGAGGAGGAAGCGAATTAAGAAAAAGAGAAATAAATAGTAGTAAATAATAATAATAACAATAATAATTAAAGAAGAAGAAGAAGAAGAAGAAGAAGAAGAAGAAGAAGAAGAAGAAGAAGAAGAAGAAGAAATCGGAGAATAAATTTAACAAGATGAAGAAATTGAAGAAGAAAAAATTGAAGGAGAAAAAGAGGAAGAAGAAGAGGAGGAGAAGGAGGAAGCGAAGTAAGAAAAATAGGAAGAAATAGCAGTAAATGATAATGATAAAAATAATAAGTAAAGAGAAGAAGAAGAAGAAGAAGAAGAAGAAGAAGAAGAAGAAGAAGAAGAAGAAAGAGGAGTAGGAGGAGGAAGAAATGTTAATAGATAAAGATGAAAAATTCAAAGAAGAATAAGAAACGAAAGAAGAAGAGAAAGGAGGAATTGTAGTCGATGGAGATGTAAAAGTGAACTGGAGGAATGCTAAGAAAACAGATAAGAAGTTGATTTTGAAAAAGAAAATGGGAAGGAAGTCAAGAAGAAGAAGAAGAAGAAGAAGAAGAAGAAGAAGAAGGTAAATGCGTTGAAGAAGAAGAAGAAGAAGAAGAAGAAGAAGAAGAAGAAGAAGAAGAAGAAGAAGAAGGTAAATGCGTTGAAGAAGAAGAAGAAGAAGAAGAAGAAGAAGAAGAAGAAGAAGAATTGTTAAGAGGGAAAATAATTGGGGAATATGAAGTAGACGGTCATGCCAGTAATGCTAAGAACTGACAAAATATAGTCGCTTGTAATGTAATGGTTATGGAAAGAAATGTATACGGCGAAACGATTTCGAATCGTTTGCGACACTGTTTGCATTTCACATTGTGCTAATACTAAGGGGAAATGTATCAATCCAACTATTCTCCAGCTAAAGATAAATAATAGGGCAGACATTGCTCTTTAATCTTAGTATGACAACCGATCTAAGAGAAGGAAACATATCAATACAAAACTGTTAAAGTCCGCTTAAAAATTGACCTTGTATCGCATCCTGCTTGTGATGCGGTGGTTGGGTAAATACCGACTATAAACAGACAAGCAGGGCCAGTGGATATACCACAGTATGATAATTTAATTATTACAACGTTTTATATGTTTAATTAAGAGCTATTGCTAAATAGTTCAATTGTAAATCGTATAATAATATTGATTTAACTCTCTCTCACTTCCTTAAAGTTTTTTTAATATTCACACATATTATGTAAGTTGAAAATGGAAGTAAATCCGACTCTATGTTGAAAGAAAAATAAAGGAAAGAAAATGTTGAAAGGATAAAATAGATTTTATTTCATTTTACTGACACGTGTTTCGGCCAGGGCTTTCTCCATGCACACATGCACTCTATTATTATTTTAAATTAAAGCGATTTAAATACGGAGATAGAGTGCATGTGTGCATGGATAAACTACTGGCCGAAACACGTATCAGTAAAATGAAATAAAATCTATTTTATCCATTCACCATTTTCTTTCCTTTATTTTTCTTTCAACATACCGTCGGATTCGCTTTCATTTTCAACTTACATAATTTGTGTAAATATTTTTTTAAAAACTTTAAGGAAGTGAGACAGAGTTAAATCATAATATATATTGATATTTCGAAAAAATCTGGGGGAAGAAATAGTTATTTACTAAGTTTAGTTTAGATGTGGCACAAGTCCAGAACTATGGGGCATTTATTGAGAATCAAAGCCACCACCAACGGTCTGCTAATCCAGCTTGCTAAACATTGGACCACATGAGGGTCCCATAATTTACCCGGTTCGTTAACCACGGTTAGGATTTGACTAAGTATGGAGCATCCAGTAGGGGTTGAACTCCCTTTCAGTAGTAACGAAACAAAAATATCGACTCTACATTTAAAACCGGTTATTCCGCCTGGTCTTATTAGACACTAATGAGAAAATAAACTCCAAGGAGATTGTTTTGGTGTCTGAAATGGAGCGCCACAACTACCATCGGCTCTTAACTTTACCGCACATATCCCTGTGCTACTCGTATAGGTGCTAGGGCTTGACGTGGCCAGCCGGTAAATCGGAGGGGGCCTCTCCGACCGCCCGTCAAGCCCAAGATAGGGCCAAAGTGGAGTATTGCAAGTCATAAACTGCTCATCCTCCTGGGCGCTATCCTTAAGCATCATGGGTCGCCACCCACGGCCAACAGGTGGCCCCATTGGGGGAGTCTTACCCCTCTGCAAAGTTGCAGTCGGTATAATCTAACGCCCCAGCTGACAGGGTGGAATTGAAATAGAATTGGATCTTTTTTTTTTGCCTACTGCCAAATCGACTAAGACCAAGCAACGTTATCTAATGTTCAGCATGTCTATTTCGTCTTACGTAAATAGTTTGTATGATAGGAGGTAAGTGGCCATACAGCTGTTCTTTTCTGGGGTGCTGTACCTTTAGAACCAGTTATTCCGCCTGGTCTTATTAGACACTAATGAGAAAATGGACTCCAAGGAGATTGTTTTGGTGTCAGAAATGGAGCGCCACATCTACCATCAACTCCTAACTTTACTGCACAGACCCCTGTGCTACTTATACGCTGAGTTGGCGAGAACCGGTATCGATCAAAGAACCTTGTGGTTTCTAGTTGAATACACTATCGACTGAGATAAATCAGATACTGCTTCGATAATTTTTATGTGAGGTGTATCTGTAGTGGCTACTCGATGACGAAAGGGTTTTTCTGTCAGATGCTATTTTGGACACGTTTTATTAGCAGTACTTTTGAGATTGTTGTCATGCCGTTTCTTCTTAAAGCGATTGGCGTGATGAAGGAGAATCCCTTTGTACTTTTCAGCATCCATGATAGCATCCAATCTGACAATATCTCCAAATTCAACTCTTTGCAGTGCATTCTCACGCCATTTCAAAAGATCTGACATGTTTCAATGAAGGCTGAAGAAAAAAAAGCGGCCGCTCTATCACTACAAATATGAAGGGCAGTTGGTGTGTATGTATGTCTAGTGAAAATTACAAAAATAAAACAGTTAACGATAAAGTATATATATATACACATTCACTATCGCCAGAGCATGCTTTTGCGCAAAAATAATGAAGATTTCATTGATATCTGGGGTGATATTTAGAAATTAGGATTTGAATTGTAAGAGAAGGGAAGGTCATTGGTTGCGTTCGTGATTAAAACGTAAATCCATTTTGTTAGACCAAAACGATGAATGGATTTGCGAGACTAACTTTTTATTATACCCTTTCAACCCAGGCAACGCCGGGTAGCCGATTCTAGAACATATATAAAGGGAAGTTGGTGTGTATGGATACCCGGAGAAACTATGAAAATAAAACAATTAACGACAAAGTAAATATATATGCACATTCAATATCACCAAAGCATGCTTTCTGTGCAAAAATAATAAAGATTTTATATATATATATATTTGGGAAAAAATTCCTGACGTCCTATTAGGTCTTTTTTACGTGGGGATTTTTATGGGGCATCCAGCGAGGATTAATCTCGCTATTTAGTAGTAACGGATCTGCAAGACTAGTTTGCTAACCCTTAACACGTTGTTTTTTCTTTTGGTCTTTTCTTTTTCGTTTTCTTGGTGAGCTTTCTCCTCTACCCAGGTGACGCCGGGTTGTCGCTTCTAGTACATATATAAACGGCAGTTGGTGTATATATATGTGTCCGGAAGAAACTATGAAAATAAAACAATTAATGACAAAGCAAATATACGTACACATTAAGTATCACCAATTCTTGCTTTTTGTGAAGAAATTATGAATATCTGATTTATATTTGAAGATATTTAAAAATCAAAATATACATAGAAATAGAATTGAAATTCTACTTAAAAATGTCCAACATTTGTAAATCTCAAACGTAAACAAATCAATACACCATTTGTTTTTGACCCCCACTACCCAGTCGATGCTAAGGTCCCAACTCTTGGTCAAATAGTGTTATATACCCTATCTATGAACATTAATGGGTATGTCTCAATCCTCATGAATACGGGATTAATATACTGATTGAGTAGTCTAATACCACTAGCAGTGGTTTACTTTATCCATGCCGCGGGCGAGAATGGTATTTTGTTAATCCTATAAAGATTCCATTTAATTTCCAACTTCCGTTTGGTTATTTATCATTTAGTAACCTTTGTTAGGGTTACAACAAATAGACATGTTTAAACTCCTCTTGTCCTGTCTATTTCCTACGATGGTAACCATTAGACCAGGCACTCCTATCTATCTATCTATCTATCTATCTATCTATCTATCGCACACACTTTATCTCACTCTGTCTATCTCTCTCAATTTTATTATCAGTGTCTGGAGATTATGGGGCAACTCCTTTACTGCCATTACTCCCAGGTCCACTCTACGAAGGTAACAATTACACCACGTACACCTATCTATCTATCTATCTATCTCACGCCCTTTATTCCACTCTATCTCTCTCTGTTTTTCTCTCAGTGTCTAGAGATTATGGAGCCACTTCTTCTTTGCCATTACTTCCAGGTCTACTCTGACACGGAATAGTAGTATATATTAAGGTACCAAATCTAGGCCACATAGACATGTTTAAACACCTCTTGCCTAGTCCATTTCCTACGAAGGTAACCATTACACCACGCAGTCTATCTATCTATCTATCTATCTATATATCTCAGGCACTTTATCTCACTCTGTCTCTCTCTATATATTTTTCTAATCTGGAGATTATGGAGCCCCTCCTTCACTGACATAACTTCCAGGTCTACTCTGACACGGAAGAGTAGTATATATTAAGGTACCAAATCTAGGCCACATAGACATGTTTAAACACCTCTTGCCTAGTCCATTTCCTACGAAGGTAACCATCACACCACACACTCCTATCTATCTATCTATCTATCTATCTATCTCACGCACTTTATCTCACTCACTCTATCTCTCCCTATTTTTCTATCAGTGTCTAGAGATTATGGAGCCACTCCTTCATTGCCATTACTCCCAGGTCCACTCTGACACGGATGAGTAGTATATATTAAGGTACCAAATCTAGGCCACATAGACATGTTTAAACACCTCTCACTCTGTCCAATTCCTACAAAGGTAACCATTACACCACGCAGTCTATCTATCTATCTATCTATCTATCTATCTCACGCACTTTATATCACTCTGTCGATCTCTCTGTTTTTCTATCAGTGTCTAGAGATTATGGAGCCACTCCTTCTTTGCCATTACTCCCAGGTCTACTCTGACACGGAAGAGTAGTATATATTAAGGTACCAAATCTAGGCCACATAGACATGTTTAAACTCTTCTCGCCCTGACCTATTCATACTAAGGTAACCATCACACCACGCACTGCTATCTATCTATCTATCTATCTATCTATCTATCTCACGCACTTTATTTCATTCAGTCTATCTCTCTCTATTTATCTATCAGTGTCTAGAGATTATGGAACCACTCCTTCTTTGCCATTAACCCCAGGTCCACTCTGACATGGAAGAGTAGTACAGGCTATGATCCCAACTTTGGGCCGAATAGACATGTTTAAAAATTATTCGTTTTGTATAAGAATACTTGATGACATAGAACAGAAAATTATTTGTATGAAGAAGGTATTGTTATTAACAAAGGATTATCATTATTATTCTCTTTTTCTTCTTCTAGGACGGCATGTCAAATCTTGTTGGGCTATTCTCTGCCGAATACGTTTTGTTTTATTCATTCTTGATGGGTATTGAAAATCCTTTTTTGAACTCAATTTTTTAAACACATTTTTGTTAAACTCGTTTTATTCTATTTAACCCATAGATGGGACCCTAACATGTACTACTACTCCAGGTCAGAGTAGACATGGGAGTACTCTACATTCACCAGAGCTCCAGAATTGGAACTTTACCATTAGATGCAGTTTAACGTCATACCCAGGACACTAAGACCACCGCATTCTAAAGACATCTCTACATATATATAAATGGCAGTTGTGTGTATCTGTATGTACGGAGGAAACTTTGAAAATAAAACAATTAACAAAGTAAATATATATACACATTAAATATCACCAGTGCTGGGTCTTTGGTAAAGATAATTAAAAAATAAAATTTAAATGATAATAATATAGAATTTCTTTTGCATTTAAGATTTTAAATAGTAGACAATATTTTTTTTCTTTTCAGAGTGGCTGAATCAAAGCAAGGTCTTTTTTTTAATTTTTAATTTTTTTTTTACACAGGGATTTAAATGAGGCATCCCTCGAGGATTCAACCCACGATTCAGTAATAATGGATCTGCGTGACTAACTTAAAAAAATCCCCCTCTACCCAGGCGATGCCGGGTAGCTGCTGCTAGTATATAATAAACAGGGTCGGGGTTGCCATAAGGGTAATAGAGTTGGGGCAATGATACATGTGCTAGGGCTTGGCTAGACAAGCCGATTGTTCAGAGGGGGCCTCTCCGAAAGCCTATTTAGCCCAAGTAAGGGCCAAAGTGGTGTGTTACAAGTCATATAGTGCTCAGCAACCCGGATTCCGTCCTTAAGGTGGCGCGATTGGCTGGGGTGTTTTACCTTCCTACAGAAGTGTAGTCGTCGTATTCTACAGCCACAGCCGAGAGAGTGTATTATTTTTATTAGTTACTTGAAACCGTATGACTATAGTGCATTATTTCTTTCAATTTTATTTCAGTTGTGTTGTATTTAATTGATTGATATAGATTGTTTTAGTTTTAACGGCACATCAACTCGTGTAGGGATATTTTATATGTCTATTTAAATAAAAGAGTGTTGTTCGGAAATGGTATCACACAATTTATGGAATTTATTTTCCATGCGCCTCACGTGCCACAACCGGAATTTTACGATGAAAAGCAAAAGCGGTTCTTTTCAAAACAGTTCCCAGCTGGGGTGCCAATTGGATAGCTGGTCCGAAACGCCAACGGGGTCAACTGCAAACAAGGCTCAAAACAGTCAAGCAAGATACAGAGTTGATCCTGGTCCTAGGCCTTTATGGGGTTGTTCGATGGAACCGCGAATGGTTGACACAGATAACCTCAATTGCGTTGGATCGCTGTGCATGGTTTGCATTCATTCGGGATACGGTGAATGGTTGGGTGGAGCCGGCTCAACCGAGGCAGAACGAATATCGCAACAGTAAAAGTAGGGAATAGAGTGGAAAAAATGACCATTAAGTGAGGAAAGAGACAGACAGAGAAAGACTGACGGACAGAGGAAGGAACGAACAGGGAAATGAAGAAAGTGTGTTTGTGTGTGTGTGTGTGTGTGTGTGTGTGTGTGTGAGAGAGAGAGAGAGAGAGAGAGGGGGAGAGAGAAGAGAGAAATATAGATAAACATAGAAACCGAAAGGGCAAGACAAAGGAGGAGAAAGAGTGACAGAGATAGATAGAAAGATAGATAGATAGATAGATAGATAGATAGAGAGAGAGGAGAGAGAGAGAGAGAGAGAGAGTGAAAAGGAAAGCATCAGTGGTGCGACAAAAGGAAGAGATAGATAGATAGATAGATAGATAGATAGATAGTGAATATTTCTCACAGTTAAACATTAAGAAAACTTTCAAAATTTGAATGGTATTAATAAAAAAAAACGAAAATAGATACATAGAGCAAGATAGATAGATAGATAGATAGATAGATAGGTGTAGCATGATAGAATAGAGTGAAAGAGAGAGAGAGAGAGAGAGACAGACAGACAGACAGACAGACAGAGTGAGAGTTGGAAGAGAGGGTGAGTGAGGAACAAAAAAAAAGAGGCTAAGTTCTGACTAGCTTTCCGTTTCTGATCTTCCCTGATTAACCTGCCAAATAGAAATTTGACGATCACAGCCTCAAAATCATCCGCAACGAAAATGAAATGTTTGAGTTTGAGATTTGTTTAACGGCACATCAACCTCTGTGTGTCATTTAATACCAGAAAAGCTTATATACAATGTTTTTACATATGGAATTCAGTCTTTAAAGTAGTGATTTTATGAAGGTATTCGGTTATGTCTTTTTAGATCTTGTTGAAAATGTTACTTTTTTTTTAGAAAATTTAAATGTCTTCTGGGTTTGTATGTTTAAAGAGGTCTTTTAGGTTTTTATCTGTTACAATTTAGGAGAATGTGTTTAATAGTGAGCTGTACTTTGCATATTGGGCATACTGGGTCGTCCCCCCTTTTAAAAGGCGTGAATGGGTGATGTGGATGTGCCCAATACGCAGTCTGCAGAATATCACTTAATTGAAATTTAATGGCGATCCTAGTCTCTGAAGACCCGTCTCCGACAATTTCACATGCAACCAAGTACGATTGCTGCGTTTGTAGAAGAATGTGGAAAATATCATGCATCATGTGGTACAAATGTACAATAGTGCGCAAGAGATAATACCATTGGATGCGCATTTTACATATAAATAGCATTAGATATAGGAAAACTACGGGTTAAAGGCTGAACTTACACAAAGTTATCAAAATTAGGGTAACCCAGAAAAAACAGAACCCAAATTATTTATTTGTTTTCCTATTAAACTAACCTTAAATCCCAACCCCAACCCTAAATCTAACCCCTAACCCTAAGCCTAACCCTAACCCTAACACTAACACCCCTAGTTAAAATTAACAGTTTTATTACAAAATGTGTGGGTTCTGTTTTTTCTGGGTCACCCTAATTTTGACATCTTTGTGCAAGATCAACCGGGTTAAGTAGCCTAACACTAACACTAACCCTAATACAAGCTCTGTTATGATTTTAGGGGCCATCCTTAGACTTTAGGCGAGAGCACTCTCCAGCGGAGACCCCTTGTATTAAGAAGAGCACGATCCTTAATGAAGAAACCTTTGGTTGTTTCTTGGTGTTGAAAAAATCCTTGCGTTCTGCCAACTCCCTCATTGCAGGTCCGTTCGTCAATGTCGAATTACGTGCAAATGAACGGCAGTTAAATAGTTAACCTGCAACGTATCCGAGCTGTTGATTGTCTGTGGTTTAATCCGCGCCATAACACCGAATCTATAAGTTTAAGTGGTGGAATCCAGCACACCTTATATAACAAAAATATAGGCACCTTACGTAACCTAATGGTTTGCACGCTACCTTAGCAGACCATTCTTAGTGAGTTCGTTTCTCACTGTGTGCCCCATACTTCTGGCCTTGTGCCACATCTAAGCTAAGCTTAGTAAATAACTATATAACAAAAATATAGGCACCTCACATAGCCTAATGATTTGCACGCTACCTTAGCAGACCATTCTTTGTGAATTCGTTTCTCACTGTGTGCCCCATACTTCTGGCCTTGTGCCACACCTAAGCTAAGCTTAGCAAATAATTATATAACACAAATATTTCAACAAAGCCTTACCCTAACCCTAACCCTAGCGTGATGAGTAATTTAGTCCGCGCAATGTAAAGAATTTCTTTTTATACGTAATCTAATGATATTATCTCTTGCGCTCTATTGTGCATTAGTATCCTTTATGTTACAAATGCAGAAGTTTTATGGAGAATAAGAAGTACAAGGAAACATTATCAACAATTTGGCAGTTTTGAATTTAGAGAGAGTTGCACGGTATATAAGGAAATGAAACTTGCTGATGGTCACGACGCATCGAAAGCAACAAAAGAAAAGAAAGTTTGGAATACCCGGCTTGACAAATATCATCAAATGGGCTGACTTCTGATTTAGGTCGGAAAATTAAAACGGAAAGATTTTTGGTGGTACCCAATGACAGATTAACTACAGTCTACCTTAACATTTTACGAATTGAGTTACGGTTTTAGGGGATTAAGGTTGTTTTTAATTACGTATTGCTTTAAAAAATAAACAAAAAAAACAAATTACTATACATTTAATTAAACATTGAAATCAATTATTGAATCTATTATTGAGACAGTTGTTTGTGTTAGTATTGCAATGTATGATTTCAATTAAACTTAGTTTTAAAAAATATTTTTCAACATTAAATGTATAGTAATTTGGGTTTTTTGTTGATTATTTTTTAAGCAATACGTAATTAGAAATAACCTTAATCCCCTAAAACCGTAACCCAATTCGCAAAATGTTAATTCATAGACTGTAATTAAACTGTCATTGGGTACCACCAAAAAACTTTCCGTTTTAATTTTCTGACCAAAATCAGAAGTCAGCCATCAAATGGATAGAGAAATAAGTATAAGTAATTGCGCATTCCATTAACGAAACCAAAAATAACAGGCGAAATAAAAATGGTGCAGTGTGCCGTAAATACTGGACAATTTTGTCACGAATGAAGAAGACTCTTGATGAAACCTTAATGTGGTTTTGCCACCGAATATAGATAATAACTAGAGAAAACGTGACCCATTGGGTCATCCATTCAGCTATGGGTAGATAATTGAGATTAGGGAAAAGGGAGTTAACAAAGCGAAGAAATAAAAAAAATTAACAAGTACACCTTAAAATCATTTTGTAAGCTTTCTAAGAAAGTAAATGTTTGACCTCATTTAAGCTACGGGTTGCTGGTTGTGAAATTTAACAAAATAATACATTTCAAATTCTCCCGGCTCTCTCCTCTCTCTCTCTCTCTCTCTCTCTTCTCTCTTCTCTCTCTCTCTCTCTCTCTCTCTCTCTCTCTCTTTCCTCTTCTCCAGAGAAACTGACATTATATGACGAGGAGGTAGTCAAGATATATATAGAAAGGAAGAAAGAGATAGACACAGAGTAAAGTAAGAGATTGGTTGCTCTTTTAATTAATTGAAAATTACGACTAATTAGAACCAATTAAAACATAAACACCTACAGCTTGAAAATGGCCACAAGAATCGTAACGCTTCTGAAATAGAATTGCTCTATGGATCACTAATATATCACTTTGGACCCCCAATATGGCATCTTTTGTGTAGGTTTACCTGAGTAATGATACAAGGACATTGGGGGTCCATGTGGACCCCGGTTGAGGATCATTGCTCTAAGAAAAAATAACCCTTTTCTCATTAGCTTGGTTAATTCTCAGTAATAACAATCGTTCTGAAGAATATATCACCGTGGACCCCTAATAGGGCCAGGTTTTCTCAGTCGGTAGAGCGTTCGGCTAGAAACATCAGAGTTCTTAGTTCGAGACCGGCCCTCGCCAACTCAGCGTATGAGTAGCAGAAGGATCTGTGTGGTAAATTAAGGAGCTGATTGTAGGTATGGCGCTCCACCCCAGCCGCTAAAATAATCTCCTTGGTCTAGCGCTGGTGAAAAGGGAATAGACTTCCTCGCTGTATGGCTCATACCGACACAGGACCCCTGATATAGCATCTTTTGTGTATGAAGACCCGGGTAATGTTACAAGGACACTGGCGGTCCATGTGGACCCTGGTTGAGAACTACTATTCTATACAAAACATCAGCTCAAGAGCAAAGAAGGTGAATATCAGATTTTTAAATTAGCTCAAGTCATCAAAAGACTCTTGGTGAAACCTTGATGTGGTTTCGCCAACGAATATAGATAATATAATGGACAGAGCATACGAGATGAGTATTATGAGAATCACTGCTCTAAGATTAAAAAAATAACCTTTTTTTCTCGTTAGCCTGGTTAATTCTCTGAAATAACAATTGTTCTGAAGTAGAATTACTCTATGGACAACTAATATATCACCGTGGACTCCCAATATGGCATTTTTGTGTATGTCGACCTGAGTAATTTTACAAGGACCCTGGGGGTCCACGTGGACCCCGGTTGGGAATCTATTATCAAAGAAAAAAACTTTTTTTCGAGTTAGCTTGGTTAATAACAATTGTGGACCCCGGCTAAGAATCCCTGCTTTAAGAAAAAAATAACCTTTTTCTCGTTAGCTTGGTAATAACAATTTTTCTTAAGGAGAATTTCTCAATGGAAAACTAATATATCACCGTGGACCCCCAATATAGCATTTTTTTGTGTATGTCGACCCGAGTAATGTTACAAGGGCCCTGGAGGTCCATGTGGACCCCGGTTGAGAACCACTATTCTAAACAAAACATCAGCTTATGAACAAAGGGGAATATCAGATTTTTAAATTAGCTCAAGGTAGATCTCTGGTCATCACAAGACTCTTGGTGAAACCTTGATGTGGTTTTGCCAACGAATATAGATAATATAATAGACAGAGCATACGAGATGAGCTTTTATGAGAATCACTGCTCTAATATTTAAAATTACCTTTTTCTTGTTAGCCTGGTTAATTCTCTGAAATAAAAAAAAATCTGAATTAGAATTACTCTATGGATCACTAATATATCAACGTGGACTCCCAATACAGCAATTTTGTGTATATCGACCCGAGTAATCTTACAAGGACCCTTGGGGTCCACGTGCACCCCGGTTGGGAATCTAATAAAAAATAACCTTTTTCTCGTTAGCTTGCTTATTTCTGAGTACTAACAATTGTTCTGAAGAAGAATTTCTCAATGGACAAATAATATATCCCCGTTGACCCCCTATATGGCATTTTGTATATGTCGACCCGAGTATTTTTACCAGGACCCTGGGGATCCATGTGGACCCCGGTTGAGAATCACTGCTCTAAGAAAAAAGTAACCTTTTTCTCGTTAGCTTGTTTATTTCTCTGTAATAACAATTGTTCTGAAGTAGAATTACTCTATGGACAACTAATATATTACCGTGGACTCCCAATATGGCATTTTTGTGTGTGTCGACCCGAGTAATCTTACGAGGACCCTGTGGGTCCATGTGGACCCCGGTTGGGAATCACTTCTCTAAGAAAAACACTTTTTTCTCGTTAGCTTGTTTAATAACAATTGTGGACCCCGGTTGATAATCACTGCTCTAAGAAAAAAAATGTTTTTCTCGTTAGCTTGGTTAATTCTCAGTACTAACAATTGTTCTGAAGAAGAATTTTCCAATGGACAAATAATATATCCCCGTGGACCCCCAATATGGCATTTTGTGTATGTCGACCCGAGTAATGTTACCAGGACCCTGGGGATCCATGTGGACCCCGGTTGAGAATCACTGCTCTAAGAAAAAAATTAACCTTTTTCTCGTTAGCTTGTTTAGTTCTCGGTAATAACAATTATTCTGAAGTAGAATTACTCTATGGACAACTAATCTATCACTGTGGACACCAATATAGCATCTTTTTTTTGTATGTTTACCCGAGTAATGATACAAGGACCCGTGAGTCCATGTGGCCCTGGATGAGTATCAATGCTCTTAGAAAAAAATAACCTTCTTTCTCGTTAGCTTGGTAATAACAATTTTTCTTAAGGATAATTTCTCAATGGAAGACTAATATATCACCGTGGACCCCTAATATAGCATTTCTTCTGTATGTCAACCCGAGTAATCTTACAAGGGCCCTGGAGGTCCATGTGGACCCCGGTTGAGAACCACTGTTCTGAACAAAACATCAGCTTATGAACAAAGGAAGGTGAATATCAGATTTTTAAATCAGCTCAAGGCAGATCTCTGGTCATCACAATCTTTTGTTGACAGTGGCTCACAATGGTACTTAGACATAATCACAAAGAAAGGCAAATCTTCCCTCATCGTAATTTGTGTCAGAGAATTGACATCAACCATTTGCCGTTTCCATTACTAATTACAACAATAGCATAAATTGCTTTGTCCTTGGTTCGCCATGACAGACAGAGAGGAGAAGTCTGTTTAGGGGTAATTATGAAAACAGTTTGTCAGACAACGGTATTACCGCCTACTTTCCAGGCTTATTGTAGCATGCTACTGTCAAATTAGAATCAGTAGGACTGGCGATAGGACAAGGCACTAATAGAATAATGTATTTTCTAAGAGCTTTGATAGCAAAATTATGTCGGCATCACATTGTTCATTTTATTCTCAATTGTCTGAATCAAGTAAAAACAAGCTGGCGTCTTTTTGCTCTTGAGCAGGAGTTCTTAAAACTTGCCAAAAAAAAAAAATAGTCCTCCATGTGGTGTTAACATTATTTTTTGCCACGCTCTTTCGTAAAGAAATGTAAACATATCTTTGAAATCTTACTTCTTTTTTAATTATAGACATAAAAATTGATTTTCTGTCAAAAGTCAAATAAATATGTTGCCTTTCTAATAAAACCACATTTCTAACAGTTAAATTCAAATTAATTCAATTATTTAATATTTTTCATTTGGGTGAGTCAAAATCATTCCGATTTGATTATCATCTGTCGCAAAAGGAAGAAACTTTATGACAGACAATAATCAAAATAGAACAGTTTTTTTTCAACGTATAATAAAATATAACATTTAATGTTGAAGAACATTATGCGACGATTTCTTGTTTGTAAATAATTTTCCCGTAAAACTCTATACGTTAGAAAACTTTAAATATCTATTGAAATTAAACAAACTATTTATATATATATATGATTCAATAATAGCAGGCATGTATTTATTAAAACTTGTTTTAACCAACAATGCAAACCGTTTAATGGTACATAGTTAATTTCTGAGTATATATAATTTTAACTATTTTTACTATAAATTAAATAATCATTGACAAACTTAGGCAATTCAGGAGGGTGTTGCGACGTAAGCACTGACTTAGTTTCGGGTACAGACGGACAGACACCGAATCTCCATCATTTATAGATCTTCAAGCTCAGGTTGGATTTTAGAAAGTAGTTATTTCCACAACTCGTTCACTACTGGTTGGATGTAACAATAGGTCAGATGTATGGGGCATCCAGCGAGAATCGAAATCGCTATTCAATAATAGGTATGTACCTAACCCGTTTATCGTGGGTAGGATTAGACACAAGGGTGTAACTATGGGTGTCCACCGAAAATCGCTATTCAGTAGGTATTTACTCAACTCGTTCGCCACGAGTAGGATGTAGTACAAGGTCACAAGTATGGGGTATCCAATGTGGGCCGACCTCGTTATTCAGTAGTAAGAATGAGACTTGTTTGCTAAACATTATACCATGAATGGACACCCTAAGTATTTATTCTGTATATATTTCTCTCCTAAACATTCTTTGGATTACTTGGAGAATGGAACTTAAAATACAACAAAAAGAGAACGAAACAGGTTGTCCTGAGCGCCTTCACATAGGCCACACCTATCATCATTTACTAGAAGGCACAGAATCCCCAATATGCAGTACATGCCAAGAGAGACTTATAGTGAAGCATATACTGCAAGAGAGTGAAGACTTTGATCTAGAGCGAACAAAATACTACCAGGCAAGTAATTTGATAAAAAAAAAAAACTTTTCACGAAAATAAGACCATCCAGGTTTTTACATATCCTAAAAGAAGTGGAATTGTATTGAACATTATGAGTAATTGAACAATAGTTAAAATATATACATTTGTTTTCTAAGACTATCGCAACGAATCCAAAATTTAGTCGGCTTTAAATGATCCATTAAGGTTGATATGCCGTAAAACAAAACAAACAAACAAGCAAACAAACTGCCACACTGGCCCATAATGAGTTAGTAGGAGATTTGTATTCAGAGTTTTCCTTTTACAAAGGATATTATAATATAACTGGAGGATGCATCTGGTTGAGCTTGTAAATTCTAAGCACGTTAAACAAAAATAAATATATTAAAAACTTAAATGTCTTGCCAAAAAGGATGACACATAAAACAGATAATAGAACTTTCTCTTAACACTCTAAGCTGTTCAACTGAATGCTGGAGTAGCTTATCGTCTTATTTTAAAATATCATAATTGATTAACTGATGTAATCTTAATTTTAGGCTTTGTTTCAAGAGACAGTTAAAACTGTTTCTACCACTTCTGAATGCAGCTTTCAAGGAGAGGCGGCTTCAACGATAAACAGCAGAGTTCACACAATAAACATGGTTTTACGTTGCATCCTCGCTTGAGTAACAATAATAACAATAACAATAATTTACAAATGATATATGCACAAACTAGAATTTATCCAAAAAAAGAGACGCATGAAATTGACCTTGAAATTCAAATGAATCCTAAATTCTCCGACCACCCGTCTAGCCTAAGTAAGGGAGAAAGTGAAGTCACGACTGAAGTATGTCACGACTGCACAGCCACCAGGATACCATTTAACTATCACGGGTCGCCGCCCACGATTAACAGGTGGCCCCATTGGGAGGGGTTTTACCCTTTTGCAGAAATACGGTCAGTGTAATCTACAGCCCCAGCCAACACGTCAGTTTATGTTTAGTCAGGTTTGATTGGGGTGTGTGCAGAGAATACGTCTGCTAAGCTGAGCTGTTGTTGAAGTCCTGGTAACTTGATCCTTCATTGCCTGATTCAATTGTAATAGCCGCTTAAGTTATCGGCTCTCAGCTTTTTTGGTGGTGAAAAATACTTTTTTGATCTTCGCCGTCCCGGGCTTTTAGCGATGCGATGTCTTACCATTGCTAGCCGGTAGCAACTAAAGAATACCCTGTTAGCCAGTGGCTCAGGGACAAAGAGGGTGATCCTTCAGGGACCTTTGCTTTTATAACTGGTCGCATGTGACATCAAGGAGTTCCGTAGTTGGCCTATTTGACCATGTGTCTGAAGTAAATTTCTACATCCCAGATTGAAAACAAGTGGCATATTATTTTCTCTTGCAATTGCATCACTGTAGAAAATAAGTACAAATTCTACCCCTAATTTGTAGGGGAATAATCGATACGAAAATACGCAGAGAAAACTGGGCGATGCTTTTAAAGAAAGGACCGACAACATTTGCTACTACAAGAATTTAATTGTACAAAGTCGACAAGAATGTACAATAGGTATAAACAATGTACGAAACAAGTAATGGTAATTCACAATTCAGAGATAAATGTTTAGGTTTGGTTAGGATGGATATAAGTCAGTGGGTTGTGTTATAGTATTTCCATTAAAAAAAAGAAGAAATTCTATAACACAAAACAAGGCTAAGAATAGCCATCTGAAATGTCTGGACACCTCCCGATCTTGAGAGATTGGGGAACCCCAAACTACGTACCGGCATCGTGACAAGGAAGCATCTCGATAAAGGGACAGACACCGAAAATCAGTTTTAACATGGAAAGACAGGCCGATGATAGCTGTAAGATGCTTGAGGTAAGTTGACTCGAGCCCTCCATTCTGAAGTGACACATGGTGGACGCCATGGAAACATATCCTACATTGAAGTCTAACCTGTGTGGCATCGCCTGTATGTCAAAGATTTCATGTGTGACAGGGCACATAAAAACAAGCTGGTTCTGCGGGCCATCTGCGTGCTCACAACTGCTCACATCTGGACTACTTGTAGAAATGGCCTTCTTCTGTCAAGAAGTGGCAATCACTATAAGTCAGGGGCTTGTAGAGAAAATACTGCAGTACTTAACTGTTGTTTAACTCCTGATAACTTGATCCTTCATGGCCTGGTTAAGTTGTAGTAGCGTCTTAGGTTGTCGGCTCTTGGTTTGAAAGTTAGTTGCATATTATTATCTCTTGTAATATGGCTACCTGCCCCCCATCTCACAAACCATGCGAGTGAGACGGACAAGGCATGCTGGGCACTGCTGGAGAAGCAAGGACGAGCTCATAAGCGACGTTCTCCTGTGGAAGCCAACACACGGACATGCTAGTGTGGGCCGCCCATCAACGACCTACATTGACCAGCTATGCAAATATCCTGGATGCTGCGCAGAGGAAAATGAATGATAGGGAAGGTTGGTGAGAGATTGTCATGGATATCTGTGCTAATTGCGCGACATGATGATGATGAACTAAGTATATTAAAAGTGAAACATGAGCATTGTATTTGCCAGTAAAAAAATACCATCAGTACATATATGGTACTCATTTTGTAATTGAAAATGACCATAGACCACTGAAACCAATATTTACAAAGCCACTCATAAAATCTCCGGCAAGAATCCAGAGATTCATAATAGCCCTACAACCGTACGACTTCGAACTGAAAATACCCACCAGGTTGTGACGCAGTTGTTGCAGATACTTTATCTCTTGCATACTTCGAAAACCTCATAGATATCTCCCTATTGCCCTTATGGCAAGCCCCAACCCCTGTTTATCATATGGGTGCTAGAAGGCGGTGACTGGGGGTCTACATGTCCTGGGAATGACTTTAAACTTTATCTGATGGTGAGGTTCCAGTTTTGGAGGTTTGGGGAATGTGGAGCTCCCCTTCATCACCATTGCTCCTTGGTCCACTCTGACCCGGAGTGGTAGTACCTGTTAGGGTCCCATCTATGGGTTAAATAAAAAAAACATGAGTTGATAAACAAAACGTCATTCCCAGGACATGAAGACCCGCAGTCACCGCCTTCTAGCACCCATATGATAAAAAGCGGTTGGGGCTTGTCATAAAGGCAATAGGGTTGGGAAAATCATATAAAGTGCTAGGGCTTGACGTGACCAGCCGATTGATCGGAGGGGGAAAGCGAGTTGAATATCATTTTCTCTTGTAATTGTATCGGCTGTATTTTTTAAACCAGCATCAATGGAAGAAAAAAAAAGTGTGAAAAAAATAGATACGAATGCGAACAAGATGGAAGCTTTTCAATACAAAGAGAGCAAGACATTAGCTTGAACGTGAATGTGCACGACATAGTGTTTTGTTGTACAATATAACAATGTAATATAAACAGTGACGGCTAGAGATGAATAATGTGAAATACGTTTATATTGCGCTGGGGAACAATAGATATATTATAGGTATTAATTATGTGCGGACATATTGTAGTGGCGGTTTTAATAAGACAATAGGCACACTGCTGAATAAAGATATTCATCACAATTTCATTTGTATAGACATAGTATATATATATATATATATATATATATATATATATATATATATATATATATATATATATATATATATATATATATGCAGATTAATATATATATATATAATATATATATATATATATATATATTATTATATAATATATTATATATATATATATAATATATATATATTATATTATATATATATATATATATATATATATATGTATGTGTGTGTGTGTGTGTCTCTCTCTCTCTCTCTCTATATATAATATATATATATATATATATATATAAAAGAAATGGATACAATAGAAACCTACTCGTTTCACCATAAGGATCTTCAGGGTTAAATCCACTGATTATGTGAGGTACCGATTAATTGCAGCCGATTACACGTGTGTTCATTGAATAAGATTTGCACAACATCTTATTCAATGAACACACGTGTAATCGGCTGCAATTAATCGGTACCTCAATTATTCAGTGGATTTAACCCTGAAGATCCTTATGGTGAAATACGAGTAGGTTTCTAATGTATCCATTTCTTTAATAAATTTGCTCTACTTTGTATTGAGCACTTTATATTTGTTTTATCGCTGACTTAACCCCTGGATTTTGTGCACCTCCAACGATCGTGCCCATATTCACTGGTAATGCCACATTATATATATATATATATATATATATATATATTTATATATTATATTATTATTATTATTAATGGTTTGAACTATCGCATAACCCATAAACTGTCAGTAACCAAGCGTCATTGACTTATATATATATATATATATATATATATATATATAATATATATATATATATATATATATATATATATATATATATAGAGAGAGAGAGAGAGAGAGAGAGAGAAGAGATAGGGAGAGAAACGAACTGGGGTAGAGAAGGAGACATATTGATAGAAAGAGAATCAATTAATAGTATATTGATATGTTTACTCCGTTAGTTTAATATACATCACTTAATTAACTGCACTGACTTGAACTACCAGTGACACTTGCCTAAATTTATTTGCGCACAACACACCTGACAATTTAGAATATAGGTGTATATCTGCCTCACTATGTATATTAAATAAAATTGAAGAGATTAGCTAGATGGAGCTGTCAATGCCACTTGCCTAATTCACTTGCACCACACAGGTACCAGTTTACAATGTGGGGATATATTGCCCCACCCTATATATCAAATACAATCGTTGAACATTAGCTAGATGGAGCTACCAGTGCCATTTGCCTGGGTCACTTTCCCTACATAGGGACTGTTTAAAATGTGGGAGGTTATTACTGTTTCATCATTTACTACAAAATATGCACTAAATGAAGTGATGGGCATCGTATCTGAAAAAAAAATAGTAACAGATTACATAGATGTAGCTACCATTACCACTTGCCTTAGTTCACTTGTACTAGACAGGTGATAGCTTAAAATGTGAGTGGCTATATTCGGCGCACCCTTTATATTCAATAATATGGTAAAACCTTAGCTAGATGGAGCTACCGTTACCACTTTCCTAAGTTCACTTTCCCTACAAAGATGACAGTTGAAAATGTGGGAGGTATTACTGTTCACCCTGTACCTACAAATATACATTATATGAATAGATGTTCATCGTATATGAAAGAAAAAAACTAGATTACAGAGATGGAGCTACCATTATCACTTGCCTTAGTTCAGTTATACCACAAAGGTGACAGTTTAAAATGTGGGTAGGTATATCTTGCGCTCCCTGCATATTGAATAAAATGGTAAACATTAGCTTGATGGAGCTACCATTATCACTTGCCTAAGTTCACTTATACCACAAAGTTGACAGTTTAAAATGTAGGTGGGTATATATGGATATTGAATACACTGGTAAGACATTAGCTAGATGAGCACCATAACCACTTGCCTAAGTTCACTTGCCCCACACCGGTGACAGCTTAAAATGTGGGAGGTATTTCTGACTCATTCTGTACAACAAAATACACACTATATGAAGAGATGTTTATCGTATATGAAAGAGAAAAAAATAGATTACCTTGATGGAGCTACATTACCACTTGCCTTAGTTCATTTATTCCACAAAGGTGACAATTTAAAATGTGGTTGGGTATATTTGGCGAACCCTGTATATTGAATAAAACGGTAAGACATTAGCTAGATAGAGCTACCATTACCACTTGCCTAAGTTCAGTTGTACCATAGAGGTGACACTTGAAAATGTTGATGGGTATATCTTGCGCACCCGTATATTGAATAAAATGGCAAGAAATTAGGTTGATAGAGCTACCATTACATCTTGCCTAAATCCACTTATACCACAAAGGTCACAGTTAAAAATGTAGATGGGAATACCTGGCGCACCCTGTATATTGAATAAAATGGTAAGGCATTAGCTAGATAGAGCTACCATACCCTTGCCTAAGTTCATTTGCCCCACACGGTGCCAGTTTAAAATGTGGGAGGTATTTCTGCCTCACTCTGTACGACAAAATACACACTATACGATGAGACATGCACACCTGTGCTCGAAGTTGTGGATTCCTCTGTGGTTTCTCGAACTTCCATTTGCTATTACATAAGCGAAGTTCGCACGCATGCGCACACAATAAGAGCGCATGTGAATCTCTGCACACCCGCACATTTCTGTCAATGCGAGCGTATATCTCCTTTCTATTGACTCGTACAGTAGAGCTTTGTAGCTGATTTCGTCTCTTATAAAGACATCAAGATTACTATATTATAGACTAGTAACAGAAAACACCCTCCGGGGTCGTAAAAATTATTTTTGAAAGCCATTGCCTGAGAGGGTGGGAGTTAAAAATTCAATGTCAGAGGGTTTGTATCATAAGTAAAACCAATTTATTAAAGGAGTAAAAAATAAAAAAATAAAACAATTTGAAATGAAAACTGAGCCCAGTCCCTCTCAAATAAAATATTGCATGCATGTAATAATCAAACAATTATTTTGAATATTTTCCACATCAATTTTACACAAAATTGTAGGCATTTATTTATTTGTAAACTTTTTAGTTAACTTTTTGTTACTGTAAAAAAAAAGGACGAGAGTAAAAAAAACATTTTTTTTAATTGCTTACTCAAATTTTGGGTGTATATTGCATAAAAAATATTGTGACGTAAGCTGTGACGTAGAGCTATGACGTAGTTTTTGTTTCAGACAGAAATACAGACAATCTCCATTATTAATAAGATAAGTAAAAAGGTAGATTAAATGAAAGTATAAGAGTGAAGAAATACATATATAAGGTGTGTCAAAAAAGTATCGAGATTTTTTTTTGCGCTTTCTGACACACCTTGTATTCTGAAAAATATAACGATCCATTCATTCTTCTTTTCAATCTTGGTAAATACAGCTTTAAACTTGGTACTTTTTTGACACACTTTGTATTCTAAAAAAATTAACGTTCCATTCATTCTAAACATTTTAAACACATCTTGTATTCTGAAGAAAAAAAGTACATTCCATTCATTCTTCTCTTCTATCTTGATAAATACAGCTTTAAACTATGTACTTTTTTTAAACACACCTTGTATTCTGAGAAAAAATATTAATGTTTCATTCATTCTTTATTTCTATATCGGTAAATACAGCTTTAAACTTGGTATTTTTTGACACACCTTGTATTCAAAAAAGAAATTAAGATTCCATTCATTGTTTTTTTTTCTATCTTGGTAAATACAGTTTTAAACTTGGTACGTTTTTTAACACACCTTGTATTCCGAAAAAAAATAATGTTCCATTCATTGTTTTATTTTCTATCTTGGTAAATACAGCTTTAAACTCGATACTTTTTTGACACACAATTGTATACAGAGTGATTGAAAAGTAACTCCCTATTTTAAATTAAGATCTAGTCAGGTGTCAGTATTGACATCTGGCCAGATTTTTATTTAAAATGGGGAATTACTTTTCAATCTAGAAAAAAAATGACAAAAAAAGGTAATTCTAAAAATGGAAGAAAAAAGAGAATGAGATATTAAACAAAGAGCTTTTTCAAAGAAAAAGAAGTTTTGATAAGAAAAAATGAAGATTAAGAAAAAATATTAAAATGAACTAGCAAAATAAAAAACGCCCTCTGGGCGACGTAAAATAAATATTGCCTGAGGGGTGGGAGTGAAAATTTTATATCAGAGAGTGTGTATCATAAGTAAAGTAAAATCATCAAATCTATGAAAGGAGTAAAAAATAAAATAAATTTATTAAAGGATTAAAAAATTAAAAAAAATTGAAATGGAAACTTAGTTCTGATAACTTTAAATATATATTAAAATAAAACAAACTATAAATAGATAGATAATACCAGGTATGTATTTATTAAAATGTGTTTAGAAAAGCAATAAGGACTGTCTAACATTGCCTCCTCAAATTTTGAGTGTATTCATTCTGTTATGACGATTTTAGGTAGTGTGACGTAAGCAGTGGCGTAGTTTTTGTTACAGGCAAAAACCGGAAGTGAATCTCCATTATTAATAGATATACAGATGAAAGATTAAACATGACTCAGACAAAAATAAATGGAATCAAATTAAGAAGAAAAATTTTTTTTACAAAATTAGTGAAATAGTTTACTAATTAGGTTGGGTTTTGTTTTACGGCATATCAACCTCAGTGGGTCATTTAATGCCGATAAAGTTTTAAATAAATCAATTCTTAACGGATAATACAATTTTTTTATAAATACATTTTTCTATTTAACCCATAGATGGGACCCTAACAGGTACTACCACTCCGGTTCAGAGTGGATCAGGGAGCAATGGTGATGAAGGGGTTCTCCACATTCCCCAAACCTCCAAACTGGAACCTCACCATCAGATAGAGTTTAATGTCATTCCCAGGACATGTAGACCCTCAGTCACCGCATTCTAGCATCAATATGATAAAAAGGGCCGGTCTTGCTAAAAGAACAATGGATTGGGAAAATCATATGTTATCTCGATTCATCTATTTATATCATTCTTTGCAAATCTATCTTTCTTTCTATCTATCTATCTATCTATCTATCTCATTCTTGAAAATCTATCCATCTATTTATCTATCTATCTATCTATCTATCTATTTATCTGTCTACTGATTGATCCACTGGATTTTAATTTTTAATGGATTTAAATGTTTGTATTAATATTAGATTCTTTGCAAATCTATCTATCTATCTATCTATCTATCTATCTATCTATCTATCTATCTCTCGACTTATCTATCTATCTCATTCTTTGCAAAACTATCTATATGTCTATCTATCCATCTATCTATCTATCTATCTCATTCTTGAAAATCTATCCATTTATCTATCTATCTATCTATCTATCTATCTATCTCACGACTCTTATCTATCTATCTCATTCTTTGCAAAACTATCTATCTATCAATCTATCTATCTATCTATCTATCTATCTATCTACCTTATTCTTGAAAATCTATCTATCTATCGACTTTTATCTATCTATCTATCTATCTATCTATCTATCGATCTATCTATCTATATATATATATATATTATATATATATATATATATATATATATATCTGTCTACTGATTGATCCACTGGATTTTAGTTTTTTCTGACGGCATTACATGTATTTAGTATTATTACCGATAAAAGTATAAATAAATATTTGTATTAATATTAGATAAGAAATACTAAATACTTGAATAATTATAACAAGTATTTACTATTACTAAAAGTATTATTACTAGTATTATTACTGATGATGACAAATAATTATTACTAATATTATTACATTTGATGAAACCATCAACCGCTACAATAAGAAACAGAATAAGTCTCCAAGAAAATCGAATCCAATTTAAAAAAAAGAAGTGTGTGTGTGTGTGTGTGTGTGTGTGTGTGTGTGTGTGTGTGTGTGTGTGTGTGTGTGTGTGGTTGTGTGTGTGTGTGCGTTTGTTCTGAGATGGTCAAATCCACTGTGGCCAGGTCGTTTGCTTTTTACGACTTTTGGGTGCGGAAGAGAGTTCTTTCCATGACAAGAATGTTTCGTCTCCTAACGCTCAATAGTAGCGGCCACTGCTGCTGCTGCTGCTGCTGCTGTTGCTGAGTATATTGCTGCTGCTGCTGATGTTGCTGCTGTCGTCGTCGTCGTCGTCGTCGTCGTAGCTTCAGAGGTTGCTTCATCTTTTGCCAGCATCGTCTCTCGCATCGTAGAGTGTCGTCAGCATGTACGCTGACAATGTGTCTCCATAGTGTGTCGCTGTCACGAAAGACGGAGAATATGAGACTAACGCACGCACGCACGTGCGCACACGCACACGCACACACATACACGTACACACACGCTCATATATATATGTACAGAGCGTTCGGCTAGAAACCGTAAGGTTCCTAGTTCGATACCGGCCCTCGCCAACTCAGCGTATGAGTAGCACAGGGATCTGTGCGGTAAAGTAAGGAGCTGATGGTAGGTGTGGCGCTCCACCTCAGATGCTAGAAAACAATCTCATTCGTCTAGCGCTGTGAAAAGGGATAGACTCCCTTGCTGATTGGCTGATATTGACTTTAGGCCACCCCGACGACTTTATATATATATATATATATATATATATATATGTGTGTGTGTGTGTGTGTTGTGGGGTCATATATGTATTATATATATATGTATATATATATATCTGTGTGGATGTATATATACATATGTATATGAAATATATATGTGTGTGTGAGTGTGTTTATTTTACACATCTCCTTCACATTAAACCCAAAAATATATATTACAGTCATATAACACACACACACACATATTTATATATATATACAGATATAATATATACACTGAAATTTAACAGATGCGAATGAGGACATCTGATAAGTCGGGAGAGTTAGAAAATTTGTCTAAGCTCCCTGAAATAGACTATAACGCTAAATCTCTAAGTCTTTTCTTATTTCTTTACTTATATATTTGCTCTATGACTCTAACATTAGCAGCACACATTGAGCTCTCAAACTGCGACCGGTTTTTTTAAATAAAACTCTTGTGTCGTAATTTCTTCTCTGGACTTTTGGATTATATATATATATATATATATATATATATATATATATATATATATACGTAAACGCACATGCGTTGAGTTACGTGTATTATATATACATACATATATATATATATATATATATATATATATATATATATATATATATGTGTGTGTGTGTGTGTGTGTGTGTAAATCGGGGCTGACAGAGAAGTAAAATATCAAATAAGTCAAAAATTTGACTGTCGATAAAACAGTCACATGAAAGTGGTAAATACGTTTGTAGAGCAGGTTTAGAAAAATGGTATAGTCAAAAAGCCTTCAGACTAAACCATTTTACTATATATATATATATATATATATATATATATATATATATATATATATATATATATAGAGAGAGAGAGAGAGAGAGAGAGAATGAGATATTTTGAAATGGAATAAGCTTTTTGATTGGAAAAGTTGACAGTCGGAAATGTTGTCATCGAGATTGTTAGATAGCTAGAAAAGATATTGGGAGTATCGTATGCAACGATCTTAAGTTCAATATTACATTCTGAGTTGGGCAAGACGAGAAATTATTTTGAACAGATATCAAAAAATGAAATTCATACACACAAAACCATATCTATCTATCTATCTATCTATCTATCTCTCCCTCTCCCTCTCCCTCTCTCTCTCTCTCTCTCTCTCTCTCTATATATATATATATATATATATATATATATATATATATATATATATATATATAAATGAACAAATAAAAGGTTTAGCTTTTATTTATTATCATAGGAACAATCTTTACAACCGAGGGGTTTCTTGCTATTGCTTTCGTCAGGTAAAACGAAATCTCTCTATATATATTCATATATATTCAATATATAGATAGATAGATAGATAGATAGATAGGGATATCTTGACTTGCGAGTGCCCACACATACGAGTTTTCCGAGTTGTACAATATAGGGCTATTTTATTTTAATTTTACAAACCTTGACACACAGGGTGTTTTTTTCTGGAACAGATTAATATTTCAGATTAATATACGTGGTCTATTAAGACACATTTGAGGTGTGTAAAGTGTGTAAAGTCCAGATAACACTATATATATATATATATATATATATATATATATATATATATATATATATATATATAGTTGTATCTGGACTTTACACACCTCAAATGTATCTTCATAGACCACGCATTTCCAACAACACAATCTCGAAAACAAGCAGGAACCAAATGGATTTTAAAACTACGAAATCACGTGAAGGGACTAAACGCTGACATAGGAATACTCCGTTATTACAAATATTTTACAGACGGAGCCGCTTTCAATAACAACAAAGACAAAGGATCCGTTCAACAGGATCGACATTCATCTGAGGAAGGGAATCTAACGATCCCGAAAATTTATGATAATAAATAAATAATAAAAAATTAGTAAATCCTGTACTCCACAACATCGAGTTCCTTCATTTATTTTTTTTATATTGTTTTTACTGCTTCATAATAACGCCCAACTTCAACATAAAAAAGACACACACACACACACACACACACACACACACACACACACATACACACACACACACACACATATATATATAGATATATATATATATGTGTGTGCGGCTATCTGTCAGTAGGTGTCTGGTTTGGATTATTTGGATTATTCGGGCTATTGTCCTCATCTTTATTGTTATCTACACAAATTTTGGCCTTCATCAGGTGTTTCTTGACGGACTCGGGAACCTTCTATCTTCTTTTGACTATGATAAATTCATTCCGACCAGAGACTCAATGAAAATATCTTCATGAAAAGAGAGAATTTTCTGGTGAATATCTTTTTCTGTGCGATCTTCTCAGTCTTTTGTAATCTCTATCTGATGAGACTAGACCCATATTGAGTCTCTGTTCGAAATACATTTATCATAGTCAAATGACGGATTGTTAAGTTTTTCTTTCTTTGAAAATTATATATATATATATATATATATATATATATATATATATATATATATATATATATATATACAAAATTAATTTCCAATGCAGTACATGCATTTTCATATATATATATATATATATATATATATATATATATATGTGTGTGTGTGTGTGTGTGTGTGTGTGTGTGTGTTGTATAGACTGACAGAGAGATTGTCAGAAGAAACGACAGATATTTCGGGAGTATAAAAAAACTACTGATCAATCAAGAGATAGATTTAAAAAAAAAACGAATCTACATCTGAAAGGTCGAGAGTTGGAAATAGCAAGTGCTATGGAACTCGTAAAACGGTTATTAGCATTTCAATATGATAGATACAAGGTCAAAGATAGCACCACATATCATATATATACACACACTCACGTACACATGCACACCCTACCGTGTTTCATTGCTAAATTTTCCTAATTTAACTATTTAGTTAAAATAGGAAGTAGTAAGTAAGTAAAGTCGTCGGGGCGGCCTAATGTCGGTAGGTGCTATTCAGCAAGGGTGTCTATCCTCTTTTCTCTAACGCTGGACCAAGGAGATTA
>CM042169.1:35761705-35764205 GCA_023376005.1 Doryteuthis pealeii
GCCGTAAATGACTATGGGAATTTTGACATCGGTTAGGACCTAGTATCTGTTATTGATAGACACATAATCTCCATTATAATAAGATTATATACATCTAGCCTCAATCGGTAGAGCATCCACCTAGGAACCACAAGGTTCCGGGTTCGATACTGACCTTCGCCAATTTAGCGCATCAGTAGTGCAGCTTAGATATGTACGGTTAAGTGGGGGAGTTGATGGTAGATGTGGCGTCCCACCACAAAATCAATCTCCCCCAAATCTAGCACTAGTGAAAGGGGATAAACACCCTCGATGTCCGGCTGATACCGACAATAGGCCACTCCGCCAACTTTACTATATATATGAATCTATACAAGACAAAACGTGACCCGCTGGGTCACCCATTCAGCTCTGGCTAGATAATTGAGATTCGGAAAAAAATGTTTGCAAAGCGAATACAATTTTTCAAAAATGAATACTGCCGACAAAACATTAAAATCATTTAGTAAGTTTTTAAGAAAGGGAATGTTTGACCTAATTCAAGCTCCCGGTTGCCGGGAAATCAAACATAGATATACATTTCAATTTCTCCTGTCTGTCTGTGTGTACTCTCCCAGAAAAAAACTAATATATAACGAGGAGGTTATCAAGAGATACACAGAGAGGAAGAAAGTGATAGTAGAAAGTAAAGTCAGAGATTGGTCAGTTTTTGACTAATTAATTAGAACCAATTAAAACAGATTTTTTCAAACATATTTCAAACCTACAAGTAAAGAATAATTAAGTATAATTTCGTGTCATTAAACTAAACAGTCTTGTTGACTTTAGGAAACAAAGTTGATTTTCTCAGCTTTTGTATAATAATTATATACATAAAAAGATTGAATAATCACGTCAAGCAAACTCGGCGAATACCGCGTTCGACGTGCTGAAAACTGTACAGCCGTTTCGACCTAATTAGGTCTCAGCAGCAGTGTATACCTCGATCTCTCCCCGACAGATATCGAACAGGAGAACACAGAATGCAGAGAAAGAGACCTTACCTCTAGGCCACCGGCCCACGCCACACACGATACTCGCCAAATCAACTTGTCAATGATAAATGCGCCACTACTATAACCTGATGTATCGTGTAGCTGCATCCACAACATAACAGAAAGTATGGTTACCTCTCGGAGTCATGACTTCCGAGAGATAACCGTGTCCTCTGTTATGTCTCTGTTGTAGCGTGGTCGTTGGCCTAGAGGTAGGGAATCTGGCTCTGCGTTTTGGGTTCTCCGGTTCGATATCTGTCGGGGAGAGAACGAGGTATACACTGCTGATGAGACCCAATTAGGTCGAAACAGCTATACAGTGTTCCGCATGTCGCACGCGGTATTCGCCGAGTTTGCTTGTCGTGCTTATTCAATTATATATATATATATATATATATATATATATATATATATGAATAAGATATAATGAAAAAACAAAAGATGTTTACAACTGAAATAGGCTCATCAGGAGAGAAGTGTGCAAAACCGTTTGACTAGCAGCGTTCTGTTTTTTAATAACGGTTTTCCCGTCTTATTTTGTTGATGACCGACCCACGTGCGGTTGATGCATTATAATGCGAAAGGGTCCTCTATATAGTTGAGGATGGGCCGGTGTTGCTTTTTAAACCGTCGAGAGATTTGGCCCGAAACGGTTTTGCACACTTCTCTCCTGATGAGCCCATTTCAGTTGTAAACATCTTTTGTTTTTCATTATATCTTATTCATACTGTCGGATTAATTTCCATTTTATTTTCTCTATATATAGAGAGAGAGAGAGAGAGGTTTTCACAACGAATGAACATGCTACTATCAGACACACTCGCCTATTTAACAGCATACACAATGTATCAACAATTTCTTCAAATAATAAATTTTCTCCTGAAGATAGGTCGAAACTAGTTGAGATTATATTCCTCTTAAAAATAATTCCACTATATATATATATATATATATATATATATATATACTAGTTGACATTTCCAGGAATGTTGGGAATCTTCGCAGTTCCTAGAATGCACCTGAAAATGCTAGCGAACCTGGGTGTCCATAATGGTTTCCCAATATCAATCTTTGCTAGGTTTATCTATGGAAGATCATGTAAGAGTTCTTTTTAAAAACAATTAAATTACGCATTAGTAATAGTTTTTTTTTTTCATGAAGATAAAATACGGAACATTGAATGAAAATACAAGACCAGTTTGTTGGAAATTAACAAGGTTTTATTTAACATATGTAGAAACTGCTTCCACCCTAAAAGTTACTTAATTAGCTCAGCGTTTTGTGCGTGCGTCCTGATCGCACGAATCCCAATCCAAAAGCATCATGGCGGAAACCCCACTTCTGGGTTTCCCATCAGTCCCCTACTGATCAAGGGAAGTAACTTTAGATTTCGTTATGTCTGAACCTTACAAATATTATTAAATTAAACATTCAATAAAATTTACGGTAAATTGTGAGAGAGGGGGAAGAGGAGTCACTACTATTGA
>CM042169.1:35769205-35776705 GCA_023376005.1 Doryteuthis pealeii
TCTTTCCACCCTCTCTCCCTTCTCTGTGTGTGTATTCCCACTGTGTCTGTGTGTGCGAGCGTTGAAAAGATTGAGAACCGGTAAAGAATGAAAACTTGTGTTTTTATTACAGGGGAAAGGATTAAGATTAGGGCGAACGGAGAGATAGAGAGAAATAAACGAAAGAGGGAAGGAAATTAAGAAGAAGAAGAAGAAGAAGAAGAAGAAGAAGAAGAAGAAGAAGAAGAAGAAGAAGAAGAAAAGAAGAATAGCGGAGAAAATTAGAGTAGCGAAAGAAAGAAAGAAATAATGTAATAGTGAAAGAGAAAGAAAGAAAAAAGAAAGAAAAAGAAAAGAAAAGAAGAAGAAGAAAGAAAAAAAGAGAAAGCGAAAGAAAAAAGAAAGAAAGAGAAAGAAAGAAATAAATTAGAGAAAGCAAAATAAAGAAAGAAAAAAGAATAAAATAGAGAAGCGAAAGAAAGAAAGAACGAAAGAAAGAAAATAAGAGAAAGCGAAAGAAAGAAAGAAAGAAAATTAGAAAAAGCAAAATAAAGAAAGAAAAAAGAAGAAGAAAGAGAAAGCGAAAGAAAGAAAGAAGAAAAGAAAGAAAGAAAGAAAGAAAGAAAATTAGAGAAAGTGAAAGAAAGAAAAGAAGATTAGAGAAAAAGAAAGAAAGAAAGAGAAAGAAAAGAAAGAAAGAAGAAAGAAGATTAGAGAAAGCGAAGAAAGAAAGAAAGAAAGAAAAGAAAGTGAAAGAAAGAAAAAAAGTTAGAAAAGAAAGAAAGAAAGAAGAAAGAAGAAAGAAGGAAAGAAGAAGAGAAAGAAAGAAAGAAAGAAAAAAGAAAAAAGAAAGAAAGAAAGAAGAAGAAGAAAGAAGAAGAGAAGAAGAAAGAAGAAAGAAGAAGAAGAAAGAAAAAGAAAAGCGAAAAAAAAAACAAAAAAAAAAGAGAAAAAGAAGATTGGAGAAAACGAAGAAAAAGTAGACTATAATTAATAAACGCGAAAGAAGAAAATAAAATAAAATAAAATCTTAATAAAAGGAAAATTAAAAAACAACAACAACAACAACCTCAACAAAACTGATAACTGGATCCGATTTTATAATAAAAAAGCCCCTTACAAGTGAGAAAAGTAAAAAGGAATGTTAAGATAAGATTGCGATATAAATATAAAGTTGAAAGAAAGAAGTTGAACAAGAGAAAAGTGAAGTGAAAATTGTAAAACTCTGTGTGTGTCAGATTGTGTGATAGCGCGAATGAAAGAGAAAGCTGATAAAGAGATGAAGAATTGAGAAGAATGGGGGGAATCTTCGGTGAGGAGAAAGAGAGGGAGTGAGGGGAGGTAAGAGAGAGAGAAGAGAGAGAGAAGGGAGAGAGAGAGAGGAGAGAGAGAGAAGAGGAGAAAGAAGAATGTCCACGATATTTAGGAAAAATAACGTGAAGAAATAAAGCCTGAAAAAGAGTGAACACGGAGGGGGAAAAGTTAAGTGATTATTATAGAAGAAGAAGAAGAAGAAGAAGAAGAAGAAGAAGAAGAAGAAGAAGAAAGGAGGAGGAGGAGAAGTGAAAATTGTAAAACTGTGTCAGAAAGAATGAAAGAGAATGTTGATAAAGAGATAAGAAAGAATTGAGAAGAATAGGGGTAAAATTTCGGTGAGGAGAGAGAAAGGAAGAGAGGGGGAGGTGAATAGATAGATAGATAGATAGAGAGAGAGAGAGAGAGAGAGAGGGAGAGAGAGAGAGAGGGGGGGAGAATAACGCGAAGAAATAAAGTCTGAAAAAGTGAACACGAAAGGTGAAAAAGATAAATAACAATTATTTGAAGAAGAAGAGAAGAAGAAGAAGAAGAAGAAGAAGAAAAGAAGAAGAAGAAGAAGAAGAAGAAGAAGAAGAAAGAAGAAGAAGAAGAAGAAGAAGAGAAGAATCAGTATTATGAGAGCTACATGAACTAATAGAAGAAGAAGAAGAAGAAGAATAAGAATAAAGAGAAGAAGAAGAAGAAGAAGAAGAAAAGAAGAAGAAGAAGAAGAAGAATGGTAGTGGGTGGATTATTTAGAGAGTCACAGAATAAAGTAAAAAGAGAATGGAATAATAAGAGAGTGAGTGGGAGAGTAAGTGTGAGAGAGTGAATACATGGAAATGATTAATGAATTCAACTTGAAGAAGTAAAGTAAAGAAATGAAAAGAGAAAGAAGAGAGAGAGAGAGAGAGAGAGAAGGAGAGAGATAATAAGAAAGGATGTAATCAAAGAAAGAATATAACTTATGAAAAAGAAAACCAAGAAAAGTAAAGAAAGAAAGAAAGAAAGAAAGAAAGAAAGAAAGCTATAAAAAACAAAAAGAAAGAAAAAGGAAAAATCTAAGAATGAAATATAATGTAGGAAGAAAGAGTGAAAGGAAAAAAGAAGGAAAGAAAGAAAGAAAAAAAACTGTAGAAATAAGGAAGGAAAAGAAAAGAAAAGAAAGAAAGTAAGAGTCAAGAAAACGAAAAGAAAAAAAAAAAAATTAAGAAAAATTAAAGAAAAAAAGAAAGAAAGAAAGAAGAATTTAAATAATGAATAATAATAGAGGAAATAAGAGAAAGAAAAAAGAAGAAAAAAAAGAAAATCTAGGAAAAAATTGGATGTAGAAAGCAAGAAAGAAAAAAAGAAGAAAAGAAAGAAAAGAAAAAGAAAAAACTTAAGAAAATTTAATAAATGAATAAAGAAAGGAAATAAATAAAGAAGAATATGAAAAAAAAAAAAAAGAAAAAGTAATGAAGGAATTGAAGAAGGAAAGACATCGAGAAAAATAAATAAATTAATAAATAAATAAATTAATAAATGGAAATAAAGAAAAGAAAATAAAGAATAGATAAATAAATGAAATAAAGAATGACAAATAATATAAGAAAAATAAAGAAGTTATGAAAACAATTATAAGATAAATATGTATTAAGAAAATAAATCCAGAAAACTAAAAAAAATAGATAAATGAATGAATAAAAAGTTATAAAGAGAAAAGAAGAAGAAGAAAGAAAGAAAGAAAAAGAAAGAAAGGGAAAACAAGTAAAAGAAAGAAAAAGAAAAAGACAGAGAAAAGACAGAAAAAACATCAAATAAGTAAAAAGAAAAAAGAAAGAAAGAAAGAAAGAAAGGAGCAAGGAAAGAAGAAAGAAAGAAGAAGTAAGGAAGTAATAAATAAAGAAAAAGGAAATGTTAAAGAAAGAAAGAAAAAAAAGAAAAGAAAAAGAAAGAAAGAAAGAAGAAGAAAGAAAGAAAGAAAAGAAAGAAAGAAAGAAAGAAAGAAAGGAAATGGAAAGCAAGTAAAAGAAAGAGAAAGAAAAAGACAGAGAAAAAAAGGAAACTACCATCAATAAGTTAACTAAAAAAAAGAAAGAAAAAGAAGTAAGGAAGTAATAAAAAAAGAAAAAAGAAATGTGAAAGAAAGAAAGAAAGAAAGAAAGAAAAAAGAAAGAAGAAAAGAAAAAAAGAAAAAAAGAAAAAAGAGTGAAAGAAAAAAAAAAAGAAAAAAAAGAAGAAAGAAGTAAAATAAAAAAAAAGAAAGAAAGAAAGTGAAAGAAAGAAAGAAAGAAAAAAGAAAGAAGAAGAAGAAAGAAAGAAAGAAAAGAAAGAATATGAAAAAGAAAAAAATAACTGGAAATAGTTTGCTAATGCAGAGATTAAAGAGAAAATAACAGAACAATAAAACATAAAGAGAGGAAGAAAGAGAAACAAAGAAAATATAGATAGAAAGGAAAAGACAGAAAGAAAGATAGACATAGAAAGAGAATTAGAAAGAAAGAGAAAAGAAGAAATAACAGAAAGAGAGGGACAGAAAAAGTGAGAGTGAGAGATTGAGAGAGAGAGAGAGAATGAACTATTGACAGAAAGAGAAAGTATAAGAGTTTAGTAAGAAACAAAAGGAGAAGAAATGTCTTTGCGAGTGAAAGTTGATTAAAATTAATAAAAGATGTGAAGTCAACGGAAAGGTGGGGAAAAAACCAACAAAACAAATCCAGATAGATTGAGAAATCAAAAGAAGAAGAAGGGAAGATTAAAAGAAATTCATTCAGAAAAAAGAAGAGGACAAGACCAAGTAAGATTGTATAGCTTAAAATTGCAATGACGGATATATATATATATATATATATATAAATGGATTGGTATCATAGTTATATACATAGACTGGGAAGATCAAACTAGGGTATATATATATATATATATATATATATATATATATATATATATATATATATATTCGTTTATACACTTTTAGTTATACAATCTTGATATGGACAGAGATTGATAACTTTGATATATATATATATATATATATATATATATATATATATATATAACTTACGACTCAATATATATATGTGTGTGAGTGTGAGTGTGTGTGTGTGTGTGTGTGTGTGTGAGTGTTAGAGAGAGAGAGAGAGAGAGAGAGAGAGACGGTGAGAAAGACAGAAGGACACAGAGAGAGAGAGAGAGACAGAGAGAGAGAGACAGAACGAGAACGAGAGAGAGAGTGGAGGGGGGAACGAGAGAGAGAAGAGAGAGAGGAGAGAGGGAGAGAGAACGAGAAAGAGAAGGGAGGAGAGAGAGTGCACACAGAGAAAGAGAGAGGCTGAGAAAAACAGAGAGAGGATGATTAAATAGATAGATAGATAGATAGATAGATAGATAGATTAAGATTAATGGGCTAAGAACAAATGAGATCGTTTTTACCTTGAAAGGGTTAAACCCACTATGAGGGATTAATAAATACGAAACCAATGATAAAACAAAAACGAAGAGAAAAGAAGAAGTAGAGCGCCAACTAAAAGAGAGAGAGAGAGTGGGAAGAAAGTGAGAGATAGAGAAAGTGAGAGAATCTAAGGAAGAAAGAAAGAGAGAGAGAGAAAGAGAGAGAGAAAGAAAGAGAAAAGAGAGAGAGAGAGAGAAGAGAAGAGAGAGAGAGAGAGAGAGAGAGAGAGAGAGAGAGAGAAAAGTAACCGGATCCAATGAAGAGGTAAAAGAAAGAAAGAAAGAACCAAACGAACGCGTACAGAAAGAGTGTATGGAGTAGCAGGCGCCAATTTCTCTTTCTCAGATTCCAGCTTCCTCCCCCCACCTCTCTCTCTCTCTCTCATCATCACCTACGCCGCTAACACCACCACCACCATCATCACCATCATATCTGCTACAACAAGAACAACAACAACAACAGCAACTACTACTGCTACAACTACTACAACTACTACTACTAGGTCTGCTATAGCCACCGACAGCGTTTTAAAGCACCCCCCCAACCCTCCACTCTACAACATGTTATATTACGACAATCATTACTACTACTGAAGCTTGGCAGCGCAGACTCTCTACTACTACCACCTCAGCTGATATAACCGACTACTACTGCTACTAATACTATAGCCAGCGCGATTTTGGCTCGACTGATGCTACAACTCCTATTATTAATACTACTACTACTACTACTATTACTGGAGAGAAAAAGAGATTACAACGCCAACAAGGGCTACCATTGCCAGTGCTACGGCTACCACCGTTTCTGCTACGGCTACTGCTAATATTACTACTACCATAGCCACAGCGTCGTTTCTTCGACATTACACAAGTGTTTTTTTTCTAGTGTGATCGGCCTCCTTACTGGGTTCGTTTTAGAAATATGATTTCGGCTTTTATGACAGTAGTCTGTATATCTGGAGAAATTCTCTACTGATACTATTTCAGCGTGTTTCACACTGGATTCTGTGGATACATACTTCAACTGCCGTTGAACGCAATCTCCCTACACTCATAAAATATGGAGCTTATTACAGGGATATTAACGATTTTATACTGTGTTGACATCGCTTTTGGTGAGTATTTTTGTTCTAAGTAAGCGCGTAACTGACAGAAGTTCTGGAGAAAGAAAAAAAAAGCACATGACACAGAGGCAGGTTAAAACAGAAATTGATAACAATCATATACACAAACAAGGACAACATTACAATCACACGAATACAGGCACATAAAAGCATGCACGCACACACACATGCAACCAAATTCCTTTCTCTCCTTTTTTTGGTTCTGAAAAAAAAAAAAAAAAAAAAAAAAAAAAGAAACAAAAATATATTTAAAAACATTTACAGGAAAAATATATAAAAAAAAAAAACCTTCGGTATTCTAACTATTTTTAAAATTACTATCTATCTTATTTACTTATCTAACATAATTATTATTTTTTATATATTTATATATTTATCTATTTTGTATTCTAAATACTTTCCCCTGTTATAGCATTTGCAAAAGCTCCGTGTAGACGCGTTTGCGTACCCGACAAAAACGCCAACCCAACGACTCCTTCTCCTCTCCAAATATACCTACCTTATCTACCAATGTATCTGCCTACATAGTTAAAATCGCAGGATCTTTGTTTTCAAAATGATCGACTGGTTCGAGCTACGTTACATCTTAGTCTTCGATAATCAAAGCCGAAAGTAAATTTTACAACTAAAAACACCCCCCTGACCGTGTTGTATTCATTATTCGTACATAACACACTCCAATACCACACGGTGTGCCGCTGTACGATTTAACACATCTGAATTGCTGTACACACACGCAGATGTCTTGTTTATTTTGCTGTGTATGGTGTCGCTAGATACATTTAATAGTACTTTGTTAGTACAGTGTATTAATTATGATCTAATGTTTCAAACATTGATTGAATAACTGAGTGCAAAGCGAAATATGTATTCCTTCAGCACGTCGACTTTAGAGCTATGACAAGAAGACGACTCGAACTATATCTCTCTCTTTTCTTACCTTTATAGGAACTGTTATTATATTTATTATTATTTCAATTCGGCTGTGTACAACTAGAATCGAAAATATATCTGCAAGATTTTACTTACTTATTTATCTATTTAGATCCAAGCTATACTAGTGGTACCGATACCAATTTTAATCAAAACAAAAAAAAAGCGTTGGTTCTACCAAACAATAAAATCGTCAAATAGAATTCTTTCGCGACAACGTTGTCGTTTCCTTTTTTTAAACTATTTTTTTCTTTCTTTTTTAAAATTCTAATATTGATCGTTCCTCTGCTCTTTTGTCTATCAAAAACAAATATGAAATTTTTAAGTCATTGTGGAATTCGTAAAGTCTTAAAACAACAACAATGAAAGGTTTCCACATTCTAAGTGTGTCCCCCCCCCTCATCCAATAAAAAAAAAGATAAAGAAAAAATTAGCGGAAAGACAAATGACTAAAATTGACGATGGATTTACAAACTATTCGTCAATCATTTCTTTAATTGATTATTGTAATATTCCTTCTTTCTTTCTTTCTTTCTTTCTTTTTTAATTTTTTTTTAAATAGATTTTTTAAATTCCCTATCGGGGGGACAATAGTCTAAAGTTCAATGAAGATAATTAGGATTATTTATTAAAAGTTTTTTTTTTAAATTTTTATTTAATACGGAATTCCATAGTTTTTATCTTAATTTCTTTTAAGGATCGTCTCATACTTCTTATGTGTGCGCGTGAACAACAA
>CM042169.1:35786705-35794205 GCA_023376005.1 Doryteuthis pealeii
TCAAGGATAGCAGTTAGAATGGAAATCCACTGGATCTAAAGTCCATCTAGTATGGGTGTTTGTATGTGTATATAAATGTGTATATAAATACATACAAACACATACACAGAGATATGTACATATATACAAAGTATGCCAAAAATATCAATAATTTTTGTACTTCTTGACACACCTTGTATTCTGAAAAAATAACGTTCAATTCATTGTTCATTTCTACATTGGTAAATACATCTTCAATCTCGATACTTTTATGACACACTTTCTATATATATATATATATATATATATATATATATATATATATATATATATATGTACCAAGGCTTCTCTAATTTGTATTCATAAAATGTTGGTAGAGCAGATGTATTCATGCTTTTCCCCTGGGCATTAGCACAAAGTGAAAGTCAAACGAGCGCGTTCAGATATTAAATTGAGATGACAGAGAGGGTAAAAAATCTCTCTATATATATATTTCCCTCTCTCTCTCTCTCTCTCTCTCTCTTCTCTTTCTCTCTCTTTCTCTCTCTTAACACATACACATACATACACACACATATACGCATATATATATATATATGTATATGAATTTATATATGTGTATGTCTATCGTTTATTATTATTATTATTATTATTATTATTATTATTATTATTCCATAAATCATCTCGACTAATATCCTTATCTTTGATGTTTAACCGATACGTCGTGATCACAGATCCGGTTATTTGTCCCTTTTATCTATCGTGTAATGCTTCGATACGGTTGAAAGGAGTTTACATTTGACCCAGTAGCTGTAAGCAGGATTCGAAACCAATACTGGCCTAAATTTCAAACTTTGAAACCCCCACCCATCCACAACCACCACCACCAACAACAACAACAACAACAATAGACAAGATCCGAGAAATGGAACTTTACGATTTTCCTAAACAACCGGGATTATTATTCTTGCAAATATATATATATATATATATATATATATATATATATATATATATATATATATATATATGCACTACCCCCGGGGTAACATTTATCTATATTAGCTGAATACACAAGTTTTGAAACCGTTTATCTCAAATCTTGTTATTAAAAAAAATAAATAGAGCGCTGTGAACTTTTGCACACGTCTCTTATTTTGCTCTAGAGTAGTGGTTGACAAGCTTTGTCGATAGAGGCTGGTTTTCCAGGAGTGCTACACGCTTATGAGAGGCTAGGTTACGCTTAAGATATAAAACTCATCATCATGAGTAACACTAGTGAGTGGGTGTAACGCTTTGCGTAACGGTTATACTCGTGGGAAATGGAATCGGTGACCCCAGTTCAAATCCTGGACGAGGCTTTTTGCATTTCACTTCGCACCGATGCCTTTTGGATTGGCATGAATCCATCAGTCCCTGCACAACATCTAGGGGGAATAGTATAGCTATCTGGGTCTAAAGACTAAAAAAAATGGTTTTGTGTCACATCCTGCCCGTAGCTTAGGGTTTGGTTAAATACATGCTTCTGTGGTGACTTCAATTCTAACCTGTGAGGCCGGGTGTCGAGTTAGGCTAATCTGAGGAAATAAATCTATCTATCTATCCATCTATATATAAGACATATTCTGTGTAAATCTATGTCTCTCTCTCTCTCTTCTCTCTCTCTCTCTCTCTCTCTCTCTCTCTATATATATATATATATATATATATATATATATATATATTATATATAATAAATTCTTAGTAAATCCCTCTCTTAATGTTTTTGTAAATTTATCTGTCACATTCTTTCCAAATCTATCTATCTATCTATCTATCTATCTATGTAACACATTATTTATAAATCTATCTAACACATTGTTTTGGTAAATCTATCTATTCATCTATCATTATTCTTTGCAAAATATCTATCTATTTGTCAATTTCATTCTTTGGAAATATATCGCTCTATCTCAATCTTTACAAATCAATAAATCTATCTATCTATCTATCTATCTATCTACGTAACGACATATGAAAACAGGCACACGGACACAGAGATTTCTGCTGTTTTCTTGAAGTAGTGAAAATGGATTTTTAACAGTTTCATTAAAACCCGATACAGCCGCTGTGGATATAGTTATTTACTGAGCTTAGGTTAGATGCAGCACAAGACCAGAAGTATGAGGCACCCAGTGAGTATCGAACTCACTACTAATGTTCTGCTAATCTAGCTTGCTAACCATTATAACAGTGTGGATGTATTTTCAATAAAATCGGGGAAATAATCCAGTGTCTCTCTCCTATCTATCTATCTATCTATCTATCTATCTGTCTGTCTATCTGTCTGTCTATCTATCTATCTATATTATATTGCCCTTTCGGTTATAATTTCTCTCCCTCTTTTATTATTATTTTCTATGACATTGTCCTAATTTCTTCCTCGTATTTCACGTATAGACAAATAGATACACACGTGAATGTGTCTTTTTAAGGAAATGGTATAGTTTTCACTGTATCTGTCATTTTATCAATCTCCCAGTTTGTGTGTGTGTGTGTGTGTGTGTGTGTGTGTGTGTGTGTGTGTGTAGTGTGTGTTTAATTGGGAAAAAAATAATATGATTCCAATATATATCCAGATTAGATATAGATATAGATAGAATACCTAGATACATAGAGAGATACATATGATGATACCTAGATAGATATAAAGATACCTAGATAGATAGATAGATAGATAGATAGATAGATATGACGATACCGAGATAGATAGATAGATAGATATGAAAATACTTAGATTGATCGATAGATATAAAGAGACCTAGATAGATAGATAGATAGATAGATAGATAGATAGATAGATATGAAGAGACCTAGATAGATAGATAGATATATAGATAGATATGAAGAGACCTAGATAGATAGATAGATATAAAGAGACCTAGATAGATAGATAGATAGATAGATATAAAGAGACCTAGATAGATAGATATAAAGAGACCTATATAGATAGATAGATAGATATAAAGAGACCTAGATAGATAGATAGATAGATATAAAGAGACCAAGATAGATAGATATAAAGAGGCCTAGATAGATAGATAGATAGATATAAAGAGACCTAGATAGATAGATAGATAGATAGATAGATATGAAAAGACCTAAATAGATAGATATAAAGGGACCAAGATAGATAGATAGATAGATAGATATGAAGAGACCCTAAATAGATATTAAGGGACCTAGATAGATAGAATGGTACATAGAAAGAGACCTAAATAGATAGATATGAAGAGACCCAGAAAGATTGATAGACAGGAAGAGAGATAGATACATAGATAATATGAAGATAGATCGATTGATCGATAGATATATAGATAGATAAATTGATATCATCATACTGAGAAATGATTGATAGATCGAAAGGCAAAAAAAAAAAAATTGGTCAAGTTCAACGGTTGGTTTACAGTTATCACCAACTAAATGCACACAGTCTTCCGCTTGAAATCATCGCCACACATACGCGCACATTCTCCCTCGACGTGTGCAGCATCTTCACGTTGGAAGGAAGCGGCAAGAGATGCGTGTTCAATACATGCACGCACATGGATGCAAAACTCCGGATCAGACATCCAGAAAAGATTTACGATTTGAAGGCGATTCGTTGTTTGACGTTACACAAATGCAAATAGACGTGTACACATTATTTATAAACGTGTACACATTAGATTATACATGTACACATTTACTGTTTAAAAAAATCTTGATGCTCCCCAGATTTATGTCGTGTAGAGGAAACAAACTGAAACTATTCTCGTGACTATGTGTACTTATATGGTCGTATATTTTCGTATGCTAATGATTGAACGGATCTTGTGTCGCTGTATATATATATATATATATATATATATATATATATATATATATATATATATATATAACCCAGTTAGTTGGTAGTTGGGAATAAATTTATTATGCAGGGATATTTATTTCTTTTTAAAAAATTACAAAATATTATAAATTATACTATATATACGGTATAGTCCATAATTTGGAGGATCAATTGATCAAATAATTGGGGAATTAATGGGCCGGGTTATAAGCTCAGTCGGTAGTAAGAGAACGATTGCGTGCATACGAAGCACACAGACAAGTTGTTTCCGTAGTTCTCTAAGTGGCTACTCGGGCCGCTCGACAACACAATATCAGCGTTTATGATGAGGAGAGGAGACTATAGTCGGTATAATGTGCTGTAATATTGAGAGTTGTGCACCTCGGTGCTACGGTATGTGCACGCACTTCTTCGAACACACTTCATAGATGCATAAATTATGACAATCTCTCTTGGTCCCTAAATTGACGCTATATAGTGAGTAATGATGGGGATATACTGCGCCTCGCCGATTGGCTGGATACCGAAGTATAATTTAATGTTCAATGTAAGGCACAACGCCGACAACTTGAATACTCACGATAAAACGAGCAAATAACATACTCAGAGGCAGAGACCACAGAGGCTTCACTACGGGTCTATGAATACTGTTATATGCAAAATTTATTTTCAATTCGTATATCTAAATGTAGTACTATTAATAATATATATATATTATTAATTTGTGATTTTGGAAAAAGTACCTGTAAATAAAATTCCGAGATGTCAATATATAGAAGTGCTCAAGATGAGTAATAAAAAAAACACAAGATAGTAGCGAATGAACTTTTTTTCGATTTGAGGTGGTATGATACTAGTCACATATATCATATATGAAACTAAGATATTATATTATACTAGTACTATATCATTAATAATATATCATTATATATATATATCATTCAATTATCTAAATATATAATTAATTTTCAACTTATAGGGTATATTAAACTTAAAAAAACAAATTCAGGCAATATGGGAATAATTTTATCTTTCAACTATTTAATCTATAACTTTATTATATTAATCTTTACATTTGCGACACCACGTGTTTCAGATCTTTCTATATCTTCTTAGGCATAGATTAATCATATATGTTTAATATATTCCCTATTTTGAAAACAGCGATTACTAAATTTACTTAAACTCACAAAAAGTTAATATAATATAAGCCAGATTGAGGATATTACTATATACTGATAGTATATATCTAATTACATATATATATAATAGAGTACTATTAGTTACGTATACTATACATTAAATATAATAAGGCTTCTTTATATATAACGTGTGTGTGTTCACTATGGGAGCTAAAAAATAATGCTTAGAACTCATAAAAGTCATCAATTTTTAGCAAATCATATAACAAGTGATTCGCACGCCATATTGGACTCTCAAATAAACTATGAATAGGTGAAGTATATAGGGTCGATGTTAAAACTTTTATTTTTGCCCATGATATCTCCCGCTTCCTAAATACCTCTGTTAATCTTCAGATTTCAGATTTCATTACTTTTCCTATCTTTTATTTATCTTACTAGTTTTTATGCATCGACATAGTGGGTTGAGGGGCGCTCGCGCCTTAAGCTACGCTATCTTAATAGGTATTTATAGTTACAGATATTCAAGAGAGAGTGGTATCTTCTATATGCTCAGGAATTAGCTTCCTCCCTAGCGGTTATATGAATATATATATATCTTATATACATATATATACATATAAATTGTCTTTTTCTTTTGGCAATACTATACAAGTTTTCATTTTTTTAGATAAATATATATATCCTTATAAACTCCATTCCAGCCACAACTACAATATGCAAAACTAATCTCCTTTGAAATGTATTATTGTATCCTACATCTATCTGCTTGGTACGATCTTTAGAAAAGTCAATTTACTCACAGGCCCACACCGAGCCCCGCTTATAGTAGTACTATTATTATATATATATATTCCTATTATTTTTTACTAAATAATATAATTTTTTTTCTATATTATAACCTGGTTTGAATTATATGTATGGTAAGTATATAGTATACTTTATTTTATGTTTTTATATATAATCAAAAATCCTAAAATCAACAATAGCCAGTTCTCTGCAGACACGCCTACCGGGTTTATCTCTCCAGAGTGACACACACGCGCACTCACTAGCTGATACACACAACCACTGCTATTATTGAGTATTAATATATATATATAATTAAAAATTTAATATCATATATATATAATATATTATAATTATATATATATATATAATTACCAAAAGTCCAGAGAAAGAAATCTTCTTACGACATGATTTTTTTATTAATAAACCTCACCACTGTCGTAGTTTGAGAGAAGTCAAATGTGTGCCTCTTAATTGTTAGAGTTCACAGAGAGCAAATCTAATAATAATAAAGAAATAACCAAAAGACTTAGAGTTTTGCATATTGATGGTGTATGATTGTGGATAGGTTTGTGTCGTATAAGCTGCCCTTGAAGATAGATCGTTAGTTAAGTGCATAACAATCTCTATGATCTTTTTGTTATTTCGTGTATAGATCTTAATTATATACTGTAGTGTAGACGTAGAGAGAGTAGAGAAGAGTACGAGAGGAGGAAGAGATGTACGTAGATGTATGTAGAAGAGAGAGAGTAGTAAAAAATAGAGAGAGGTAGTAGTTATATAACTCATTAGAGAGATATAATATTTAAAAGTTTGTTTGTATATTTATAAATGTGACGTACAGTCCGAGATTTTTAATGATATAAGAACCGTAAAAACTTAATTACTCCAGCTATTTTGATGATTAGGGTGTTGTCGAAAACTGAGTTATTCTTTAAAATAAAATCAAAACGGAAAGAAAAAAAAAAAGATAGTACGCTGGGTTTCATAAAAAAAACCCGCAACTTTTTATTAAAAACATTCCAAAAACTTCATCAATCATATCGAAGAAATTCATCCTTTTCGAATACTAATCACAACTAGATATTCATGTTTCCACGCCTCAATTTCCTGATTATCATACTCTGTTCCTCGAACCTAAGCTAGAGACCAAGCTAATATACATATAATATATAAATATGTAAATATAAAAACAATATATAAGTATAGGCTATATAGTACTATATATATAGAGTACATATAATACGTTATATAATATAATCATCATACGTTCACCATCTGTTTCATAATCATGAAGGGTGCATATATTGGAGCACTTAGTGTGCATTCATTCTCTTACTCCAAATCAAGCAATCTTCATATCTAATACAGCTTTTCGTCTTGTACAGGCTGGGCACATAATAATTCGTCAGATGGAAATCAGATATCGATCGATTTAACATAAAATGTAAGCGACAGTTAAGAAAGTAAACAATAAACATGGCTTGTTATCAAAGATCAGCGCACGCTCTGACATTAGCCTACACAAGCCTAAGAAGCAAATTCGTAATTTCTGTTCACGACGGAAACAGCAATTTACATGTTTCGTAATTATATTACTAGTTGATATTAGTCATGGTACATATTCAACTAAAATTACTACGGGCAACGCTGATCTATCTATCTAATCTATGTTCGTGGAATCTATATAAAGCTATCCTGTACATATCATTGTAATGA
>CM042169.1:35806705-35809205 GCA_023376005.1 Doryteuthis pealeii
TTGTTTATGTGAGTATAAAAATCAAATACGATAAAGGATAAACAGAGTAACATTATCACACATACTCACATATAGAAATGCACATAAACATCACTGCACACACAACTATATCTAAGTTTAGTATTTGTATTAAATAATAAATGCACAATAACGTTTTACCGTGCATAAATCTAGTTTCTTTAAACATGTTTGTCTTTACATATGAAACCAATTATAATTCGATTTTTAAAGCATATACAAGTACTAATAAATACGCATGGGTCCAATAAAGTTTACTATAAAAATAAACTAATATAAAATATATATATATATATATATATATATATATATATATATATATATTATCATTTGGCAACACCTCCTGGTTAAAAATGAGACTATCCACCAAATCGTCCAAGGTGAAATAAAAAAAATGTAAACCCTGATTATCTGGTGTTGCTTATTCGTCGAATTCTTATTTCTTATTAGTGTCGACACCTCAACTAGATAATGACCATACCGATTTTATTATTAACAAATAATGGGAAGAAAAATGACATGCTACACAGAAAAATATTATAAGAAAGAGAGAAAAAAAAGGGATGGTGACCCCGCGGAAGCGAGAACGCTAGACTGTTTCAATCAAACTTAATGAAAAGTTGAAAAGAAGGAAAAAAGAAAAAATGAGTGAGAGAGAGTTAAATGATAATTATTATACTTATTACACATTGAAGTATTTCGCAATAGCTCTTAAGTAAACATGTCAAACATGTTGTAAAAGGCTGGTTTAAATCAATCGGTAGAGCCTCCGCCTAGGAACCACATGTTTCCTTGTTCGATACCGGCCCTCGCCCACTCAGCGTATGAGAAGCACAGAGATATGTGCAGTAAAGTGAGGAGCTGATGGTAGGTGTGGCGCACCCCCTCAGACACTGAAACAATTTCCTTAGTTTAGCGCTAGAGAAAAGGAGATAGACTCCCTCGCTGTCTGGCTGATAGCGATATTAGACCAACCGGACGACTTCTTACTGTGGTATATTCACAGGTCCTGCTAGTATACGTTCTTTCTGCTTATAGTAAAATGTATAGCCATACGCACGCAGTACATTAATATGATACACGTACTTCAATTCCATACGAAAAATGTATTAAAATGATTAAACTCTTTTTTGTCAGTAATACTCGTCTTCACACATAGTCTCTCATGTGATTTGTCATCTCGATTCAAGTTTCGAACTAGTGAAAAAAATAGGTGATATTAAAGACAGCATAGTCTTGGAAATCGGGCGTAAATTCAATTCCTGGCTGAAACTCCGAAAAACATGGCCTTGTGCCAGATAATTTTTTTGCTGACAGGGAAAAATTTGTGTCCGTTTTGAGTTGTAGTTATCGGTATTTATCATAATGTTTTAACGTAAACTAAAACTTAAAATCTTTTTTAATTTAAAAAAAAGGTTGTGATGTCAATATATATCTACATGTCTTTTTATTTACATATATACACAACTGGTTATTTTTAGATAAGGGCTATATATATAAATACATATATATGTATATAATTATATGTTTATAAATATATACGTATATGTATATAAGTGTATATATAGATTTATGTGTGCCTGTGTATATTATTTAGCTGTGCTTGTTTAAGCATGTATTTATGAATTTTGAGTATCTCTCTCTATATATTTAGATATGATTATTATATTCATATATATATAATATATATATATATATATATATAATATATATAATATATATATATAATATATATATACATATAAAGCACCTCAAAACGAACTCTACACAAACAGAGACTTTAGACTGTTTCTAAACTGAGATATTTTGTTCGCCCAAACCAAACCTAAATACAAATACTGAATCCTAGGCTGTCATTCTTAGTAAAACATGCCTACAAGAGAACCTGCTGCCTTTATTTACATCCCCCCACACAAACACATGCATGTATATGTGTATGTATTCAATATATATGCATGTATATATATTTCAATATATATGCATGTATATATATATTTAATATATATGCATGTATATGTATATTTCAATATATATGCATGTATATATGTATTTCTATATATATGCAAACATTTATATTTATTCATATATATGTATACTATATATATATATATATATATATATATATATATTCATATACATTCATATATACATACATATATATGTATATGTGTATGTGTGCGTATTTTGGCATCAGATTCCCGTGTCTAATGTATATTTTTTTGTATATTATATAATTTCAAACGTTCTTTTAGATATTTATCGAACTATTATTGTCACCTTTTTAAAAGTGTATCTTTATATTATCAGTTAATTAAGATAGTACTGTTTTATTATTTTTTATTTTTTAATATTGACGATGGAATTTTCTAACTTGGTAATCGGAATATCTTTCGTTCCAATATCTTGCTACCTAGTGATCTCACGCACCAGCAGATGCATGTGCAGGCATGTGTGTGCACAGAATTCTAATTGTATTTTCCTT
>CM042169.1:35814205-35816705 GCA_023376005.1 Doryteuthis pealeii
TAGGGATTATTAAAATACATGAATTTGCACCTACTAAACATGCAATCACCATACAGTGTGAATTTTAAAATCCTATGTAGAATCATTCCTTACAACCAGTTTTCCATACCTTACACTTATATATATATATATATATATATATATATATATATATATATATATATATATATTACACGAATGTTGTGTGTGTGTTTTTCTATGTCGAAAAGAAGGCTTTATATTTCTGTGCCGACTGCTCCTCTGCGTACGCTCACACTAAGTTCAAAGTGCGTGTGTGTGTGGCGAGCTGAAGAAAGTTGGCAGCCAGTCCTGTCGAAATATATCGATCTATTCTTTCGTCAGAATCCACTCGCCGATGAACACGAGTCGAACACAGAAAGAATCATGGCAACATTGAAGGTTGCGACGGGATTTTCTTAACGATAGTCTCGTAAAATAACCCCCACCAAAAAAAAAAAAAAGAAGATGGATATTTTATAGACTGAGAAATTATTAGAACTAACTTTAAAAAAAATTAAAACGAAATTAAAACAAAACAAAATGAATGAGTAAAAAAGAAAAAAAGAAAGAATGAGAACGAAAAGAAGGAAAATAACTAGAAAAATGAAAAGAAAGACTCTTGTTATTATTCTCTGCTGTATTTAAATTAAACGAACGTTTTAGTTGTTGTTACGAATGGTTCGTATAAAAATAATAACAAAGTTTAACATTCACCGTCTATCTGCCTATCTGTCTGTTTGTCTAATAGAAGAAACATAAAGACGAATTTTAATTTCATATTTATTTGCTATCTCTAAGTGTTTCTTTCCGTTAATCTCCTCCTCCCTTCATCTATCTATCAATCTATCTATCTTTCTATCTATTACATATTTGTATGTATGTCTATATGCGTCTATCTACCTAAGTTTATAATAAATCCTCAAATATAACAAGCAGTATCTAAATGTATGGTTCATTTTTATCTATCTATCTATCTACCACATGTTTGTATGTATGTCTATCTGTCTATCTATCTATCTATCTATTTCAATAAAAAAATATAATATAACAAGTAATATCGAAATCTAAGGGTTGTTTATAACTATCTGTCTTTTTTATTTTTTATTTAAGTTTACAATAAATCCTCTAATAAAACAAGCAATATCTAAATGTAAGGTTTCTATCTATCTATCTGTCTATCTATCTATTTATCTATCACATGTTTCTCTGTTGAGAAATTGAAGTATGGGCGAGCTTCAGATACGCTTATGTTTATAAGTACACTAAAAACATAGTAAACAGTGCTCAATATCATTGATGAATCATTTATATTTAAGTTAAGGTAGCGTGGAGATGGGGTCTAACAAGTCGGAAGATCGCATAGGCGAGAAACTGCCAGTAACCAGGCGCCGCTGAATCCATATCTACGCTACCTTAACTCATATATCTGTATATTATATATATAATATATATATATATATATATATATATATATATATATATATTTAAGTAAAGTTTATTATAAGATAAATCTTATTATTTGCTCTCCTAGGTATTGAGCACTTTTTAATTATTAGCTTAAGTCACTTGGCGGGTTTGTGTGTGTATAATATATATATATATATATATATATATATATATATATATATATTTATATATGCATATATTTGTTTTTTTTCTTTTGGTCAAGATATAGTACTAATAGATTATTTTTGTTGGTACGATTATCTTGGTCTTTTTCTTTTTTTCTTCCGTTTGATGTTGGTATATTTTTACAATCAAACTATTTGCTGTTTTTTTTTCTCGCTGCGAGGATTTACCAACAAGTTTGGTATATTATTATATATATATATATATATATATATATATATTATATATATATATAATTATCTTCTTTGTTTTATATTCATCGATCGATATAGTTGATTTTCCATCCGTCCTCTTTATCTCTTTCTCCTTTTGTCACTGGTCTATTTCCAACATTATATCTATTAATCCATGGACGGTTTTGCATTTCCCACCTCACGCCCCATTGTTTCTATAAATCGTTCTGTTATTTTCCTTTGAAATCAAAAACTCGTACATCAATCCTATCCTTTTTTTGTTGTTGTTTCTCTCTTCTCTAGATCGTTTTATCGAGGGGTCCGCTATATTTTACGGAGAACCTACTAAAAATGTAAAAAAGAAAACAAATACTGACCTTAATATGAGCATGGGCAAAAATGTCACATTAGAACGGGAAGATATAAAACTAGCATTTTTAAATAACTATATCTATTCAATACACACACACAACACACACACCACACACACAACATATATATATGTATGTATATATATATATATATATATTATATTATATAATATATATATATATATTATTATATATATATTTCATGTTATCATATCATCGGTCATTTTTAATTATTGAATGATAACATTTAATCAATAAGATCAAAACTAAATTGTGTCCTTTTCCTTATTATAAAGATATTAAGTGTATAGGCGTTTTTAATTCTTA
>CM042169.1:35819205-35833210 GCA_023376005.1 Doryteuthis pealeii
AATTATCTAGCTAATAAAATTCATCATTCACTTTAAAAAGAAAAGCTCTTTACAAAGTGTTTATAATAGCTCGAAACTACATCAGTGTTCCCGATATATAGTTTTATGTTTTATATATATTTATATATACATACATATATATATATATATATATATATATATATATATATACTCAGTCGGTAGAGCGATCGGCTAGAAGCCACAAGGTTCCTAGTTCGATACCGGCCCTCGCCAACTCAGCGTATGAGTAGCACAGGGATCTGTGCGGTAAAGTTAGGAGCTGATGGTAGGTGTGGCGCTCCACGTCAAATGCTAAAAATAATTTCCTTGGTCTAGCGCTAGTGAAAGAGGATAGACTCCCTCGCTGTCAGGCTGATACCGACATTAGGCGCCCCGACGACGACGACCTTTAACATTATATATTATATATATAATATATATATATATATATATAATCCAAATATATCAACATATATACACATATTTATATCGGGCACTTATATATGCCATGAAAATATGTCATATACATATATTTGTCAGATAAATAGGTCATAAACACTAATATATATATATATATATATATATATATATATATATATATATATTATATCACTTATTTGAATCAGTTATTTCATTATTACTTTTATTATTCATTTACATTATACCCTGTCATCTAATACTCTAAGCATTCGCAGAAACCCTACATTTTAAAATTATATATATATAATATATAATATATATATATATATATATATATATATTGCATGCTGTAAGTGTTATATTCTCCTTATGCAGATACCTCGCCTATCAAATCAGTGCCGTACTTGTAAAGTGATGAGCCCATTTCTTCTACACGAGTATAGAGATTCATTAAACAGAAACATCCTCTCTATACAAATAGGTAATTTTGTTGATCGGAATTAGAGAGAAAACATTCTGGGTTAATGGAAAGCCATCACCAAACCGGTAAATGTTTGTCGTTTATTCCATCCCCTCCACCGACGTTCAATCTCCACCGATTGCAATCCGTGCATCTTCGAAACAAGCAAACACTTGTTAAAGGTAATCGATTACTTTCGGATAAAAGTTCCTCATCTTTCTTTCTTTCTTTCTTTTTCTTTTTCTTTTTCTTTATTTTTTCTTTTTTTCTTTTTTTTTTCTTTGCTCTAAAGTAGAAGCTTAGTTTCCCGCGCTAAGTTCGCCCCAGAAAGACTTTAAAACATTTTAGATCTCAAGTTTAAAACATCACCATCATCTGTATTTATTTGGGTTATTCGGACTATTGTCCTTATCGTTATTGATATCTGCACGACGTTTCGGCCGATGTGCTCTACGGCCTTCTTCAGTTATTTCTTTTCCGACTCGGGAACCTTCTTTAACTCGGGATCTCCCTCTTCGAACTTGGTAACCTACTTTTCAAATTCGGGAACCTTCTGGTCGTAATCGGGAGCTTTCTCGGAACTAGGAAAACTAACCCTTTATTCAATCCAAATAATACAAATTATCAAGCCGCATCTCAAAAATTTAGAACATTATCTCCACCACCACCATCATCATCATTATCAGGTCATGCTAGTGGCACTGATATCACTAACAATCACTCGCCAACAGTCCTTATTTTCATTGCCACCCCCCCCCTGTAGGTCCTCCGCACAGCATCCATCATCCACGCAGAGCTGGCTAATGTAAGTCTTCTCTGGTCGGCTCGAACTGGCGTACCCATGAGCTGGCTTCTACTGGAGAACGTCTAGACTAAGTATGAGCCAAAGTGGAGTTTTGCATGTCATGGACTGCTCAGCCACCATGCATATCGGTTTAAATTTAAGGCGTAAACAAATCGAGAAAAGGTCAATCTCTGTATGTACATTTCAGCCTATTAGGCCTCATCAGCAGAGTTATAGACAGGACAGTGCTTTGTGACATTAGGTTAAAAACTAGCTACCGCTGAGCCCACCGAACAGCACCCCAATAAATGATTTCTAGTTTTCTACAAAAAAACAACGGTTAGTCCATGCTTGGTGATTTTACTGCAATGCAATATTGATAGGTGCACGTAGAGAGCTTTTTCTTTCGTTTTTTTTTTAACTTCATGAATACCAGTTCGTGTTATCGTTAAGGGAAGTGTGGTTGAATCTCGTGTTTCCAGTAGTAAACTTGCGTCGGCTACTCGGTTCGTTGTATAGTGGACATTACATTGTAGAGTTAAAGGTGTGGCTGTTTCATGACCATTACTGGTATGATTTCTTTCGTAGAGACAGTAAAAAAGAAAAAAGTAAAAAAGAAAAAAGCAATACAGAAAGGTTGCAAAAAAAAAAAGGGTGCTTCTTTTCATATAAATAAATGTCAGACCAAAAAGAAGCGGTTTTACCACTTTGAATTCGAAAGAAGTTACTTCCAAGAGCGAGGAGGGAATATATATATATATATTATATATATATATATATATATATATATATATATGAGAGATACTTATGAGAGAGAGAGAGACTTGTGAGAGAGAGAGAGAGAGATTTGAGAGAGAGAGACTTGAGAGAGACAGAGAGACTTGAGAGAGACTTGAGTGAGAGAGAGAGGGGCTTGAGAAAGACTTGAGAGAGAGAGAGAGAGAGAGAGAGAGAGAGACGGAGAGAGACTTGAGAGAGAGAGAGAGACGGAGAGAAACTTGAGAGAGAGATAGATGGAGAGAGACTTGAGAGAGAGAAAGAGACGGATTGAGACTTGAGAGAAGAGAGATTTGAGAGAGAGAGAAAGAGAGAGAGGGGGCGGATTGAGACTTGAGAGACTAGACAGAGAGAGATTATAGAGAGGGAGAGAGAGACTAGAGAGAGAGAAATACGGACCAAACTTGAGAGAGAGAGAGAGACTTGACAGTGAGAGAAAATTAGAAGAGACAGAGAATATGGATACAAAGAGAATGATGAGAGGAATAGGACAAGGAAATACAGAGATACGGTAGACTGGGCTCTGTAACTTTGCTTAGGCAACTAGTCTACGAGAAGGAATTGCGTGTTTTCATACCTTTTTATATATATATATATATATATATATATATATATATATATATATATGCCACAACTCACTGTCTGCAAAATACATATTCTCAAATATCTCACATTCTCTCTCACCCTATTTATGTATATATCTATATATCTCCCAGTCTGTTTTCCTTGCTAGACACACACGCATTTAAAAACACACACACACACACACACACACTCACACACACACACACACACACACATATATATATATATATATATATATATATATATATTTGTGTGTGTGTGTGTGGTAGTTTATGAGTGATAGGTTATGTGTATTGTCAACTGGGAAATGTTTTGCTAATGCGGAAACCTTTCATTATCATCAGATAGAGGTACAAAATCGTTATTTAAAAAACAACAAAAAACGAACAGTTGTTACTAAAAGTTTCACGCTAATGATAGCGATCTTCAGACGGTGATAAAACCATCGAAGATTCCTATCGTTAGTGGAAAACCATTAGTGCCGAGTGTTCGTACATTTTCTTTTAAAAACTAACGATTTTAACCCCACTCTTACCCGCAACCCACCCCTCTTTTATACATATATATATATATATGGAGAGACAGAGAGTGAGAGAGAAATAAATTTAGTTATATACGCACTTATATCTATGAGAGTACGCACATACATGCATAGTTCAAGTTCATTTTTTTAATGGCAGACAACTAATTTAAGATATATTTTGACGTGTGAGTGTCCAACTTTTTTTAGAGTTATGAGCTGTCACTTGGTGGATTTTTTGCTTTGTGAAGGGAGCTAAAACTTGACGTCAAGGGAGGCTTTAGCATGGCTTAAGTTTCACAAAAAGATGTAACTTTCTGAAATTATAATTCATTATATTCTATACTAATTATGTTTTTCCATACAATACAGTGGTTATTTTTCTTATTTAACGCATTGCCTACTTTAAACCGTCCACAGTCGTTCTCTACTACTGACGCATATTACACCAGGAAGTAGCAAATAGTGATGGTTAATTCATAATATTGAGCAGAAGAACTCCGATTACATTAATAATAGGAGTTTATTTGATAGAATGAGTTCTGAGGTGAATAGATCGGGCGTGGAAATATCCCATATACATTTGGCAAAGACGTTTAAAAATTGGTCTTGTACTGCATTCTATTCATGTACAGGGTTTATTTCAATGCACACTCTAAATAAGAAATTCTCAGATTTACTTTTAGTCCAATAGTTTGGGCCCTTACTGGGTGCCCGGTTATTGTAACCACATTTTTGAGGTGGGTATCATAACGCCTCAGCGTGCGATCTTAAACAGATCTGGAAATAGCACCCCACAAGAAAGCAGCTGTACGACCACTTGTCCAACCTATCTCTCACACACCATCGAGCGAGACGAACAAACATGCTAGAACACAGCTGAAGAAGCAAGGAATGAACTCATCAGGAGTTCGCCTGTGGAAGCCAGCCACCTGGAACGTAAGTACGGACGTCCAGCAAAAACTTAAATTAACCAGCTCTGTGCATCACTGATGCTTCGCAAGGACCTACGCACTGGAAATGAATGAATAGGCAGACGGTTAGCAAGAGATTTTTATGGATTATGCATGCTGCTAGTGCGACATGATGATATGATGATGATTATGTTATATGAATGGTTGAGAAGCAATCCATATTTTTTTCACATGAATTGTTGCTTGAAATCAATAACACTGATATGATCTAATGGCTAACCAAATTTCCGTGTTGTGCAATAGGCGGTTCAGTGGCCTGGGGTCAAACTATTTTTAAGTTTAAAAAAGTGGGGGGCAAATGGGTTTTTTTGGGGGTAAAAAAAAAATGCAGAGGACCCGGGGTTGCCCCTTTTTAACCACAAAGCCCCACCGCACACTGTAAAAAAAAGGGTATTCTTAACCTTAATGTATGGCAAATACATGATATATATATATATATATATTATATATATATATATATATATATTATCAATCAAAGCCTGAAGAAGATACAAGAAGATCTGAACACTGTTGCATATGTAAAAACAAAAGAATTAAAAAATTTTTCTGAAGAACAATACAATTTTGCGGACCTTCCTTTTTTTTTTTTTTATAAAAATATTGAATTTTCTCCCGTTGGAACCAGAACAAACACAACACACACATATATATCATATATATAAAAAGGTTTTGAATGGAAATCGCGAAACCAATCGGAAAACAGTGATATGTCTCGAAGGATTGTTTCGTTAGAATTGAAATTCTATTTCGTAAAAATGAAGTTTTCACGTTACAAGGAGAATGCGTAACGCATAACATTACAAACACACATCACCACACACAGCACATCACACACACACTTAAAAGTTGTAATTTTTCGATATACCCATCCCGACTGATGGTTCATGCCATGGAACCGAAAGTACTTGGGACATATTGCTATTGGAATCTAATTGGCCAATTCTAGATATGAAACATTCTTTAGGCGATTTGAAAGTATTGACATGTAGACCAAAGATCATAATACTATTTAACCATATATACTGAATATATATATTATATATATATATATATATATATATATATATTTTATATATATATATACTTGGTAGCGGTACCAAGGTTTCTTGTAACAAGGTGGATTCTAGGCCGGTTCTAATTCTCTACCAGTAAGCTTTGTTGTCGAGTTCAAGGTTCCGTATGAGAGCTGCAATGTTAATTATTGTAAACAGAGAAAGTTATTTTGTGAATAAAAAGGCCTAAATACATGTGGTATCGTGTTATGGACGCATTGTCCACTCGTGAGGTATGCCACAGGTCCATAACACATACCATGGTATTTAAGGCCTTTTTATTCACAACTGATTATATATATATATATAATATATATATATATAATATCTATATATATATATATATAATTCGCTCAGTTTGCTTTGCTATAAGCCAACTCAGATTAGTTCGAACCCACAACTTTTTAAGTGTGTGTGTGTGTGTGTGTGTGTGTGTGTGTTTTTGTATTGTTTATGCGTACGCATTCTCCTTGAACGTGAAAACTTCATTTTTAAACGAATAGAATTTTCATTCTAACGAAACATCTTGCGAGCGAACATATCAACTGTTTTCGTATTGGTGTCGGATTTCCATTCAAACCTTTATATATTATATATATATGTGTGTGTGTGTGTTGTTCTGGTTCCAACGGGAGAAAATTCAATATATTTTATAACAAAAAAAGGAAGGTTCCGCAAATGTATTTGTTTCTCAGAAAAAATTTTTTTAATTCTTTTTGTTTTACATATGCAACACGTGTTTCAGATCTTCTGGTATCCTTCTCAGGCTTTGGATTGATAATATATATATATATATATATATATATATTATATATATTATATATCAATGTATTTGCATACAATTAAGGTTAAAATACCCTACAGGTGTGGCGTGGCTGTGGTAAGCACGTCTCTGCATTTTAACAAACATTTCACTTTACTTAATAGTTTGACCCCAGGACAGCTTACCGCCTATGCAGCACACGGAATTTTGCATTATTCTATCAGTGTATGATTTCAGTAACATTCACTGTGAAAAATATGGATTTTGGGGGCTTTTCCCTCACCCTTCATATAACTAATTCATCATCATGCATCATCATGTCTCACTAAAGCAGCATGGATATCATAAAAATCTCTTGCTAACGTCCTATCATTCATTTCCAGTGGTAGTCTTTGCGAAGCATCCAGTATCCGCAGGCAGAGCTGGTTAATTTAAGTTTTTGCTGACGTCCGTACTGACGTTCCAGTGTGCTGCTTCCGACAGGAGAACGCGCTGTATGAGTTCATCCCTTGCTTCTTCAGCTGTGTCTAGCATGTCTTGTTCGTTCCTCGCTCGGATGGTTGTGTGAGATAGGTGACAAGTGGTCGTCAGCTGCTTTCTTGGGGGTGCTATTTCCAGGATCTGTTTTAAGATGCGACGCTGAGGGTTATGATACCCCTCAAAATGGTTACATACGGGGCACCCGTAAGGGCCAACTATTGACTGAAAGAAATCTGAGATTTCTTATTTAGAGTGTGCATTGAATAAACCCTCTACATGGAATAGAATGCAGTACAAGACCAATTTTTAACTCTTTGCAACATGTATGATGGGATATTTCCACGTTCCGCGATATATTACCTCAGAACTCATTCTATTCAAATAACTCCCTATTATTAATGTAATGGAGTTCTTCTGCTCATTATTATGAATTACATCACTTTTGGTACTTCTTGGTTAATATGCGTAGTTAGTGGGAACGACTGTGAGCGGTTTAAAGTGGCATGCGTTAATAACGAAAAATAACACTGTATTGTATGGAAAACATCAATATATAGAATATAATGATTATATTTCAGAAAGTTACATTTCTTTTTGTGAACTTAAGCCTATCTAAAGCCTTGGTTTATTTAAAACGTCCCAAGTGTTTTAGCTCCTTCACAGAAAAATCCACCAAGTGACAGCTCCATAACTCTAAAAAAAGTTCGGGACACTCACACGTCAAATATTCTTAAATTAGTTGTGCTGCATTAAAAAATGAACTTGAACTATGCATGTATGTTGCGTACTCTCATAGATATAAGTGCGTATATAACTAAATTTATTTCTCTCTCACTCTCTGTCTCTCATATATATATATATATGTAATAAGAGGGGTGGGTTGCGGGTAAAGAGTGGGGTTAAAATCGTTAGTTTTTAAAAGAAAATGTACGAACACTCGGCACTAATGGTTTTCCATAAACGATAGGATCTTCGATGGTTTTATCACCTTTCTGAAGATCGCTATCATTAGCGTGAACTTTTAGTAACAACTGTTCGTTTTTTGTTGTTTTTTTAAATACGATTTTGTACCTCTATCTGATGATAATGAAAGGTTTTCCGCAATTAGCAAAACATTTCCAGTTGACATACACATGAACCTATCACTCATAACTACCAAACACACGACACACAATATATATATATATATATTATATTATATATTATGTGTGTGGTTGGTGTGTGTGTGTGAGTGTGTGTGTGTGTTGTGTGTGTGTTTTTAATGCGTGTGTTCTAGCAAGGAGAACAGACTGGGAGATATATAGATATATACATAATAGGGTGAGAGAGAATGTGGATATTTGAGAATATGTTTTTGGCAGACAGTGAGTTGTGGCTATATTTATATATATAATATATATATATATATTATATATATAAAAAGGTATGAAAACGCAATTCTTCTGCGTAGAACTTAGTTTGCCTAAGCAAAGTTCAAGAGCCCAGTCTACGTATCTCTGTATTTCCTTGTCCTATTCCTCTCATCATATCTTTGTAATCCCATATTCTCTGTCTCTTCTAATTTTTTCTCTCACTGTCAAGTCTATCTCTCTCCATCAAGTTTGGGGTCCGTATTTACATCTCTCTCTAGTCTCTCTCTACTCTCTATATCTCTCTACTGTTAGTCTCTCAAGTCTCAATCCGCCCTTCTTCATCTTTCTCTCTCTCTCAATCTTCTCTTCGCTCTCAGTCTCAATCCGAATCTCTTTATCATCTCATCTCAAGTCTTCTCCAAGTCTATCTCTTCTCTCAAGTTTTCTTCCGTCTCTTCTCTCTCTCAAGTCTCTCCGTCTCTCTCTCTCTCTCTTTCTCTCTCTCTCTCAAGTTTTCTCAAGCCCTCTCTCTCTCAATCTCAAGTCTCTCTCAAGTCTCTCTGTCAATCTCTCAAGTCTCTCTCTCCAAATCTCTCTCTCTCTCTCTCACAAGTCTCTCTCTCTCTCATCAGTTCTCTCATATATATATATATATATATATATATATATATATATTATTATATATTCCTCTCGCTTTGGAAGTAATTCTTTCGAATTTCAAAGTGGTAAAACCGTTCTTTTTGGTCTGACATTTATTTATATGAAAAGAAGCACCCTTTTTTTTTTTTGGCAAACCGTTTCTGTATTGGACTTTTTTTCTTTTTTTACTTTTTTTCTTTTTACTGTCCTTACGAAAGAAATCATCCATAATGGTCATGAAACAGCACACCTTTACTTACAATGTAATGTCCACTATAACGAACGAAACCGAGTTAGCGACGCAAGTTTACTAAACTGGAAACACGAGATTCAACCACACTTCCATTAACGCATAAACGACTGGTATTCTGAAGTTTAAAAAACGAAAGAAAAAGCTCTCTAGTGCACCTATCACATATTGCATTGCAGTAAATCACCACGCATGGACTAACCGTTGTTTTTTTGTAGAAACACTAGAAATGCATTTATTGGGGTGCTGTTCGTTGGGCTCAGCGGTAGCTAGTTTTTAACCTAATTTGTCACAAAGCACTGTCTGTTATAACTCTGTTCTGATGAGGCCTAATAGGCTGAAATGTACATAAGAGGATTGACCTTTTCTCGATTTGTTACGCCTTAAATTTAAACCGATATGCATGGTGGCTGGCAGTCCATGACATGAAACTCCACTATTGGTCATACTTAGTCTAGCGTTCTCCAGTAGAAGCCAGCTCATGGGTACGCCAAGTTCGAGCCGACCCGAGAGACTTCATTAGCGCAGTTCTGCGTGGATATGGATGCTGTGGGCGGAGGACCTACAGGGGGGGGGTGGCAATGAAAATAAGGATGTTGGCGAGTGATTGTTAGCTGATATCAGTGCACTAGCATGACCTGATAAATGATGATGATGTGGGTGGTGAAGATAATGTTGCTTAATTTTTGAGATGCGGCTTGATAATTGTATTATTTCGGATTGGAATAAAGGGTTAGTTTTCCTAGTTGCGCGAGAAACCCGCTCCGATTACACCAGAAAGGTTCCCGTAATTTGAAAAGTAGGTTACCAAGTTCGAAGAGGGAGATCGCGAGTTAAAGAAGGTTCCGAGTCGGAAAGAATAATGAGTAGCGTAGAAGCAATCGGCCGAAACGTCGTTGCAGATATCATAACGATAAGGACAATGTCCGATAACCCAAATAAATAGCAGATGATGGTGATGTTTAAACTTGAGATCTAAAATGTTTTAAAGTCTTTTTTTTCCTGGGGCGAAATTAGCGGGCGGGAACTAAGCTTCTCTTCATAGAGGGTCAAGAAAAAAAGAAAAGAAAAAATAAGAAAAAGTAAAAAGAAAGAAAGAAAGAAAGAAGATTGAGGAACTTTTATCCGAAGTAAGTCGATTACCTTTAACAAGTGTTTGCTGTTTTCGAAGATGCACGGATTGGCAATCGGTGGAGATTGAACGTCGTGGAGGGTGAATGGAATAACGACAAACATTTTAGCCGTTTGGTGATGGCTTTCCATTAACCCAGAATGTTTTCTCTCTAATTCCGATCACAAATTACCTATTTGTATAGAGGGCTGTTCTCTGTTTAATGAATCTTTACTCGTGAGAAGAATGGGCTCATCACTTACAAGTACGGACTGTTTGAATAGGCGAGGTATCTTGCATAAGAGAATATAAACACTTACAGCATGCATATATTATATATATATTTTTTATATATATATATATATATATATATATCTTTTTTAAAATGTAGGGTTTCTGCGATGTTAGAGTATTAGATGACAGGGTATATGTTAAATGAATAATAAAAGTAATATGAAATACTGATTCAAATAAGTGAATGATATATATTATATATATATATATATATATATATATTATATTATATTATACTATTGTGTTTATCGACCTATTTATCTGACAATTATGTATATGACTATATTTTTCATGGCATATATAAGTGCCCGATATAAAATATGTGTATATATAATTGTTGATATATTTGGATTATATATATTATATATATATATATAATATATATATATAATGTTAAGGTTCGGTCGTCGTCCGGGCGGGCCTAATGCTCGGTATTCAGCCTGACAGCGAGGGAGTCTATCTCTTCACTAGCGCTACGACCAAGGAATTATTTTTAGGCATTTGACGTGGAGCGCCACACCTACCTCAGCTCTAACTTTACGCCAGATTCGCCTGTGCTACCTCATCACGCTGAGTGCGAGGGCCGGTATCGAAACTGGAACCTTGTGGGCTTCTAGCCGATCGCTCTACGATGAGTATAATATATTTATATATATATATATAATATATATGTATGTATATATAATATATATAAACATAAAACTAATTATTCGGGAGCACTGATGTAGTTTTGAACTATTATAAACACTTTGTAAAGAGCTTTTCTTTTTAAAGTGAATGATGAATTTTTTTAAGCTAGATAATTACAGGAGCTGATGTGGGTGTGGGCCCTACCTCAGAGCCAAAACTAACTCCTTGTTTCTAGCATCATGAAAAGGGGATAGACTCTCTCGCTGTCTAGCTGATACTATTTAAAGACCATCCGACAACTTTAACTTTTTTACTTTTTTTAAACATAATTGTAAAAAATGAATAAAGATTAATTATTGTATGCATACTGACATCGTCTTCCAATCAAATATATATACATACATATATATGCATATATATATATGTGCGTGTGTTTGTGCATATATCATAATGTGTATGTGTGTGGTGTGTGTGTGTGTGTGTGTGTGTTTATTCCTTTTGAGATTTATTTTAAGACTAAGATACTGTATACAGGACTGCTAGATGATATTGATTTTTTTGAAAAAGTATATTTACGATTACACCCAAGCCACATTTGAATATAAGTTCTTCCTAGTTTGAAAACAGACGAATGCATAATTTTTTGCCAGTAATGGAAAATCTTATTATCCTTATGCAAAATACTCGCCTGTCAGACGTTACAAATACATACAACATTTTACCGATTTCTGACTGTTTTTCCAAAAATTATATGATTAATATATATAATTATATTATATATATATTATAACTCAACCCGTTCCGCACAAGGCAGGATGTGACACAAGTTCAATTTCTTAAGCGGGTTTTAACGGGTTTGAATTCAGAGTTTTTGTTACTACTCCTAGCGGTTGCCTAACTAAGGCTAAGATGCCCCGTTTGCCCTGCTATTTACATAGCTGTAGGGAAAGTAGGATTCATAATCGCAAGGGGTATTGCCGCCAAGTGAAATGCAATTCCAACCAAGTCCATTTCCCTTACTTTAACCATTACACCACGCGCTTTCCAAAGCATATTATATATATATATATTATATATATATATATATATATTATATATAATATATATAAATCTAATGAGTCCAGACGACCTACTATTAGTTTCGCATGCTCTTCAGGGCTAAATCTTTTCTCCCTGGTTGTGTTGGTAGTATATTTTTACAATCAAACTATTTGCTGGTTTTTTCTGCAGCGCAAGGATTCACAACTCTTAGTAATATTAAATTATATATAGTATATAATATTATATATATATATATATATTATATTATAATTTATTTATTTATTATTTATTTTTACATAATATTATTTAATATCATATATTTATACATGACACTCCACACATTTATATATTTACACACATTATAATTATATATTTACATATGCATATTCATCTATATATACTATTCATACATATATATACATATATATAAATACACATATTCAATACATATATATATACATATTCATACATATATATACAATCGTATATATATATATACATGTATTATATATACATGTAATATTATATATACAATATACATGTATACATATATCATGTATGCATATATTTTATATATATACTGTATGCATATATATATAGAGTGTGGCGTATGAATGGGCACTCCTTAATCTGCATGTGCACAGGGAAACGATCATATGTGCACGCGTCATTGCCTCGTAAGAAAAAAATGCTCAGTAGTTCTTTAACTATACTGCTTTTGAATATGATCCTATATCGCAATAACCACCGGTCGTCTCGCTGAATGAAAGTTAACTGGCTAAAATTGCGGTATTTGCGAAAGGTATAATATATTTATATGTGTATGTGTCAGAGTGTGTGTGTAGTGTGTGTGTGTGTGTATGTATGTTGTGTGTGTGTGTGTAATTATGGCATTGGAATTCCTTTAATATGTATAAATACCAAAGATATAAGTGAAATATTAAAGTATAAACTTATATCTCTGTTCTATGTAAGTTTAATGCTCGTACAGCATGGGTGTACGCATTAGTCATAGACAATATGCGAATGCGCCAAAGCTGCAACACATTCACATTTTCATGTTAAAAGTTTGCACAAATATCTGCACATCCAGTATCCTCTATGAATATATATAATAATATATAATATATATATATATATTATATATATATATTATATATATTATTATATATATATTAACTTTAAAAGACGAACGAACTTTGGTCTGTGTGTAATTTAATTTTTTGCTTAGTATATATTGAGGCGTCCTTAGGGATTTGTAAAAGTCCTTGGATGACATATATGTTGCAATCTACAGTATGGTTATACAGTCAGATTTTGAAGATCCATTATATCATCCCTTAACTTAACCAGTCATTTGGGCATTACTTATATATATATTATATATATATATATAATATATAATTATAATATATATATATATAAATCATAGAGTATATATATATTTTATGTATTACATCTAAACACTTTTCACAAGATATTGAGCACTCTATTAATAATAGATATATAGAAATAACTTTGATCGCCCATTATATAGGAGAATAGTGACAACATTTTATTTATTTTATATATATTAATGGAGGTGTGTCGGTTTGGGTAAGTACGTATGCAACTTATAACCTCCGAAAAGTGAATAATCACTAAGAAATTAAAAACGCCTATACACTTTAATATCTTTATTAATAGAGAGATATAATAGTTTTGATCTTTATTGATTAAATGTATCATCAATAATTAAAATGACGCGATGATGATGATACTATATATATAATATAATATATATAATATATATAATATATACTAATATATATATATATATATATATATAATATAACAGTAGCATATAATATTGTGTGTGTGATGTGTGTGTGAT
>CM042169.1:35833310-35838310 GCA_023376005.1 Doryteuthis pealeii
CTCAATAGGATTGTGACTTGGTGTTTATGCTTTGTAGCCAATCTCTGTCAAATCAGGTTAGACAAATAATTAAGATTGATATCGGTTTTTGAAGGAGATATTTGATTTTGAGGAAGGGCTATCTCTACTCAAGTAGCAAGTTTGGTACTAAACATGAGAAAATTTATGCGAAACTTCTCGTAAGCTAAGTGGGTAGTTATGATAGTGTGTATTGATTCCAGGGAGATATATTGTTGATAATTCTTTACTTTGAAGATCATATACAATAAATCAGTGATCTCTTTTTCACGAATAAATTACTCAATCTCACAGTATTCTTTATATCATAGTATTTCATATTCTTTTACTGTTTTGCCATCATTTCTGTTTTTTTTTTTTTTATTATTTTTTTTTTTTATTTTTATGTAATATGTATATTATACCCTGTCATATATTTCTAGACTCGCACATCATACACATGACACGATGGAGGTATAGTAGATGTTATTCATTAAAGGAAATGTATCATGAGTTTAAATTATTGGGGTGAAGACTGTTTTGTATTTCATTGTGTGCTATATAACTCTTGAGGTAAAGCTAATAGCACATCCAATACCCTTATCATCGTATACTCAAGTGCTATCGTGAGTTAAACTACTGGAATTGAACTATAGCAACCTCGAGGCTATCTATGTTCACTCTTCTTGGTTAGGCAGTTTTCGCGCAGTCTAGTGGAGAAGGAGAGGCTATATACTGAATACTATTCAAATTCTGTACTCAAAGACTAATCAACTTAAGAAAATGTCGATTAGGATATCAGAGGTTATCCTGTCTCAAAGTGAGCTATCTTGGTTAAATACTATAACAAAATTTTACTTGAGCGTGCAATGATTATTTTATTCGAATGTTGTGCCATTCACTCAATCCTTGCTTCACTCTACATAAAGTTAACTCGATGTTTTGACAAGAAGGAGATTGTCTGAATTTTTAGATGAGTCTTAATGTTTGATTTATATTTGTAGATTTGGGAACTTCGTACTATTCCTCTAAATCTTTAGTTGTATTGTTGCTGTGATGATAAAGAGAAAGCAAATTAGTTTATGAACCCTAGTCGCATCTGTAGCTTCTTTGGGGTATCTCTCCTGGTGTCTATTCTCCAAAGCAAAGATAATGATCCTATTACTTGGTGAAGATCAGTTGAATAGTCTGAGTATACTCGTTTGATCTAGAACGCGTAAGAATTGAAAAAAACTCTCTTATTGCAGAAAGATTCGTACAGTTAGAAATTAAAATATAACATCATTGTTTGGTAACATATCTTATCAAACACTCAAAAATGTCAATCAATGATTCATTAAAAAATAAGATAAAAAATAATAAATTTATATTGTTCTATATAAGGCATTATTCTACCTGCCAACATTATTCAAAGTGTAAAATCATAAAGGATATCAAGTTTTGGTTGCTATGATAGATTAAAAAAACAATAATAGGATATCCTAATAATTAAATAAGCAACTACATTATGAATTCAGTTCTTAGATAGTTATAGTTGACTTTAAACAATACAAATATTCTCAATCTCTATAACGTTAGAGCATGGATTGCTATGCTCGCGAGGATTTTTACACTAGAACTGTTTGTTGAATACTCTAATCTCTGACACAAGCTCGCAAGATATAGATCTCAAGGTGTATGAACCCAATTGAGCACAAAAATCTAAGAAGGATGGCCACGTGTAAAATCAGTTAATTCATATTAGCGGTCCCTCTATAAATTCTTTATTCAATTTTATCTTATACTCCCCACCATTTCTACATGGTTCAACAATTGATAATTAACATTTCACCAAATTAGAGTTTCTCCTTAATGATAACAACGAGAAATATACACAGGATATTTACTGAAACATCGTTGATACGGAGTTAAGACCGACTTTAATTGGGAACTGCATTAAATACGTTTGGCTTCAGGAGAAGATCATTCAAAATGTCAAAGATGAATGTGATCCCAGGATGGCACTAAAGCAAAAAAACTCCATCAAGCGTGACACATTGCCTATCCACACTTAAAGTTGAGAACAATGTAGTCTAGAACGCGGTAAAATCCATAATTAAGGAAGGTTATACTGTGTCAACAAAATAGTATATTTGTTGTTATAATATTATATTAATATAAATGCTTTTGTTTTTGTTTTATTTTTGTGAGGGGGTATATTTGGCGGTTTATTTTTAGTTGTTTGATTTTATTTATTTTGTTATATTATTTAGTGACTCCTAGTGGACTTAGTTAGGTTAAATACCTGAATAATGAAGATACTATACAATTGGAAATTCAAAGTCTCATATTTGGTACTGTTATATAGTTATTATAACTCTATTGTTCCTTACACTAATTAAGTTATCCGATATATTGATATTTACTCAGTTTGTGGTATCATACTATCATACACTATGTCTATACAATAAACTTATTTGTGCTCAAAAGTCATTGAGTAGATTCCTAATATGATCTTATTTCAATGAATCATACGAAGATAATATTGTTATGGCCATAAATATATGAATACTTTTAGCAACAATAGAGCAAATAAAAGAGGTGTTATATCGCCAATAACCATAGTTATACTTTTGAAGCTGCTCTGTGTCTCTATGACTGTCCTATGAATCCTATCGATCGGATGTATGGAGAAACTCAGTTGATTATGTCTCTTAATGAAGAGTATCAAAGCTGTGTAAAGTACAAAAAGTTTCATATTGAATTGTTCATCACAAACTCAAAGAGTTCCAGCCTCTCAAATCAGAGCAGGCCATTAAATATAAAGGGTATCAAAACACAATGCTTTGGTTTACTTCCGACAACACAAACAACTCTAGATACATACACTACTTTATTGATTTACTTGTTCAACAGGTTATTTGTTTTTAGAAACATTTTTTTCTAATATCTACATAATATGATATGTTATATTGTAGATAATAAATATATTGTTATTCAAATCACAGTAATACAAGCTCAAATTAGTATTCATTCTCCTTATATTTGAATAGTTATTTATATATTGATTAACTTTATAGTTAATACTAATGATAATCTCTTGGTTAGACCGACTAGTTACTGACTTTTGTTTTAAAATATCTACTATTCTGTCATTTGAATTTTCAATCCCTATTATTACTGATAGATATACTCGGATATTTTAATTTGTCAATTTTCTTTACAAAATTGACTCCTTATACTCCTCACTCACAAAACAACACGAAGACCTTGATTATGTCGTAAATATTCCACTTCTCTGATTCGTCTCGTCAGAGAATTCTGGACCTGTATATAGTACCATTTTATATTATATATACTTTATATAAGTAAATATGGTAAGATTGGTTTTATTTTTTCATGTATCTGTTAAACCGATAAATCATATAGTTAACTCATACTGTGTGGGCCTACGCCTCATGTGTGCCCTGTTAGTTATTTGACTGTCACGATGTTCTAAGGATTTTATTTTTATTTAATACCGTCAGAGTGATTATTAATAAAATATTTTACATATAATACTGTTTGTAATATCTACATACTAATAACTACAATTGTATTTGTTGTATGTATTGGATTAAGTAGATATAATGTTGCAGTTGTATTTTGAGCTGAGTCGGGAAATGTGGTAACTCGCCTCTGTAACGTTGCAATATATGAAACTCTTCAAATATATATATTACCGATGATTTATATAAGATATATTGTCTCGTTATTACTCTCATATTATCTAATTGTTTGGGTGCATTCTATCTTATACCATGACGAAACATATTCATCTAAATGTATTTCCTCTCTGGGAATTGTTAAGTTCTGTTAAAATATACAGATTCCAAATTACATAAGAAAAAATAACTTGTTAATTTTTATTTATTTACTATTCACTAAATAATTTAAGAGTTAAAATTAGTAATAATTAGATCAATGAAGATGATGTATGAGTAGAGTGATAAAGTGCTATAATAGAGTTTCAGTTTGATTTTATAATATATATATTTTTAATAGTTGTTTTAGCACATTACCTACCCTCTGTTATACCAGGTGTGCAGTAGTGTTTATCTGGCGTTTTGTCTGTTAATCGATCGTCTCTGGCGATTTAGCATGTTTTAATTTGATACAATATTTTATGGTACATATAACAATATCTTCTCACACACTTTTGTACTAACCTCTCGGATGTGAGGTGTCATGATCCCACCTATATGTGCGTAGCCTATATACTTACCGGCTCATTATAATATTGAACATACTAACTGGATATTATAATTTTATAGTTAGTCTTACTTATATATCACATGTCTCACTCTTAGTTGCATATCAATATTATGAATATTATCGCAAGCTCACAACACATAATATTATCTCCTTCATCCTCGCTCTGTGTTTGACCCCATCTATTTTTCTCTCAAGATTTTTGGTGTGTGCAAGAGCAATAATTGAATTGACATTATATTCCTCCCATGGAAACCCAATTGCAAAACTTATGTAACCTAGTGAATTCATGGAGATAAGGACCTTTACTTTCAATCTGTTAAAATTCATATAATAAAAAAAAGGGTCCTTCATCATGTCAATTCACCTATATTGTCATGAAGTGCTTTTATGTATGAATGAAATCGCAATAGCTTATACCATAGCTAAAACCACTCACTTTCTTGTCTAAACCACCAGTCATGATCTGCTTAAATAGTCCAATTTGCCTGATGAATGTTATATCCACAGATTCACTGTGGCTGGTATTATTCTAGACTATGAGCATATGTGGCCACAGATTATGTCAGCGCTTGCATCGGCCTTTGTATGTATACTTCTACTAAAGTCTTATCTTGACTGGGAGCGTCGCTCCCTCTGTGATAAATTGAGCGGGGTCATTGGGTGGGACAGTTATGGTGTGGTCCTGGCTTTCCATCAGTCATACAAGATGACACAGACGCTGGGATTCGGGGTGAACTCGTATGAAAGTTACTGAAGTGCTCGCTATGAAT
>CM042169.1:35853310-35855810 GCA_023376005.1 Doryteuthis pealeii
ATTTGTATTTAGGTTTGGTTTGCGAACAAAATATCTCAGTTTAGAAACAGTCTAAAGTCTCTGTTTGTGTAGAGTTCGTTTTGAGGTGCTTTATATGTATATATATATATATATATATATATATATATATATATATATATATATATGAATATAATAATCATATCTAAATATATAGAGAGAGATACTCAAAATTCATAAATACATGCTTGAACAAGCACAGCTAAATAATATACACAGGCACACATGAATCTATATATACACTTATATACATATACGTATATATTTATAAACATATAATTATATACATATATATGTATTTATATATATACCTAAAAATACCCAGTTGTGTATATATGTATATAAAAACATGTAGTTATATATTGACATCACAACCTTTTTTTTTTATTAAAAACAATTTAAGTTTTAGTTTACGTTAAAACATTATGACAAATACCGATAACTACAACTCAAAACGGACACAAATTTTTCCCTCTCAGCAAAAAAATTATCTGGCACAAGGCCATGTTTTTCGGAGTTTCAGCCAGGAATTGAATTTACGCCCGCTTTCCAAGAACCTATTCAGACTAGTTCGAAACTTGAATCTAGATGACAAATCACATGAGAGACTATGAGTGAAGACGAGTATTACTGACAAAAAAAATTTAATCATTTTAATACATTTTTCGTATGGAATTGAAGTACGTGTATCATATTAATGTACTGCGTGCGTAAGGTTATACATTTTACTATAAGCAGAAAGAACGTGTACTAGCAGGACCTGTGAATATACCACAGTAAGAAGTCGTCCAGTTGGTCTAATATCGCTATCAGCCAGACAGCGAGGGAGTCTATCTCCTTTTCTCTAGCGCTAAACTAAGGAGATTGTTTCAGTGTCTGAGGTGGAGCGCCACACCTACCATCAGCTCCTCACTTTACCGCACAGATCTCTGTGCTTCTCATACGCTGGGTGGGCGAGGGCCGGTATCGAACAAGGAAACTTGTGGTTCCTAGGCGGAAGCTCTACCGATTGCGCTAAACCAGCCTTTTACAACATGTTTGACATGTTTACTTAAGAGCTATTGCTAAATACTTCAATATGTAATAAGTGTAATAATTGTCATTTAACTCTCTCTCACTCATTTTTTCTTTATTTCCTTCTTTTCAACTTTTCATTAAGTTCGATTGAAACAGTTTAGCGTTCTCGCTTCCGCGTGGTCACCACCCCTCTTTATTTCCCCTTTCTTTTTTCTGTCTTTCTTATAATATTTTTCTGTGTAGCATGTCATTTTTCTTCCCTTTATTTGTTAATAATAAAATCGGTATGGTCATTATCTAGTTGAGGTGTCGACACTCATAAGAAATAAGAATTCGACGAATAAGCAACACCAGATAATCAGGGTTTACATTTTTTTGATTTCACCTTGGCCGATTTGGTGGATAGCCTCATTTTTAATGATATATCTTTTAATGATAATAATATATATATATATATATATATATATATATATATATATATATATATATATATATATATCTTTTTATATTAGTTTATTTTTTATAGTAAACTTTATTGGACCCATGCGTATTCATTAGTACTTGTATATGCTTTAAAAAGCGAATTATAATTGGTTTCATATGTAAAGACAAACATGTTTAAAGAAACTAGATTTATGCACGGTAAAACGTTATTGTGCATTTATTATTTAATACAAATACTAAACTTAGATATAGTTGTGTGTGCAGTGATGTTTATGTGCATTTCTATATGTGAGTATGTGTGATAATGTTGCTCCGTTTATCGTTTATCGTATTTGATTTTTGTACTTACATAAACAATCAAATTTCTAATTCATAACTTATGTAGACGTAAATACATAACTTTTCTTACTACCAGGATAAGAAGTTAGATACAAAGAAAAGAATTAATTTACTTGTCACAAATACACACACATACACATAAATTATATATATATATATAATAGACATATATAAATATATTTACAAATATAAAATTTTTGAAGGCAATTTACAATGCAATATGTGTGAAAATTAATTTATTTAACTTTTTTTTTTTAAATTCTAAATATATTTACATATTTAGATACACATACATACACACACACATATGCCTAATATATGGACATATTTATATACACATTATATATAATACGTATTATATACACACACACACACACACACACATATATATATATATATATATATATATATATATATATATATATAATATATAACAATTCGTCTGCAAATGTTTGTCATTAAATAAGTAGTCTTTATATGGCATTAAAAGAAACAAAGCATATATATATATATATATTATATATATATATATATATATAAAAGTTTATATTAACTGTGCCACTAAACCAAAAGTTCGAATCGAAGTCACTGGGCACCCTATACTATTGTCCTTGTGCCACGACTAGGATATACGTAGTAAATGGCTGTGTATGTATGCGAGCATGCAAAATGAGAGTATGGC
>CM042169.1:35860810-35873467 GCA_023376005.1 Doryteuthis pealeii
CCTTTCCCAAGGGTAATAGCGCTAAGTGAAATGCAATTGCCACGTCCAGGATTTGAACTCGGGGCTATCTTCATAGATATGTGTGTGTGTGTATATATATATATGTTGAACAAATAAATAAATAAAGAAAGAAAAGAAAGAAAATGTTGAATGGATAAAATGGTTTAATGAAGTGCCGACACGTGTTTCGGCGGATAGATTTTCCTTGTACACATTGTATTCTATTGTATTTTATTTTAAATACAAAATAAAGTAATAATGATAGAAAAATAGAAAAAATATATAAAAAGAAACGACCGACGTCAGGGCAAAATATTTGATATTTTATATCCATTCAACATATTTATTTCCTTTATTTATTAATTTCTCCTTCATATTGTCGGATTCACTTCCATTTTTCAACTCTCTCTCTCTCTCACACACACACACATATACATATATATGTACACACATAGGGGTTTTGAAATTTTTCAAATCCTGTAAAATTGTATATGTGTGTGTTAATCAACAATTCTTTGTAAAAATATTTTTATAAAATCAGGAATGTGCTCTAAAACTCACCAATGAAAATCAAATAAAACCTATATGAAATTGTTATCTCACATTCACTACTCTGGGTTTCACGCATTAGAAATAGTATCGTCAGATTAAACACGAGTGTAAATTAACGAAGAAAAGTATAATCAAATGCAAATATTGACAGCATATACATATATATATATATATATATATATATATATATATATATATATATATATATATATATATATATATATAGAGAGAGAGAGAGAGAGAGAGAGAGAGAGAGATACATATAATATGTAAGGAGAAATGTCGATAAATATATTTGGTGATGATATTGATGTAGTGCGGTTCGTGTGACTGTTTGATGCGAGACCAACTTTTAGAAACAGCGATTGTGGTTAGAATTCATGTTCTGCGCGAAGTGCAAGGTATAAGATAGAAATGGGATTTTTATCGATTTACAACAGAGATACATTCACACACACTCACAGATATACAAACACTCACATATCTATCAGTGTGTGTGTGTGTGTGTGTGTGTGTTGGTTCTATGTGTATCATTACATCCTGATATCGATGAATAGTTATAGGTTCTTAGTCAGCTGATTTGAATGGTATTAGGTATCAGTTTTGCATGGTGCAAGTTTTTTTTTTCGAGGCACCTAGAGAGAGATATAATGTATAAGGTTTGCGAGAAAATCCTAGTATTAATTTGAATGCAGAAAAAAATAAAAACAGACTCGCAGAAAGACAGACAATTATACACACACACACACACACACACACACAACACACATATATATATATATATATATATGTACATGTATATATTAACACAGTGTATTTTAATACTATCTCACTTGATGAACAGTAGTCAGCCAATACATACGAATCCTTAGCAGAGTGCTCAATATCTGCGATAGAGCTATAATAAAACGAGCACGAAACCAAATGATAGTAGATAAACATTCAGGCAATTAAATATATACAAAACTAATATTATATATATATATTATATATATATATATATATATATATATGTGTGTGTGTGTGTGTGTGTGTGTGTGTGTGTGTGTGTGGAGAGAGAGAGAGAGAGAGAGGAGATAGATGGATGGATAGATGGATGGATTGAAACAAACTGTGATTTAAAGATATCAAATAATTCTCACGTGTAGACATTAAAGACCTAAGTCACACAGACATATATATTGATAGATAGATATTTAAAAAACTGTAATTTACAGATATTACATAATTGTCACATATAGATTTTTAACTAATATAGATATTAAGAAATTGTTATATACAGATATCAAATAATTGCCTCCATAGATTTAATGACGACATATAGTTAGATAGACAGAGAGATAAACAGATAGATACTAAGAAAGTGTAATATACACATATTACATAATTGTCACCTACAGAAAGTAAATGACCTAAGATACATAGATAGAGAGATAAATATTTAAAAACTGTAATATATATATATTATATATATATATATATATAATATATATATATATATATATATTCAAAAATTGTCACGTATAGGCATTAAATGAACTATGGTAGATGTATATATCCATAATAAAAAAAAGTTAAATACTGATATTCAATAATCAGTATGTGTAGAACGTAATGAACTAATATATTATATATATATATATATATATATATATATATATATATATATATATATATATATATATATATATATATGTATATGGATGCATAGATAGAAGATAGATTCTATAATGATCCATAGCTGACTGATTACAAAAAGGATTGCTGACATTAATTCTTTTTCGAAATAATCTTAACTAACAAAGCCTTTTTTTGTATAGATTCATTATAAAATTATATAAATATGTACAATTATGGATTGATATATACAGATATGTACATATATATATATATATATATGTGTGTGTGTGGTGTGTGTGTGTGTGTGTGTGCGTAAACATATAAATAACTGCCAAAAGTTGTCATTGGAATACTAAGTAAAAAAAAGGAAGATTTTGAGGATCGTAACCGTGAAACTCTGAGTCATGATTGTTTCATTCTACTTTAAATATTTTTACATCTTATACATATTTCCAACTGAAATATATTTGCTCTAGTTCTTCGTGCATTATTCACTGTAAGCTTTTACTTTTTGAAAACGATTTATACACATTATTAACTACACACCATATAATCACATCAACACGACACGCATGAGATTAAAACTATCTATATATATATATTAACTATCACACTATTATAATATATATATAATATAATATATAATAGATATTAAAAGAAAAGTTGAAGGATGAGATGTACTACGATTAAGAAATGAATGTTACTGTCGTCCGATATTTTATGCCTAAAACCAGTGGGAAAAATTAATATTGTCTAATAATGAAAACAAACCCACTCTCCTTGTGTTCAGGTAACACATCAAGAGATCACGAGAGTAAACAATGTACAGAGATGAGAGAAGATGAGAGAGAGATATAGAAAGATATGAGAGAGAAGATACTGAGGATCTGTTCAAATCCTGACAAGAATCAAGAAGATAGCAGGAATCCAAGGCATTATAGCTCTCTGGAATAGTATAGAGTAGATCTTTTATTCAATTCCATGACGACTATATAGAATCTGTTCATAATACACTCTTCAGCATATCGTCAGTCAGATACCGTATATGACGTTTGAACCCAAGCTTTTATTCTACTATCTGTGGCCCAACACGTAACAGTATGACACACACAAGTACACACAATCATCTAACATCATAAAATCTAGTATCACCAGACAGCAACGTGACATCTCAACACGACCCGACCAAATACACAACATGCACACACACACACACACAGCGACACACACACACCATGTAAACTGATAATATCCATCTTGTGGCGTACCCTACGTAACGAGAGAAAAGGGGGTCAATCACATGAGAAACTTCCCCCGCCGAAGACTAGACTGATAGCAAACGAGAAACTATTAGAAGAATAGATAACTATATGATCGCACTATATGTTATTAGCTGAGAACTGATGCTCCCAAGATATTTTTTATAGATAGAGTACAGGGCAATGAGTTATGCTATCTAGCACCACACAAACACAGCAACAGCACAACTACTAACAATAAATGTAATATAAAAATAGTATTAACAATAGAGTAAAACTCGAGTACTATAGGTATAAGTATAATGTAATATTATTAAATAAAATATAAACTATTGAATGGTATAATTAAAGTAATATAAATATAGTAAATGATATACGTGAGATATCTATGTATTTATTGTTCTTCTAGTGCATGTAAAAAATATAAACTTATAAATAAAGAGTATGTGCTCTGAGTAATATCATTCTATATGCAGAAAAATATATATCGTACTACCTACTACACTAGCCGTGCTCTAGCACCAGGATATTTCATACAGTCTTGTATATGATATACAGTCTGATCCTATCTTCTTCGAGTTAATTCAGAGACATGATCAATAAATATTATAAATACGAACATCATATGGATCAGGATAACTTTATGCACTATATTTTTAATATTTATTCCAAATAGATTTTCTATAGCGAGTGAGTTTATAAAATTTATGCATAAGATTGATCTATTAATACGTTTGAGTATATAATACTATTAAGATTTTGTAGGATTGAATCATTGTAGTATATATTCATTAAAAACACAAGTATTATTTAATTAAATAACTAGGATTATTTTTGTTTTATAGCTGGCTGTGTTGTGTGATGCCCAGGACACTAGACCCTCAGCCACCGCATTCTAGCACATATATTATTTATGAGATAGTGTGAGCTGGGAATCATTCGTACTCATGAAATTGAGCATAAACGAAGGTTGGTAGATTATATTATACAATAGTTACAGGTTGTAGCGTGATATGAGTGTCTTGATGGTGACCATAAACACATATGAGAACTCGGCGCGAATATTAGAGTGACGGAGTGAGATTTGGAAAAGGAGATTGTAACAGAGCACTATATCCTTACGCCCTCCACTCTTGTTCCCTCAGAGTAACAACGCAGAAGTAAAAGTAGTCCCATAAGTTGTCATAATTATCTAATGGACTAGCTCAGCCCACCAGATTTTCTGTCCTTAAGGCATCAGCTGAGTGATGAGTTTATACGCTACTACTCATCATCATATTACCAGGACACTAAGATCCCTCATCACACCTATATAAATACATATATATGTATATATAACATGGAGTGTGTGTTGTGTGCTTGTTTTAGTCGCGGATAAGGCTTGGAATATGTGTATTGGAGCGATTTATACAGGGTCATATGTATCATCTACTGTCGGTACTTTATATTCTTCCTAGACAATCTCTAGTTAAATTAACGTATTTGGACTGGATCATGCTCTCCGATCTATCACACAGTTCATTATACAGTGAACTCTCGATTGAGAGACTTAGTCCATCAAGTGAGAGAGGACATGATACCTGATCAGACATTACTGAACAGTGTGACAAGAGCGGACTATGGGCAGAAATTAGGGAGAAGATAAGGAAAAGAGGAGAAGCGAGGGTATAGTATAATATAATATCAGTGGTTAGACAACTAGAAGTTACTGCAATCAGCTGCCACTCTTCATATCAACGTGAAATGGAGAGAGGATATGAGTGATTATCGAATATAACAAGTATCTGGTGCACCAACGAGTGGCGGAGTTTAGTAGGCTAGGTTTGTTAACTCTTAGAGTCTCAGGTGTTTTATCACTTCTCATGCCTGATATTACGCTTGTAGCTCCATGGAAAATGTATCCACCTTCATACTCGAGAACTTAATAGTGAGGACCTACAGATACTGCATACTTAGCACCACCTACTATTATACTCCATAGCTAGAATGGGTGAAGAGTAGTTAGGATTTTTCATACTTATTCCTAAGGATATTAGCGCATATATGAAATAGCTAAACAGACCTCGCCTTTTATTCCCTTCACCCCCTCAAGGATATTGGAAACTCGAGGTTCAGTACAGATAACATATATTACAAACGATCATATTAACCTATTAGTAGCTACCATCGCACCTCCATAGTGAATAAAGAAGAAAAGGAGCTATAAGATAGTTCAGGAGAGTCGTGTAATTCAGATACGCTTGTGTGAAGTAATATATAGTCTCTCGACAGACTTAATGAGCCACGCAGTTGTTTCTATGGTGAGTGCTGACTTAAATCCTAGATCATACTATCCAATTAGTTGGCTTTCCCTAGTTACAGAAATGCCATGAGGAGCCAAGCGTAGTGGAGCGTGATATTACAAACAGAGACTTGGTGTGTATTCTCACGACACAGAGCGAGAAATTGTGCGGCTTTGTTTTTTTTTCTAAAGTAACTAAGTCTGCAGATCGTGTTGGTCAGTAAAGGTATATCTTAATAGCTGGCTCTAGATAAATTAAGGAATACACTATATAGACTAATATAGAGCGAGTAAAATTCTGGTGATAAGCTACGTATTATCTACCACGATGAGTTAATATTTTGATACCCATATCATGTAACTAGCATATCTATATTTTATTATTTTATATAGTATTGGCGTCCAGCTAACTAAGTGTACAGACCTGGAACAACAACTTAGGTAATGAGCTTTATGTCAATCCGACTCATGTTAGAGTTCACCGTAGATTTGATGCATTTCGGTGTAGGGGCTATGAGTCATACGAGGTGTGTATGAGAGAAAATATTTGTTAAGAAGAGATTTAATAGAGAAGACAAGAAACAGTAAGTGAAAGGTCGTTTTGTAATTATTGAAACATCTTTCTAATATGAAACTAAAATTTTATTGAAAAAAATGAAAAAAAACAACAAGAGAAGAAGAGAGAAGGAGAGGTGCAGAGAGGCGGGGAGGACATTTTACGAACCAACTAAAATTGCAAACCTATAAACAATAACAATGCATCAGAACAATCATATCTAAACGAGATGACATTAGAGTGCCTCAGAATAAGAGAGTACCTATCTAAGTCACAAATCTCGATGAGAGCTAGAATGCAGATTACTGTTATGTCCGTGAGAGCGTTTAATTATGGAATATTCATCCGATAGTATCTAGTTAATATGCACTATGGCATTTTTGATCAATTACAGATAGATAGTTTATTCCTCTATCTGACTAGAGTGTGAGATAGTGTCAGAGTGACGAGTATCTTATCAGGTGGATTGTAATGGAGTACCTCTGAATTAAGATACCGAATAATATTAATCTTTTGTATATCATATAATACAGATAGTCAATAGAATATAGAACAGATACTATAGTATAGAATTTATGTAGTTAAGATCACGAGATACATACTTACAAAAATAATAACACTACTATAATGTTAACACATTACAAATGTAAGTCAAATTTCAGAAAGAATTAATATACTTGATTACCAGTGTGGTACAAAATAATTAGACTAGTATAGTATTAATCACCCAGAGACACTTGCTCCGCTACCGAGGACACGATAGTGAACATCTAAAGAGTCAAACAGGTATATAATAGGTAGAAGAATAGTATCACCTGGTATATAATAGATAGGCAGATATGAACCAAATAAAGATAGATACATTACATCTCCATTTAGGCAGTGAGATAGATACATAGATCTATAAGAGTATCTAGAGATAGCGATACAATAGATTACTTATATAAGGGACTCAGTATAGCAAGGTACAATTGAAGAGCTAAATCAAAATATAGAGTATCGACTGTCATTTTCCATAAGAGTCATATATATAGACACAACAGATAGAGTAGATAGTAAATAACTTGACCATACAAGCCCGTTGTAACACAAGCCAGGTATGAGAACTGAACTAACGCCGGATATTCATCTTAACTCTCTCAAGAATTGATTGATATGGAATATTACTCGGGAATTAAACTTAGAGAGGATTGATATGCAGATAGATATGATGACGCATTTACCTATGTATTTATATTAATTTTGACACGTTACTGAGAGTTAGAATACATTTAGAATATGTTACAAAAATCTGAGAAACTAGAACATGCCTATATCTTATCGATTAACGTGTCTTCAGATACAGGGGAGAAAGGATAGATACTATTAGATCTAAGCAAAGAATAGATTTTTACGATTATAGCCAGAACTCAGAGTCACCAATTAGATAGATATGAAGTACCGGAGACTCGAGAGTCCTATAGGAGTAATTGATCCTAGACACAGATACAACAAAGACCTAGATGTCTCATGAAGTTATTCGTGCAATTATCACGTATATAGGCGGTGTGACTTATCCGCATCGCAGGATATTATATCCATATCTACCTCGACACAGATTATACAGCATCAAACAGTGTCACAAAGATAATATATACTAGCAAGGAATTATGCTGATGTAGGATGGAGAGTGAACAAGCGCACACCACACCCCTTCCCACCGATATATGTAGAATCTAAATTATACAAAAAATCGAGATAATATAATACTATTCTGCAAAAGAATCTTTAGAATTCTCTCAGGATAGGATCATGAGTGAGATAAATAGATAACAGATAGTACGAGTATTGACTGTACAAGCAGAGTTCATATGCAAGAGAGAATGCGAGATAGATAAACCGAGTTTTACAACAAACAAATGATAGTATATCGCCTAGATATGCATAGTCATATGCACGTTCGCTCGACAGTTATGATGGATAACCAGAACCTCTAGACTTAGAATGATCAAAAACCATAGACTACATACAATACTAGAAATATAACACTCTGAGCGAGACATATGATAATGTTGGATATCGGCGACACGAAACGCTCAGCTAGTTATTGCTTTAGTGATTACAGGGTGAATGAATTTGATAGGTGCGATCTGAATATTAATTCACCAAGCCACTCTACCTATATGACTGTCACTTTAATCGAATACCTCATCGATGGATAAATATCGAGAGTTATTATTACATAGCCATTCAGTCCCCAGTCTCTCCACACTACGAGAAGCTTATCATATATATGAAGATAAGCGGCTTACTTTTAGCATGAAGTAAGGAATTGCACACTAAGTGGAACTCTGGTCTTCAGCATTATACCTGCAACTCCTCACCTGATTATTAAGACATGATGGACGTTGATAGATATTATGCCAATTAATATAACATATAAAGTAAAAACGTAAACGAAACTAAGAAAACTACGTATACACAAATATTATATTATTTCATAGTGTATTGAATCCATTGCCTACGTACAAAATATGTTGTTCGGCTTTTGGTGTTGTAGTATCTGCGGTGTCAACTGTATACTCATGATATGATATAGTATTAGCTATGTGTATGTCTAGGATGTATCCGACCGCGATAACTATCATGAGAAATCAGTAGAAATTATTTAGGGAGGCTGGGATATACACACTTTTATGCCAGTGTCTATAGTAGAAAGTAAGTAAAATCAAACACAAGAATAGGAATGACTATTGCTTCGTATCGTGACACTTACGAGTATTTTAGGATAATGCGTTTTCTATATCAACAATAAATACAGTTTCGTAGGTTATTTTCCTCGACAATTCGCTTACTTCAGTCTATCTTGTTATTATTTTCTCTCTTTTACTAGTATATTCGATATAAAGATCTAATAGTCATCTCTCTACTTGTATGTTTCGGACAGCTACCCTATCTATGCTCTATAAGTATTGTACTCTTCGAATTAGCTAATTGTTCGTTTTCGAATCAGCAGATGAAATTCGCAGAAGATTATCCATCGTCTTAATGGCTTCCATACATTACAAATCATATATCTTCAATACTATCTTCTATTAATTCTCTTTGCGTCATATCTTCTATCTTCTCTCTTTCTCTAACCATGCCGTTCTATACTCTGATATCTACTTCTAAGCTTTCATATCACCTCTTGTCGCCTCAACCTCTCCTCCACCCCTACTACAATCTACATACTGGCTGCGGGCTCCTGCTCTCATACATGTTCTATCTCTTCATTCAAATTACTACTCATCCTCTCTATATCTCTCTTCAATATATTATATGAAGGCTAAGAGAATTAACAAAAGACTAGAGATTTAGCATAATGAGTCTATTTCTATATGGTAAAACTTAAGAGTATAAAATAAGAGTATAATTAATCTTCTTAGTTCTTAAAGATTTTTTGTTTATTCATTACTTTTTAATAAGATATGCAATCTAGGATGTTACCTCCTTGACGAAATAATGTTTATGAGGTTTCGACTTAACGACTCTAAAGACCAGCTGACGACAGGAGTAAGAATACTCTTCTAATACATATAATACAATGTATCTAACAACTCATACGTAAGAAAAACCAGGACTTTGTCTATTATCATGCTGCGCAACTCTTTCTATTGATTAAAGATAATAAGAAGTCAAAAATATGAACTAATATATTTAATTAGCTATTACTAAGGATTATATCATCTTCATCTCTCTCTTCCTCCTCTATTCTCTCTCTCTCTCTCTCTCTAATAATATATTATATGTTATTATATATATATAGTATAATATAATTAATATATATATAGGTTATTATTGTAATAAATCGGAGCATATCATACCCACTGAGGCTCACACCACATTAACATATATAAGCACATAAAGCATTATTTAGAACGGGTGGACATCAGGCTAATCAACTATTATTTATATTCATTATTGGTTTAGCGACACTACCACCACACACCAACACACACCACACACAACACCACACAACACTCACTCACTCACTCCTAGTTGCGCATGGCTGCACGCTCCGGCTCCATGGTTTCTAATAGGCATTGTGGATATTATTAGGTATATATTATATATAATGTTTATGAATAAGAGAGGTGAGTACATAATGATGAGAGAGAGTGAAATAAAATCGAAAGTTATAAGCTACGCATATTTGATTTGTATTTATACTGATTGATGATAATAATAATTATTAATACCGAATAATAATTACGTAGTTATGATAATGGGTATATATAAAAAGTGCTCATATATCTGATCTAGATAGTCATGAGTATTCATATAGAACTAAATTATACGTGAGTAATGATATTATTATATATATATTTATTTAATATATATATATATATATATATAATATATATATATTATATATGATATATACTGAGCTATGTGGTGGAGTCATTGATGATGAATCATTATTCCGAGGATTTGGATATATGAGGATGTGTCGTCACAATTTCTAAAAGAGAGAGAGCCAGTTTTGACGATGTGTAGCAGTGCCTGCGACGATGAGTTTAATATACCATGAAACTACTGTATATTTATGCTTCAGCTCTCACATATATATAGAAAAAACCTGGCCCATATTTATGTAGGCTACAAGAGTAACTCTCTCCAACATATATTATAATATAAAACCTCCAACAAATCTCTATGTAGTGATTTAAATTCTGTGAGCATTGTGATTTCTTGTATGTCATCCCCCACCACAACAATGAGATCTAGCTATATTAAAATAACTATGATACTAGATATGAATATCATTGTATATCATACTGAATCATACTATATAATACGTATCTTAGTGGACTATCCTAGTATCTAGCGGAAAATAACTAAAAGTTTTAAATATATACGTCGATCATTAACTCAGTGAGACGAGCACAGGTCGCTGGTCCGGCCGATGGTAAGTCGGCAGGTGGCGCGGTGTGGAAGTACTGGTTGTGATGTCGTGAAGGTGGATTTATGGTGTCAGGGCGTAGGTTTGGGTCAACAAACAACACACACTGTTAGGCGGTGGAGAGGGGCGTAGGTAGGGTCGAGTGGGAGGGTATAGGGGGGGGTAGGCTAAAATTATATACTAGGTCTATGATATGGGTCAGGGTAGTGAGTAGTAGCACTGGGTCAGTAGGTAGACTGGTGTGGTGTGGGTAGGGAATTTCGAATGGCCGTGTTTTCGAAATAGGGGGCAGAGTATGAGGTATAATATATGGACGATGGCTAGAGTCGGGAGAGTGCGGGTCTGAAGAACGATATCGGAGAAGGAGATCTGAAGGAAGCGAGGCACGCGTGGTCGCAGAAGGGGGAGAGGCAGGTAAGAAGATGTGAGAAAGAGTGAGAAAAAAGGGACAGACAGGAGACAGGGTAAAATCCATATGCGAATTTTTTTATAATTGATATTATATATATATATATATATTATACTACTATATACTATTAAATCCATCTTCAATCACTTGTTTCTTTTCTCAGATCGACACTTTATATAACATCGGATTTATTTACATATTTCTTTCAAACACTATATACTATAAAATATATATATATATATATATATATATATAATATTAATACTATGCGACGAAGCCGATTAATAACGGTGAAAATAAATTCATTAACGAGGGCTACAGGGAGCCGGGGTATTGTAGGCGGCTGGTTTCTTTGCTACTATGGATTGCTCTGTATATAAAACGTCTGGGCGGGACCTAATGTCGTTCAGCCAATCGGCAGGGAGTCTATTACCCTTTCACTAGCGCTAGGACCAAGAGAAGGGGGATTGTTTTTTTGGCCCAATCTTTTGAGGGAGCGCCACATGCCTGTCATCAGCCCCTCACTTTACCGCATAGATTATTGTGCCTACCATAACGCTCGAGTTGGCGAGGGCCCGCGTATCGAACTAGGAACCTCGTGGTTTCCTAGGCCGATACGGGCTTCTTACCGAATGACCTAACCCGGCCGCATAATTCCACAACTATTGGTACATTGAGCTCTAAATATGGCACATACCGACTTAATATTTGATTTTTAAAAGAAAGAAAGCGAGAGTTCCCTGCATAAAATTATTTCCCAGAGAATAACGAGAAGAAGTAGGAGACAGATGGGGAGAGTTTGAAGAGAGGGGGGGAGTAGAGTATGAGCAGAGAGTCAATTATATACAATACTCTCTCTCTCTATATAATATATATGATATAAAGGATAGGTAATAAATAAAAAGAAAAGATAAAAACCTAGTAACATAAGTCGCAATTTTGACTGTCGTTGATAAAGCAAAAAAATAAAAATACAATATCTGGAGATATTGGATAAGTGTACGTATACGCTACTTGATAGACTAAATATTCATAGCGATCGATACAATAGTATAC
>CM042169.1:35873567-35896067 GCA_023376005.1 Doryteuthis pealeii
TATATATATATATATATTATATAAATAATGTTTGGTGGTTGTGTGTGTGCTGATGTGTGTGTGTGAAGTGTGTGTGTCGCAGTTGCTGCACTATCATCTATTATTTTATGAAAAAATACTGTAATCTCAAACATACTAAATTCTTGTTTTTCCCTTATTAATTGTAAAAGCACATACCATAAAAAATTCTGAGTTCCCGCAAAATACATTGAAGTACTAATAAATGACTAACACGGTTATTAAATATATTCGAAACTATATCTATCTTGATATTATAATATCTTACTTTTCAGAGATCACCATTTCTTGACGATACTCTACCTACGCAACCACATCTACTCTCTTATCCACACACAATCATTCTCAGCATCTAATTATCACACTAATCACTAACAAATTAAATATATATATATTAATTGATATATATTGAGATGGTATTATGGGTAATTCCCTCTATTGGGCAACTAACCTGACGTGTACGAAAGTTGTTTGGCTCTCCAGTAATTTACGATTTTTTAATGACGTTAACTGAGATAGATGGTGTTTCTAGTTTTCTAAAAGGAACATGTACCGCTTTTTTAACAAACTCATATCTCTCTCTCTCTTTCTCTCCTCTCATCCCCATTCTCTCCGTGTAGGGGTTCACGGGATAGCTGAGGGCTTCTCGCAGTCTCTCTCTGTCTCTGTCTTCTCTCTTCAACGTCCTGTCTCTTTCTAGATTCTGATTGTCATCGCCTCTTCTTGATTACCTCTTTACCCCTGAGTTTTGGCGTCATACTCCTGTTTTTCTTAAATCTCTTCTGTATTCTCTCCACGCCTGTCTCTTCTCCCTCGTTCGTCTCTCTCTTCACTCATTCCGTCCTTTACATCTAGAACAACTTGAGACAGACAATTTTGCCCTTCTCACAGAGTCTAGCTACTCGTTTCATTCTCAGCCAACACTGCAGTATTTTACTCCGGAATTGTGAAAAAGACTTTACTCTCTAGACATTTGCAAATGAGTTTTCAAATATTTATAAGGATTGGAGGCGGCCTGTTTTTTTTTGAATAACAAAATGCACTTATTCTACTTTGTAGGTGGAGTAGAAAGTAGAGGTAAAGGCCAACACAGCAAATGCACTTAAATATGCCACCCTCACACACATATACAGCTGGGGACTCACACACTAACACACTAACACACACGACAACACCCACACACATATGTTATACTACTATGTATATATATATTATATACTGAAAAGTATGTGAATAGATGTCGATAATAACATAAGCATGATTACTTGTTGAGGCATGTACGTTGAATTCACTTTTATCTTTTATCAATATTCTCCTATCTCTGAACTAACCCACAGACTAATATATATACATCACATTATATAACATAATATCATACATAATAGCGTACCCTTCTTCTCTGTAACATCCGCACACACAGATTACACACACTCACTCACACACCACACCACACACATATTTAATATATAATATATATATTAAGTATTTTAATATCATCTGATACAACACAAAGAATCTCCAATAACGCAAACTACTCTACTACCTCTAAATCTTATATGCTAACTTTTAGTTCTTACAGACTATTTACCAGTTGTTCACTTAAAGTCTATGAGAGCGAGAAAAAAATAAAACAGTGAAGTGAATGCACTTTGAGCGTCGATTTTTTACCCTGGGTGTAGTGTGTGCACGTATGCACTGTGAAATTATATTCTTGTGTGAAACATAAAAAATATAGAAATGATCATTACGGATATCTCATATTTTGTGCGTAGTACATATTTGTGGCATTGACTGTGGATTGCCAATCGAAATAAATGATAAGAAAACACAAAGACTAACCCATGCCGATTCATCTTATAAGAAATAATTTGAATCCCTCATGCAATATTAAAAACGCTCCCGTAATCGGCCAAAAGCTTCTGTAATTGTTTTCTACTCATGATCTGCTTTGGTGTTATTAATACTTGTATCTTCGTCACCTAACCCACATCTGGTGCTGACTATGTACGTTACGCTAATAACCTACATGAGCATTCGTAAATTAATAAAAAATCAACTCGAGTAGTATTGAAGATATGGTATAAACTGAACAATCGTATCTTCTAAACAGGATGGTTTTCACGTTTCTTACTGCATTTCCTTTTTTTTTTTTCTAAATTTCCACAAAAGAATACGGACTCTCTTTGTTTAACTGTGTTTCTTTTCTCTCGCTATGGACTTGTCTTCTTCTACTTACTACGTTTCTTTCTTAATCAATCGCATGTGTTGCCTTTAATAATCAAATTTCAACCTAGAGTTAGACGCTTCTATACACATGTTAATAGGGAATGTTAAAGTGTAATGATATGTAAAAAACAAGTCGCTGGTTCCGTATATGGTTTGCCTTGTCCATATATATAAGGGTCCAGTGATGATCTTCCTTTACTCTAAACTGTCTTTCCTACCAAGCGCACTGCGATCACTATCAAACTTTACGGTTAATTATTAGATTTTCAGTGGGTTGAGAATATATCGATGCGCAAGTGCTATGATCTTATTAACTTACGCTTACTGTATCTGTCTAACAAAGGGTGGTTCTCTATTCCTTGCTCACTTATCTGTTTTTTTCTACAGTAGAGAAGTGATTAGATTGGCACTTCTAAAGAATAATAACCTCTTTCATACGGAAACTCACGTCAACTTCCTTAGAAAGATTAAATCCAGCATATTCTAAATAAAATTGAATTGGTTGTCTCTAAATACTTTTTAACGCAAGATCGAGAGAAGTGCCTTCTTACGCTTCTGCGTTTGATATCGTTGCCTCGTTGCTGTCCCTTTTCAAGACTAAAAAAAACAAAATAACGGTTTTCTTTGCAGAAACTGAGTGACTACATAAGTGATACATATAATGGGCCAAGCAAATTAATGATGTGAAAACATTTACAAAATAACAATTCCTGATATAAGGAGGTGGATGTCATGGTGGACACTTGGTCTATATATTAGAGGAACGTATCGCCATGTATTGGGAATTTATTATATCCTAGAGAATGGAACTATATGCCCGAGGCGCGATCGACGTCGTACTCTTACCTATTGAGAGGAGAGAAATTCTATAATTAAATAGCTTTACGGCTTTGCGCCTTTTTTTAAATTATGATATCTGTAAGTTCATTTTCTTTTCGAAGAGAATCATAATAGTGTATGTTCCAATGGTTTACTAACTCAGTATGTGAAGTTAGAATCAAGCCTTCTAACGAAAATCTTAGCGGAAACGGATACGCTGCGTTAGATCTCAAATCTTAGGCAAATTTCTTCAATAGCATATGATATGTCACAAGAGGCTTTCATATGTATTCAACCACTAGACAGAATAGGTGATAAACAGCCCCCCCCTTCTCCTAAACCCCTTCCTAAAATACAATTATCACAGGTCACAAAGAAATGCCGGTTTGTACACAATTAATAATGATTCACAAATATCTAAAGAGTTAGAGGTAACTCATAAATAATCTGTCATTCCATATTCTCTTTCAACACATCGCGGAAGCTATCGGCTTTAGCTGACGGAAAGTGTAGATTCAATACAAACTGGATTGTTCTACTATCCCAATATTCTTACGGGGGAGACGTGGTAATTGCTAAGGTGATATGGCGCGCTGCGGGCAAAACAGAATTTAGACCTTTGTGAAAAATGAAGTATATAGTTTCTTCTTTTTTTTGTTTTTATTTTAATATTATAGGCAGCCATATCAAGGCGCTGTTTAATCGCTTAGACCAGAGGGGTAAAGCTAAATTAATTTTCCTTGAGGTTTTGTGAAAAACGCTTAGGCACTTTTCTATGCTCGTCGTCTGTTTGGGCAGAAAGGATGTAATTCTATAAGAGTTCGACATGAAATAATATTTTATAAAATTTACCATTGATTCTAACCGTCAGTCCCCGTTACGAGGACTGTCTCAAGACATGGAAGCAATAGGCGTAATTTTTCTTTTATGCTCCTCGGAGGAATACGTGTTTGCTTTGGGAGTTTGGCTACTCATCTTAGGCTCACAGATTTTATAAGCATAAGAATTGTACTTAACATTAATCTGAGATTTGCGGTGTAGTTGTGAAACTTAATCAGTAAGGGGTTAACGGGTTAGTCAGATACAAAATCAACCAACCTGTAGAAACAGTAGTTGTACTATTCTTGAGCACCCATAGCAGGGTCATGAGCCCACTTTGAGGGATATTTTAGACCAGGTAATTAATATGTGTATTTTTTATTAAGCCACCGAGACTAGAGGAACTTCGTTGAATTATAAAGTAACAAGAGCGCTTTATAGGTGGGATCGCACCAGATTGCACATGTAGAGCTATAATGCCATTGGAATCACAAGTTTGTCATGGAATTATAGAATTAACCACGTGGGCACCTTGCCAAACATCAGCCCATGAAGTCGCACAACAGATCTTGTGAACCGTGTAGTAAAGTTCAGCAAAACCACGTCTTTAAGTAAAGTTCGTCTAGAGGCTACTATGCCTAATGAATGGGTATATCATAACCACGCCAACCGAGGTAGGGAGTTCCTATCCCCCCTATTCACTAAGCGCTAATGGACGAAGAGAGATTGATTTTGGAGGAGTATGAGATCATTACCGAACAGAAATCGAGAAGCTTCTATTTACTATTATAGCCGCACAAGTAAAATCTCCTGTGCTAATCACCACTTGTGCTGAAGTTGCTGGGCTGAATAATCGAAACCAGGAACCGTATGTTGGCCTCTCGAAAGTAAGTCTGGGTTCTTGGGGAGAAAGTTAGGTTATTGGTTTGTTGTTATTCTTGGGTTGTTGATGCTGCAGCATAAATCTCACCTCAGTTTGCGGTGTTGCAATGTTCATACCTGAATCACGAGTTTGATAAATAATAAATCATTCTGCAATGGATAATAGGCAATTTTTTATAAAGATATACAGTTTTTTTCTCATATTTAACCCATTAGCATAGCGCGAATCTATACGCGTAGATGATGCTCGAACTAAAGGTCTGAACCAAACTTGTTTAGCATTAGTTATCCCGGTCAGAGTGAGGAACCAGGCAGATATATGGTGAATGGAGAAATGTGGTTGGGTCCACAACATTCCCCAAACCTCAGACAACTCGAGAATTACACGGATCTCCGCCATCAGATAGAGATTTAACCGTCATGCCTAGACACATTGTGTTAACGTAATATCGGCAGGCCACCAGAGCCTTCTAAGGCACCCAATATGATATAGATTAGGGATTGGGACTTGGCGATTATTCAGTTGCATATTATGTGTTGATGACCTTGTATATTCAATCCGTATCCCTGGCTATTTAGTGCAGGACGGGTTTGGAGAGTAATTGATATGCATGACATAACAAATAGAATGATTTGTTTGTTGACATAATTAAATTACGTGTAGATAATTTGTTGGTGTGTTTTTTTTGTGTGTTTTTAACTCTTTGCTTACCAATTTCCCCACGGCTGTAGCAAATGGCTCAATTTTCATGGTTATTTTAACTACTAATGATAATGTCCATATTCCAATAAGTATGGCACTATCTTTCAACCTGCTAGACTATCCACTTTCTATATCAGCAATAGAAGACAATATTATCAGTTGCAGATCAGGAGTGTATATTGTCGAGAGGAGCTAGCCTAGTCAGCGGTACAACCGGGAGATTGCAATGGTGGGAGAAGTCGCTGTGAGCGTAGTGTAAAAAGCAAGGGAGAAAGAGAAAGAGAGAGAGAGAGAGAGGAGAGAGAGAGGATTGGCTAGGCTGAGAGGGACGCGATGCTGGAGGTGAGGAGGGGAGGGAGTAGATAGATTAACTAGTAAAGCAAGGATGTTAGTGAGTGCACAAATATACTAGTATCATAATGGGAATTTATGATAAACAAAGAGGGTAAATAAATAAATCTTAGGCTATGTATATGCAGGGGAGAAGGCTACTGGGTTTATGGTGGTTAGTGGTATGAAATGACCAGAAGTCCGATAGCCCACAAGTGAGCGCCGTGACACTCAGAGCAAGTGACGCGCAACGATATTATAGACTGTATAAGACGTGAAATCGGAATGAGATGAAATTGTGGAATTACATCAGGAGGGAATGATGGCATCTTAGTAAGTGAGAGCCATGGTTCAATCGGTATGTGGTAAACCGAAGCCGGTTATATCCATGATAAAAAGAGAAAGGAAACGGAAACGATGAGGAAAGATGGTAGTACGTCAGGTAAATTATAACGAACTAGCAAGGAACATGTGTATAGCCACAGTAGCATAGGGATGTATTATTCAGCCGGGACGTTTGAGTGCTTACGTAAGCTGATTGCCTACACTATATTTAATATGTAAAAGGAGAGTGTATAAGTTGTTTTAAGTCTCTTCTCTCTGGCTCTCGGCTGATCTCTCTCTCTCTCGGGTCTCGTCTTGCTCTTTTCGTCAATCTCAAACTCTTCTTATATACTATCTCTTTCTCCCATTCCTCGTTTTTTTCTTTCTATATTGGCTTCTATCTTTCAATAATACTACTGAGAATTCGAATAGCATTAATTTGGCTTTGGTTTGCTTTGTGCAACACTCCTCCTCTTCCAAGGGTACTCACTCATCTCCATTGGTCTCTCTCTCTCCATACCTCATATATATATACTATTATGACATTTAGTTATTTACACACTATATAGATAATATAATTATTATATAATCATATTTAATATTTTCCGTATACCTAGTTTCCTACTTCTTTCTTATTTATAACTGTTTTGTAGTAGAAGTCCTTTTATCGGTAGAGGTTTGTTTAATGGCGAAATAAATAAATATATTGTGTTTCCAATTTTACAAACTAACCGCACACATTTGTATAATACTGTTAATTTTAAAACTAGGGTGGTTATAGTGGTCTAGGGTTTAGGGCATGTTTGGCGAAGGTTGGTTGGGGCGGAATAATACGCCCTATAGCATTGTTTAATTTATTTTGCTTTTTTGTTTATTATGTTTGTTCCAGTTGCTACACTTTGTTTGGTCTACCTACGGACTTTAATCGTTTAGCTTTTTTTTTCTTAATTTCTCAAGCAGCACACCAGGGCTAGGAACGTTTTTATTTAGTTCCTAGGAGGCCGGGCACGGAACTGGGCGCGTATAAGCTAAGGTCTGGTCTCTGGCATGTGTGCTTGTATCGCTAATAAGGATTTTTAGAACTTCTTTTGACGAAGATCCATTACTTGCGACTCAAACATGACACCACGCATCTCGCGTATTTCAATATATACGGTGAAAGATCGTAGGCTGTGTGGGATTGTAGAATAAATTAAAAAAGACGCTAAAGAAAAGAAGAAAGACACAGAAAGAGAAAGAAGGACGATATAGACAAAGGAACGAATAACGTGTTTTACTCAGCTTATCACACAACTCGTGTATCTATGAGCGAACAGAACTGTTCTTCATTTTGTCCGTTTCTCTTAGTATCTAGAGGCGGATCAGATTCTTACTTTAAGATGCGCATCAACTAGTGATACTGCAAACAGCGAATACGTATTAAGCAGGGTTTGTCGTTTGAATTGAGAGAGTTTTAGTTCAACGGCTTATAGGGGAGCTGCGGTAAAGATGTCAACGCTATCTGAAGAACTAGGCTAAAAATAGAGTCTGAAACAGACAATAAGCACAGAGTTTATATTTTAAACTTGTATTTCCTTTTTGATAAACGGTAAAGTTGATAAATGTATTTGTAAAATTCAGCTGTGTTGCAATTGGAAAAGATATACTATATATTACATCACTATATAGCATACACATGCACTCACACCACATAGGATACACCAGTGGCACTATATGCAGACACACCTTAACACACACATAATACACCTGCAGACACACTTACATACAATATATATAATACGTAACACACACAATATGAAACACTAATATTGTATACACAATATATATATATATATATATATATATAGACTATATATACCACATAATATATATAACACCAACATGCTATATATACATAATATATACTAACATATACCTCGTTATAATATATTATAATAACGGTTTACTATACCTGTATACTATATATATAGACAACGCAATGGCATTAGCTCGATGTATATCTTATCTACAAGAAGTGATACAGACGTATACGTGTGTGGCCGCTGTGGTTATATATACAATTCCAGACACTATATTACGCTCTACGGTTGAATAATTAATAGTATACAGCTCGACAACCGCGCATACCTTTAGTTATAATATTACTGTTACTTCACACACATATTACACAATATATAATATATTATAATATATATGTATTATCATATATATAATTATACAGAGCCATATAACTACATTATACATATCACATGTGTGTGTGTGTGTTGGTGTGTTGATGTGTAGTTCATAGGCGCGTTGCTCTAGTACATATCGACTGAATCCTACCACGGATCCCTCCGTTGAGGTTGTTTGCCGCAAATTCTATAAGGAAAAAAGAATAGGAGCTTCATATTGAGTTAACTCTAAAATATTGTCTTCAATAGTAATGATCTATCAACTTGACCAACTGCAACCCTTTTTTTAAGTGAGCATGAATGATCCGACTCAAAATAACAAGCTCAAAACATTGTTTTTCCGGTCCGGAAGTTAGTAAACCAATCCCTGAGAGCACAATATTTCATCATTAATTTTAAGGTCTTCATTTATCTCCGCAGAACAATAGCAGGGACCAGGTTGCAATCTATTAAGTAATATTTATAAGTTCTCAAGCTAAATCGGAAATAAAATAACGATTTGTCTAGATTTCTCAATTAGAAACGGAATCTATGTTTGTGTGGTGTGGTGGGAGGGGTGTGGGGCGGTCGCGGTTAACGGTGCTGAATGTCCTTTTTGCGTTTTAATCTGCTACGCTAATAAATTCGCAGCATCTAAAGCGATCACTTGACATATCTAATTAGCATATTCAGGAACACCTTTCAGCATACACAGTATCCTCATTCCTTGAAGTGGGGAAAACGGGAACCCGAATGTTTATCGTATGGGTTCGCTAGAAGTAATCTATGTTTATACAAAATATATTTGCCTAATTACAGCTGCTTTAAATGCACACATATTTATAAAAAATCTGTTAAAATTCACTACACTTACCACACCAGCGTCAAACCTGTCACCTCTCACACAGTTCTCAACGAGGGTTAGGTAGGACACCTACTACACAGCACACATATATGGAAGAGTAGGATAGACTACAGGGGTTGGAAGGTAAAATTCATCTCTATCCTCTGAATAGCTTACGGGAGGCGAAATCCTTCCTCGCTACCGGAGCCAGCTCTTATATGATAAGTTATTTTCTGGTTTTCGCTCTTGTAATTGCATTATGTCGAATCCAAGGATCCTTCTGATACCTGGTCTTCTCGCTTATCCCTACTCACTCTTTATCAATAGAGCGACCGCACACAAACCAATACACTTTCAAACGTCCTCGTTTTTTCCTGATTCATTATTTAAATATAGGACAGACCTAATCGCTAACCGGGCGATAATTTTAATTGCTTTGATGAACTAATAAGTTTAGACTGAATAGAAGATTCTTCCGCGTAAGAGGACGTAACAATCCATTTGTTCTTCACTAATACTCTTTAAAACACGTTTGTACTTGTCTTGAGGGTCATTGTCGCGTGTTTTTGTATTCCACATTCTATTTTTTCCTTGTTACCTCGTTACCTCTATTACATCCCCATGGTGAGCGCTGGGTTATTTTTCAACACTATATACTAGTGTATAATTGTGTGTGCTGTTGTCGGTTTTGTAGGTTGATTGTATAGATTGTGGCGTGTTGGTCGTGAAAGGATAAAATACCTATAAAAGGAAAGATCAGATGTTGAATGGATAAAATAGATTTACTAACATACATTGTTTCGGGGCCAGGAGTTTGTTTCTTGTACACATGTATTCTATTTATTATTATTTTGAATAAAAATAAATTATCTATACGTGGGAGAATTTTTTAAAGGGATACAAAGAATACGACCTGTTATTGAGTAAAATATGTTTTGGTATTATTTAAGTTCTTAAACTATAGGAGTACACGAGAACTTATATATATGAATTAAGATTCGTTGTAAGGTTCTGAGCAAGCGAAATTTGGTGCCTGACGAAGAAGCGGTTGCTAAGTGCGATATGAACCCATGGTAGCATCGCCTTTTATATTTGATTTAGTCACACTCATATTATAAGTAAAATCCGTCTGGGTAGCAGCTAATGTCAGTATCAGCCCACACAGCTGCGAGTACTATCCCCTTTTCACAAGTCATCTTCGGGAGAACCATAAGGATATTTATTATTATGCGTTTTGAAGTAGAGCGATCCCATCTTTCATTATCTAGCACAGGCTTCGTTCTTAACGCCGGTTAATCGCCATAGATCCTGCGAGCCAACCTCATTGGACGCCCTGAAGGTTGGCGAGTGTCGGTTATTCTTCCTGAAAAAAAAACGGCGGGGCTTATCGAACCGGCTTCTTTGGGCTTGTTCATTATTGTATGAATATTCTCTAACAGACTGCAGCATTGGAAACTTCCTCGTCGAATAGAATTTATTTCAGAGAAAGACGGAAATAGCATCAATCAATCATCCTTTCAGTTCGCTTTACCTCCTTTGGTTTGCTTTCAACTTTTCATTCTTTCTTTTTTTTTTTTTTCTCAATTTTTTTTTGTCAATTTTATACGGTGTATCGACCGCTCGGTTGGAGATAAAAATCAACATAGAAAAGTCCAAGAATGCTAGTACTACTCTTGAATCACTAGACAGGCGGATATATGTCCTTCTCTTTTAGTGGATGACTGTTTCATGTACATTACGTAACAGGGTGGAGATAATGGTATCGAGGAGTGATATCAACATCTAAAAAGCTTGACTGCTATTTTGATTCAGATTTTTTTTACTCAATACTGCTTTATTAAGGGTAGCTCGAGTATTGAGAACCAAGTACAATATAATTATGGTCCTGTTGAGGGGGAAAGTAAAGATATCGGAGGGAGGTTGAACTTCTTTTTCAACTAATTTTGTGTGGTTCGAACCTAAACTTGATGGCTGCTACTCCACGCCAAAGTCTTTGGAGCGAATACATACTATTAATATATATATCTAATATATATATATATATAGTATATATATATACATACACTTCTATATATTATATTGGAAAACGATCTTATATCCTTTGTGAATAAAAAGGTCCTTAAATAAGCACACTGGTATCGTAGGTTATGTGTTGACCTTTTCTCCACTCGTGGGTATGCCTCCGGTAGCGTTTCACTCCTTGTCGTATACTCACCGAGACGTTGGTTTTCTAGTCTAGAAATGGTCCATAACCACGTATACACATGGTATTTAAGGCCTTTTTATCAATAACTTTGCTCTGTTACAATTACATTGAGCTCTCATACGGAACTCTGAACTCGACAACAGAAGATGGTAGAGAATTAGGACACGGCCTAGAATTACACCTTGTACAAGAAACTTGGTACCGTAGCCAAAGTATATATATATATATATATATATTATATATATATATATATATATAATTATATATATTTCTCAGGTTACTTTGGTTAATAGTATTAATATTCTTTGGTCTACATGTTCAATTACTTTCCAAATCGCCTAATAGATGTTTCAATATCTAGAATGGCCATAGATTTGGCAATAGCTAATAATGCCAGTACTTTTCGGTCCTCTGAACCATCATCGGGGATGTGTATATCGAAAAATACACAACTTTTAAGTGTGTGTGTGTGTGTGTGTGTGTGTGTTGTGTGTTTGTAATTGTTTATGCGTACAGCATTCTCCTTGTAAGTAAAACTTGCATTTTTACGAAAATAGAATTTCAATTCTAAGAAACAATCCTTCGAGCGAAACAATATCATGTTTTTCCGTTTGGTGTGGAATTTCCATTCAAACCTTTATATAGATATATATATATGTGTGTGTGTGTGTTTGTTCTGGTTCCAACGGGAAGAAAATTCAATATTTTATAAAAAAAAAAGGAGGTCGCAAAATGTATTTTGTTCTCAGAAAAATTTTTTTTAATTCTTTTGTTTTACATTGCAGCACGTGTTTCAGATTTCTGGTATCTCTTCAGGCTTTTGATTGATATATAGTATATAGTATATCTATATTATATATATATATATATATATCAATGTATTTGCATTACATTAAGGTTAAAATACCTACAGGTGTGCCGGTGGCTGTGGTTAAAGCAACGTCTCTGCATTTTTCAACATTTCACTTTAATTAATAGTTGAACCCAGGCCCTTACCGCATATGCACACACGGAAATTTGTTAGCATTCATTATATCAGTGTTATGATTTAAGAAACATTTCACTGTGAAAAAAATATGGATTGCTTCTCACCTTCATATAAACATATTCATCATCATCATCCTCATGTCGCACTAGCAGATGGATTCCTAACAATCTCTTGCTAACGTGCCCTATCATTCATTTCCAGTGGATAGGTCCTTTGCGAAGCACCAGTATCCGCACAGAGGCTGTTAATTAAGTTTTTTGCTGGACGTCCGTACTGACGTTCCAAGTGTGCTGGCTTCCACAGGAGAACGTCGCTGATGAAGTTTCATCTGCTTCTTCAAGCTGTGTCTAGCATGTCTGTGTTCGTCGCTCGCTGGATGGTTTGTGAGATAGGTGACAAGTTGGTTCGTACAGCTGCTTTTCTGTGGGGTGCTATTTCCGGATCTGTTTTAAGATCGCACGCTGAGGTTTGATACCCACCTCAAAAATGGTTACAATAACGGGGCACGCCAGTAGGGCCAAACTATTGACTGAAAAGAAATCTGAGTATTTCTTCTTTAGAGTGTGCATTGAAAAAACCCTCTACAATGAATATTATAATGCAGTAACGATTGACCAATTATTTGTGTGGAACTTCTGGTCATATATATGTATGATTGGGATATTCGCCAGCGTTCCCTGTATTCACTTCACCTCAGCACTCATTCTACCTTCAATATAACTCCTATATATTTAATGTAAGAGGCGGAGATTGTGGGCTGCTTCTATTTTATTATGAATTATACATTTGGGGGTTTACTTTTTGGTACTTTTCTATTTTCCTTGGATGTAAATGCGCTGTAGTGAGAACTGAACTGTGAGCGTTTTACCAATTAGGCAATGCGTTAAATATAAGAAAACTAACACTGAGTATTAGTATGAAAAACATAAATTATACAAGGAACTCCTAAAAATTGGTCAGGGTTATAACTTTGGTCGAAAGGTCTAACATCCTATTTCTTGTGAGTCTACTAAGCTATCTAAAGCACCTCCTTGTACGTCAAGTTTAGGCCCTTCAAAAAAAGCAAAAAATCCACCCGAAGGTGCAAGCTCATATTACGGCTAAACAACTAAAAGTTGGGACAACAATCGCTCACACGTCAAAATTATAATATTAAATTAGTTTCTGCCATTAAACAAAAATGTACTTGAAAACTATGGCAATGTATGTGCGTACTCTCATAGAATAAGTGCGTATATAAATAAATTTATTTCTCTCTCACTTCTGTCTCTCATATACTACTACTATATTATTGGTGTTATACAAAGAGGGCGGGGGTTGCGGGTAAGAGTGGGGGTTAAAACGTTGCTTTTTCACCAGAAAATGTACGAACTGCGGCACTTCGGAACTGGTTCTTGGCTGCACTAAACGATAGGGAATCTTCGCTGGGTTTAGGTCTAGCTGGGCTGTCTGAGAAGATTTCAGTTCTATTTGGGTGAACTTTAGAACAACTAGTTTGCTTTTTTTTGTTGATTTTTTTAAAAGTGAACTGCAAGTTTTGGTAACTTATCTGATGATAATGAAGAGTTTTCCAGCATTAGCAAAACTGTTCCCAGTTGGACAATTACACATCAACCTATCATCCATCAAACTACTACCACGACACAATATTATTATAATTTATGTAATCACCATTACTAGTATTATATATATGTGTGTGTGTGATGTGTGTGGTTGTGAAGCCTGTGTGTGTGTGTGTGTGTGTGTTTTTAACATGCGTTGTGTGTCTAGCAAGGAATACAGGACTGGGAGGATTATAGATATATACATAAATAGGAGGAGAAGAGAATGTGAGATATTTGAGAATAGTGTATTGCAGAAGGTGAGTTTGTGGCATATTATAGTATAATATATATATATTATATATAATTACCGTACGTATAGATACGAGAAGGTATGAAAACAGCAAATCCTTCTCAGTAGAACTAGTTGCATAAGCAAAGTTACAGAGCCCAGTTTTATACATAGGCGCGTATAGTCTGAGTACTTGTGCCTCTGAGTACTTAGTGGGCCTCTCTCGATTACGTATTTAATCCATATTCTCATGGTCTTTCTAATTTTCTCTCACTGTCAACGTCTCTCTCTCTCTCGTCAGTTTGGGTCCGTATTTCTCTCTGCTCTAGTCTCTCTCTCCTCCTCTATATATCTCTCCTCTGTCTAGTCTCTCAAGTTCTCAATCCGACCCCTCTTCTCTCTCTTTCTATGCTCTCACGTACAATAGTCTCCAGCTGGTAAGTCATCCAATCGCACGTCTCTTTGGTCTTGCTGCGAGCTCTCAATCGCGCGCTATGGCATATTGCTGATAGTCTTCAAATCTGTTTTCGTTCGTCGTTTGCTAAGAGATCGTCTTCTCCGTCTCTGTCAGGACGCCCTTGGCGCTACGAGTCTTCGCTGCACGGTTCTCTGGCTCGTCGAGCTCTCTCTCTCCATTCGTCCATCGTGCATGCTCTCGAAGTCTTTCTCTCAGAGCGCACTATCCGTTTGCTCATCTAAACCTTACAGGGTTCGGGGCATCACAACTGTTACGTGGCTACATTCTGTACTCCTGGAAGTGCGCAAAGGTTCTAGCAATTGTGACTTGTCAAAGCTCTCTCGCTCTCTCTCCTCACAAGTCTCTCCTCTCTCATATAAGGTAGTTCTCATTATATAGTATTATAATATATATATATTAGTAATTATATTATAAATATATAGTATTCGCCTCCTCTGCTCTTGGAAGTACTTCTTATCGGGAATTCAAATGGTAAAACGCTTCTTTTTGGTCTGACATTTATTTATTGAAAAGAAAGCACGCCTTTTTTTTTTTTTTGCACCTTTCTGTAATGCTGTTTCTTTCTTAGAACTTTTTTTCTTTGTAAATGTACTGTCTTGCTACGAAAGAAATCATATCCAGGTAAGCGGCTCTATTTGAAACAGGTCCACACCCTTTAATCTTAACAATGTAATGTCCACTATATCAGCGAACTGAGGTAGCCGACGCAAGTTTACTACTGAAACAGAAGATTCAACCACACTCTTCCCTTAACGATAACACGAATGGTATTCATGAAGTTAGAAAAAAAACGAAAAAGAAAAAGCTCTCTACGTGCACCTTCAATATTGGCATTGCAGTAAATATCACCAAGCATGGGACTAACCGTTGTTTTTTTGTAGAAACTAAAATCATTTATTTGGGTGCTGTTCGGTGTGGCTCACGGTAAGCTAGTTGTTAACCTAATGTCACAGAAGCACTGTCCCTGTCTATAGAACTCTGTGCTGATGAGTGCCTAGAAGGCTGAAATGTAATACAGAGATTTGACCTTTTCTCGATTAGTGTTTACGCATTAAATTTAAGCGCCGTATAATGCCTCGGGTGGTGAGCAGTCATGACATGCAAAACTCAACTGGCTCATACTTAGTCTAGATCGTTCTCTCAGTAGATTACCAGCTATCATGGGTTACGCAGTGCCCATTTCGAGCCGACCAGAGAAGACTCTTACATTAGCCGCTCTGCGTGGATGATGGATGCTGTTGCGGAGGGACCTTAACAGGGGGGGGGTGGCAATGAAATAAGGACTGTTGGCGAGTGAGTATGTTAGTGAATATCAGTGCGCACTAGCATGAACCTGATAATGATGATGATGTTGGTGGTGGAGGATTAATGTTCTAAAATTTTTGAGAACATGCGGCTTGAATAAATTTGTTATTATTTGGAATTGAAATAAAGGGTTAGTTTTCTAGTTCGAGAAAGCTCCCGATTCGACCAGAAGGTTCCGAATTTGAAATAGGTTACAAGTTCGAAGAGGAGATCCCAGTTTAAGAAGGTTGCCGAGTCGGAAAAAGAAATAATGAAGAACGGCGAGAGCACTCCGGGAAACGTCGTGCAGGATACAATTCACGATAAGGACAATGTCCGAATAACCCAAATATACAGATGATGGTGATGTTTTTAAAACTTGATGATATTAATGTTAAAGTTTCTGGGGCGAACATAGCGCGGGAAATCAAGCTATCTACTTTAGAGAAGAAAAAAAAAAAAAAAATCAGAAAAAGAAAGAAAAAGAAAGAAAGAAGAAGATGAGAACTTTATCCGAAAGTATCGATACTTAACAAGTGTTGCTTGTTTCGAGATCACGGATTGCAAATCGGTTGGAGATTGAACGTCGGTGGAGGGGATGGAAATAACGACAACATTTACCGGTTTGGTGATGGCTTTTCCATTAACCCAGTGTTTTCTCTCTTATTCCGATAAACAAAATTACCTATTTGTAAGAGAGGATGTTTATGTTTAATGATCTCTTATACTCGTGTGAAGAAATGGGCTCTCACTTTACAATAGGAACTTTCTGATTGAATAGGCGAGTACCTGCATAAGAAATAGCTACACTAAGCATGCTATATATATATATAGTATATAATATATATTTATATATATTATATATATATTTTAAATGTAGGGTTTCTGCGAATGCTTTAGAGTATTAGATGACAGGGTATAATGTAAATGAATTAATAAAGTAATATGAAATAACTGATTCAAAATAGTGAATGATATATATATATATTATTAGGTATTATATATATAATAATATATATATATATTAGTGTTTATGAGCCTATTTATCTGACAAATATCTGTATATGACATATTTTCATGGCATATATAAGGCCCGATTAAATATGTGTAATATATATTGTTGTAATATTTGAATTATATATATATAAATATATATATATATATATATATATATAATGTTAAAGGTCGTCGTCGTCGGGGGCGGCCTACATGTGGTATCAGCGCCTGACAGCGAGGGAGTCTATCCTCTTTCACTAGCGCTAGACCAAGGAAATTATTTTAGCTTTGGACCGTGGACGCACACCTACCTGCAGCTCCTAAGTTTACCTGCACAGATCCCTGTGCTACTCATACGCTGATGTTGGCGAGGGCCGGTATCGAAACAGGAACCTTGTGGTTCCTAAGCCGATCCTCTATCGACTGAGTATATATACTATATATATAATTTATAATATATATATTATGTATATACTATATATACTCAGTCGGTAGAGCGATCGGCTAGAAGCCACAAGGGTTCCTATTCGATACCGCCCTCGCCACTCAGGTTGAGTAGCACAGGATCTGTGCGGTAAATTAGGAGGCTGATTGGTAAGGTGTGGCGCTCCACGTCAAATGCTAAAAAGGTAGATTCTCCTTGGTCTAGCGGCTAGTGAAAGAGGATAGACTCCTCGCTTACAGGCTGATACCGACATTATCGCCGCCCGACGACGAACGACCTTTAAAAACATTATATACTGCTATTATAGCATTTATATATATATATATTATATATAATCAAATATAACAATATATATACAGTCATATTTATACTCAGGGCAACTTATATATGCCATGAAAATATGACTCAATATAGCATATATTGTCCAGATTAAAATAGGTATAAACATAATTATTATTAGTATATATATATATATATATATATATATATTATATATAATATATCATTCACTTATTTGAATCAGTTATTTGAGTTCATGGTAAGTACTTTTATTATTCACGTATGTTATCTCATTATGAGTCATGTCATCTGAAATAGATTGCTAAGCAATTCGCTAGAAACACCGCTACATTTTAAATTATATATAATTATGAGAGTTATTAATATATAGCTTCAACCGGTAAGCAGTGATATATTAGGATGGTATTATATATATATATGATGTGTAATGTTTATTACTCCTTATGCAAGCATACCTGCTATCAAATCAGTGCCGTACTTGTAAAGTGATGAGCCATTTCTTCTACACGAGTATAGAGATTCATAACAGAAGCATCCTCTCTATACAAATAGGTAATATTTTTGTTGATCGGAATTAGAGAGAAAATTCTGGGTTAATGGCAAAGCCATCACGAAATCCGGTTAAATGTTGTCGTTTTCCATCCTCACCCCTCACCGATCGTTATCTCACACCGATTGCCATCGTCATCTACGAACAAGCAAAAACTTGTAAAGGTAATCGATTACTTTCGGATAAAAGTTCTCTCTTTCTTTCTTCTTTCTTTTTCTTTTTCTTTTTCTTTAATTTTTCCTTTTTTTTCCTTTGTTTTTTTTTTGCTCTAAAGTAGAAGCTTTAGTTCCGCGCTAAAGTTCGCCCAGAAAGAACTTTAAAACATTTTAGATCTCAAGTTTAAAACTAACCATCATCTGTATTTATTTGGGTTATTGGACTATTGTCCCTTATCGTTATTGATATCTGCACGACGTTTCGGCCGATGTGCTCTACGGCTTCTTCAGTTATTTCTTTTCCGACTCGGGAACCTTCTACTCGGATCTCCCTCTTCGAACTTGGTAACCTACTTTCAATTCGGGAACCTTCTGGTCGTAATCGGGAGCTTTCTCGGACTAGGAAAACTAACCCTTTATTCAATCAATAATACAAATTATCAAGCGCATCTCAAAAATTTAGAAATTATCTCCACCACCGACCATCATTATCATTATCAGGTCATGCTAGTGGCACTGATATCAACTACAATCACTCGCCAACAGTCCTTATTTTCATTGCCACCCCCCCCCTGTAGGTCTCCGCACAGCATCCATCATCCCGCAGAGCTGGCTAATGTAAGTCTTCTCTGGTCGGCTGAACTGGGCGTACCCATGAGCTGGCTTCTACTGGAGAACGTCTAGACTAAGTATGAGCCAAAGTGGAGTTTGCATTGTCATGACTGCTCAGCACCATGCATATCGGTTTAAATTTAGGCGTAAACAAATCGAGAAAAAGGTCAATCTCTGTATGTACATTTCAGCCTCATTAGGCCTCATCAGCAGGAGTTTAGACAGGAACAGTGCTTTGAGTGACATTAGGTTAAAACTAGGCTACCGCTGAGCCCACGAACAGCACCCAATAAATGATTTCTAGTTTTCTACAAAAAAACAACGGTTAGTCCATGCTTGGTGATTTACTGCAATGCAATATTGATAGGTCGACGTAGAGAGCTTTTTCTTCGTTTTTTTAACTTATGAATACCAGTTCGTGTTATCGTTAAGGAAGTGTGGTTGAATGCTCGTGTTTCAGTAGTAACTTGCGTCGGGCTACCTCGGTTCGTTGTATATGTGGACATTACATTGGTAGAGTTAAGGTGTGGCTGTTTCATGACCATTACTGGTATGATTCTTCGTAGAGACAGTAAAAAGAAAAAAAGTAAAAGAAAAAAGCAATACAGAAAGTCTGCAAAAAAAAAAAAAGGTGCTTCTTTTCATATAAATAAATGTCAGACCAAAAGAAGCGGTTTACCACTTTGAATTCGAAAAGAAGTTACTTCCAAGAGCGAGGAGGGAATATATATATATATATATATTATATATATATATATTATATATATATATGAGAGATACTTATGAGAGAGAGAAGGACTTGTGAGAGAGAGAGAGAGAGATTTGAGAGAGAGAGACTTTGAGAGAGACCAGAGAGACTTGAGAGAGACTTGAGGAGAGAGAGAGGGGCTTGAGAAAGACTTGAGAGAGAGAGAGAGAGAGAGAGAGAGAGAGAGACGGAGAGAGATGAGAGAGGAGAGAGAAGACGGAGAGAGAGAGATAGGATGAGAGAGACTTGAGAGAGAGAAAGGGACGGATTGGACTTGAGAGGAAGAGAGATTTGAGAGAGAGAGAAAGAGAGAGAGAGGGGGCGGATTGAGACTTGAAGAGACTAGACAGAGAGAGATTATGAGAGGGAGAGAGAGGACTAGAGAGAGAGAAATACGGACCCAAACTTGAGAGAGAGAGGAGAGACTTGACAGTGAGAGAAAATTAGAAGAGACAGGATTGGATACAAAGGAATGATGAGAGGAATAGGACAAGGAAATACAGAGATACGGTAGACTGGGCTTGTAACTTTGCTTAGGCAACTAGTCTACGAGAGGAATTGCGTGTTTTCATACTTTTTATATATATATATATTATATATATATATATTATATATATATATGCCACAACTCACTGTCTGCAAATACATATTCTCAAATATCTCACATTCTCTCCTCACCCTATTTATGTATAGATATCTATATACTCCCAGTCTGTTTTCCTTGCTAGACACACACGCATTTTAAAAACACACACACACACACACACACACTCACACACCACACACCACACACATATATATATATATATATATATATATATATATTTTGTGTGTGTGTGGTGTGGTAGTTTATGAGTGATAGGTTATGGTATTGTCAACTGGGAATATTTTGCTAATTGCGGAAACCTTTCATTATCATCAGATAGAGGTACAAAAATCGTTATTTAAAAAACACAAAAACGAACAGTTGTTACTAAAGTTTCACGCTAATGATAGCGATCTTCAGACGGTGATAAACCATCGAAGATTCCTATCGTTAGTGGGAAAACCATTAGTGCCGAGTGTTCGTACATTTTTTTTAAAAACTAACGATTTTAACCCCACTCTTACCGCAACCCACCCTCTTTTATACATATATATATATATATGGAGAGACAGAGAGTGAGAGAGAAATAAATTTAGTTATATACGCACTTATATCTATGAGAGTACGCACATACATGCATAGTTCAAGTTCATTTTTTTAATGGCAGACAACTAATTTAAGATATATTTTGACGTGTGAGTGTCCCAACTTTTTTTTAGAGTTATGAGCTGTCACTTGGTGGATTTTTTGCTTTGTGAAGGGAGCTAAAACTTGACGTACAAGGGGGCTTTAGATAGGCTTAAGTTCACAAAAAGATGTAACTTTCTGAAATTATAATTCATTATATTCTATACTATTATGTTTTTCATACAATACAGTGTTATTTTTCTTATTTAACGCATTGCCTACTTTAAACCGCTCACAGTCGTTCTCCTACTACTACGCATATTACACCCAAGGAAGTACCAAAAGTGATGGTTAATTCATAATAATTGAGCAGAAGAACTCCGATTACATTAATAATAGGAGTTTATTTGAATAGAATGAGTTCTGAGGTGAATAGATCGGGAACGTGGAAATATCCCATCATACATGTTGGCAAAGAGTTAAAAATTGGTCTTGTACTGCATTCTATTCATGGTAGAGGGTTTATTTCAATGCACACTCTAAATAAGAAATCTCAGATTTCTTTTCAGTCCAATAGTTTGGCCCTTACTGGGTGCCCCGTTATTGTAACCATTTTTGAGGTGGGTATCATAACCCTCAGCGTGCGATCTTAAAACAGACTGGAAATAGCACCCACAAGAAAGCAGCTGTACGACCACTTGTCACCTATCTCACAAACCATCCGAGCGAGACGAACAAGACATGCTAGACACAGCTGAAGAAGCAAGGATGAACTCATCAGCGACGTTCTCCTGTGGAAGCCAGCACACTGGAACGTCAGTACGGGACGTCCAGCAAAAACTTAAATTAAACCAGCTCTGTGCGGATACTGGATGCTTCGCAAAGGACCTACCACTGGAAATGAATGATAGGGACGGTTAGCAAGAGATTTTTATGGATATCCATGCTGCTAGTGCGACATGATGATGATGATGATGAATTATGTTTATATGAAGGTTGAGAAGCAATCCATATTTTTTCACAGTGAATTGTTTCTTGAAATCATAACACTGATATGATATAATGCTAACAAATTTCCGTGTGTGCATAGGCGGTAAGTGGCCTGGGGTCAAACTATTAAGTAAAGTGAAATGTTGTAAAAATGCAGAGACGTGCTTACCACAGCCACGCACACCTGTAGGGTATTTTAACCTTAATGTATGCAATACATTGATATAATTATTATATATATATTATTATATATATATATATATATTATCATCAAGCCTGAAGAAGATACCAGAAGATCTGAAAACACGTGTTGCATATGTAAAACAAAAAGAATAAAAATTTTTCTGAGAACAAAAATACATTTTGCGACCTTCCTTTTTTTTTTTATAAAATATTGAATTTTCTCCCGTTGGAACCAGAACAACACACCACACACACATATAATATACTATATATAAGGTTTTGAATGGAAATCCGACACCAATACGGAAACAGTGATATGTTTCGCTCGAAGGATTGTTTCGTTAGAATTGAAATTCTATTTCGTAAAATGAAGTTTCACGTTACAAGGAGAATGCGTACGC